>CP144693.1:21434980-21838535 GCA_036885675.1 Vigna mungo
CAGTGCTATTAATCACTTGGACAAGTTATTTTATAGCAAAAACAACCATCATTATGACATTATAAATGATACAATCAGAATTAGCATAGAAATATTTAACTTACTATCCTTGTACTCATTCTAACCAATTTTAATTCACTTTGGATTCATAATCAATTAGCTATTCTACAACACATCCATTCTTAGTTCTAGTACATTCTTGATTAGTTTAAATTATAGATAAAAATAGAGTGACACACCTTCAGAACACACATTTAGAAAACTAAATGACCAGCACATCCAAAATATATCCTTGAAGAACGAAATTGGACAAGACACCCAAAACAACACACATAAAGGGTCTAAACAATCCTTAATAATGGTCTGCCATAACCTTTAACAAGAAGCACAATCAAATCCACTCCAGCCCATACAAACAGAACAAACTCACGTTTTTGCACATATATATACAACCAAAAGAGACTCAACAATTATAACCCAGAAATACCAATTTACTTAGAGCCTAACCCTTTCAGCATTACCATAACACCCCAAACCTGCAAGGAATTATCCCACTACAAAGTGGAGAGATTCCAGCATCCATTATCAATAAAGGTTTACACAAAGTAATACAAGAGAATTTGTACTACATTTATCAACATAGCTCAAGTAACTGGTACAGAGGACTAAGATTTCATCACACATTGCATATAATTGCAGGACACACATTGCATATAACATAGCTCAAGTAACTGCAAACAAAGATATGATATAACTTTAGGAACAGCAAAGGGTTTGGCCTATCTGCATGAAAAATAAGCATCTTAGATTCATCAATCAAGCAGAAAAATAAGCACAAAAGATAAAATGGCAAAAAAAAGAAACTCACAACATTAAGTCTTTGTTCACTTCGACTGATTTCACTGTTCACGAAGAAATGAGAGGGATTTGCGAGAAAAATGAATCCTCACATAGGTAAAGAGATTTGAGGAGATTCACATAGTTTTACTAAAGTACCCTTTATGTATTTTTAAAATAAGAATATGCATGAAATTGAAGATATGGTGGAGTAACTCTCTGAGTAGTGTATATGGATCTATTATGGGTGGATGAATTAATTTTGCATTAATAGTTTTTTATTTTTATGAAAGATAAGTCCACTTTAGATTTAATTATTTAATTGTTAAAACCTTAAATTTAATAATAATAATAATAATTAACAATTAATTTAATATAATTAACACTAATTTATTTTAAATTACTTTTATAACTAAGGATAAAAATATAATATTTTATTTTTCTATTATTTTTTAAATTGTATCCTAAAAATTGTATTGTATATTAATTTGTTTTTAATTTTACTATTTCAAATAATTTTTAGAAAAAATATATTAATCGTAAATATCATTTCACTAAATTATAATTTAATTAAATTTTTAAAATAATTTTTAATAATTATTCTAAATTTTTTACTCTTAATAAACATTTTTATAATTAAATATAACATTAACAAATATCATTTTATATTACTTTAATATCTAGGAGCATTTTGGTAATCTTTATTTTTTAACCATTAAACAATTTCTTTAACTATCACATCAATCAAATTCTACACTAATTCTCACACACTTTACTTCTAAATTCACCCACATTTACTTCCAAATCCACTCAAAACAACAACAATTAATTCAACTTCAAATCTCCTCAAATTCATCCACTCACTCTCCCTCAATTTCTCTCCCACAAGAGAACACACCCTAAAATTTCATAAAAGGTTGAAGGAAAGTACAACAGAGGCAGAGACACAAGGTAGAGACAGCACACAGAGGCAGAGGCCGCAGTGGAACTCTCCTTTGTCGACAGGATCACAGTGGCAGCGGCACGTTAGGACCAGGGCAGAGTCACCGTGTGTTTTAAAGAATAATTGGAAACGAAAGAGATGGAAAAACACAGTCCTCGTAGGAAATAATTGGAAACGAAGGAGAGATGAAAAACACAGTTCAGTTTTTAAAAGGTTAAAACCACTTAGGCGTCCCTGTTTTCGTAAGGTCTTCCCATTTTGATCCCGTTCTTATAAAACTTCCCAATTGGGTCCTTAAAAGTGCCAATTTCCTTGAAATTAACCCCTGCCGTTAAAATTAAGTAACGGTGTTAAATCTGTGCAGAGTTGGATGAAGGACGTGTCAACCATTAAAAATCATAGGAAACGTGGCAGAAAAACTGAGTGGTACGTGGCGTGATTAATTGATAAATTGAAATTAAAAAGGGGATTAGGGTGGGAGTTCATCGCTGCGAGTTCATCTTCTTCCTCATACCAACCCCAAAACAGAAACGTTCGCATGTATCTCTGAATTTTTTCACTTCGAGTTCAATGTGAACATTAACAATATTTTTCATTCTACAACAACCGAACAAAAATAACCAAATCCAAAACAGAACCTACCATCCTCATCGTCATTATCTTTGTCTTCATCTTCATCATAAACTGTGAAACCTCATTAGGAAGAACCCTAAAACCCCAATCACAAATTTCATTCTCAAACGTAAACTTCATCTTTTTTTTCTTATGAATAAAGCCTGCAAAAGGAAACCCAGAAATCACAGTACCAGGGTCCTTTTCTCCTCCACCAGGGTCTCACAGGCTGTGACATCATAACAGAAAAGCCCTCTCTGCATGCGTTCTTCCCATTACACCACCAAACTCAAAATACTTAAAAAAAATCATGAAACAACTACAAACAAGGAAAAGAAAAACAACATTAAAGAAAAAACGTTGAGCTTGAACAAAGGCAACTCCTTTTCAATGACCTTGTCAACCCTCTTCAAAGCATATGAAGGCAACCTCGCACCTGTCCCCAAAACACCACAATAATACATAGATGAGCAAAATCCAAAGTCCATCAAACAGAGCTACAACCCCGGGTTTTAACCCCACACACCCCCAAAATCCGAAATCAAAATCGATCAGTCTTCTCTTTCTACTCCTTCTCCCCTTTCTCTCGTTTCGCGTTAATCGGAGGAAAAGTTGATAGATTTGAAGACCTAATGAACCGAATTGTAAAACCCAAAAGGGAATTGGAGGGAAGTTGAGAGAGGACGGTGGTTTTGGTGGCGGTGATGAGGAAGGGGATCAGGGTTGTGCTTTGTTTATATATTAGATAGAGAGAGAAGGATAAGAGATGAGAAAATGTAATTGCAATTGTGGTGGTTGTGGTTTTGAATCGGTATATACCCAATTATCATAAAATCTAGGAGTTGATCGGAGAATCATGGAGAATGTATCATCGTTAAATAGGTAAGAGTTTGGTGGTTGTGAATTTGAGAAGATGCAGTGTCTGACAAACCATAATTATTTAACACGTCAGTCTGGATTTAGTCTAAGAGTACCACGTTTCACCTCCTACAAAATCATTTAACACGTCAGAGTGCACCACCTGTCCACAATTCTAACTCCGTTAACAAAATTTAACGGCAGAGGTTAATTTCAACGAAATTGACACTTTTAAGGACCCAATTGAGAAGTTTTATAAGAACGAGACCAAAATGGAAAGACCTTACGAAAACAGGGACGCCTAAATGGTTTTAACCTTTTTAAAACTAAACTGTAAAGTAATATGTATAACTTTTAGTAAAAATAGATTAATTTTTTTTATATAATATAATATAATTAACTATAATTCAGTATAAATTAATTATTTTTCTCCAGGCTTACACAGTAGAGTTTTGGCTGTAAGTTAAAATGCGGTCCCACGACACGAATTTTGAACATGGTTGTTTGAAATTTTCACCTTAATACCAGTCCAAATTCGATATTTGGGAATCTGAATTCTGAATAGGTTTTACAATTTTCTTTTTCGAATTTCATCAAAATAAAGGGAATGAAAAATTATAAACAATATTTATGTTTAGTAGATGGAAGTATATTTATATTTATGGTTGGATGTTGTAAAATAAAAAATATTAAATTTAATTTTTTAAGAAATAGAAAATATATAAGTGTAAGGTCATTTAGTAATAACTTTTAATTGTTGTAACTTTTTAAGAAAATAATATTGAAAAATGTATAAGTATATCGTTAAATTATTTAATTTTATACAGTAGGAATTGGTGATTTGTAGTTTTATTTAAAATCAGCAAAATTAAATTCAATGTACAGTTTATTAAAATTATTGTTTAAAAATAACGGAAAAAATAATTGAGTGAAATTTTGTTGTTTAACAAAGAAAAACATTAATTTGAATTGATTTAAATTAAATTTGATAAATGTATATTAATATGGTTAAAGAATAATTTATATTGAAATTATTTTTACAAATCGAAATGGAAATGGATATTGAACAAAGTTGACAGAATTCAAATTAAAATTAAACAGATCAATTACTGTATTCATCTAAATTGTGTGTCTTCTTTTTCGTCGATATAGCTCCAAAGTTTGATATCTTTATATTGTTTGGTATGTGTTGATGGGTGTATATATCTCGTTTGATGAATGATTAATGTTTTGTCAAGTGTAGGAATGTAGGACAGATGGGTTTATACGTCGAAATTTTTTTTTAATAGTTGATCATTTGTGCAGCATTATTATTAGATTTAATACTAATTGTATCATGTAGAAAGTGATTATTAATTATCCTCACTAGACAAAAGTAGTTAATTTTAATTACTTTTTTTTAGTCTCCACAATATTTTTTGAATTATTTTTTCTAAAAGGTCATTGAAGGTGCAATTGTGACAAATTGATATAGTGACAGGATTATCTAATGTGAATGTAAGATCGTAACCACACGCACTTTCCATAATTGTTGCTCATTTTAAAGGTTCTATGAAATAAAGTATTGTTAGTGACTGTCATCTAGAGTTTGAGTTTGTGTAAGAGGATGATAGAGTTGGGTATAGAAGAGAAAATATTTTTTCAATGAACCTTGTGAAGTTACCAAACAATTCTATTATTGTGTTAATCGAGAAATGAAACTTACAAATAATCATTTGTAAGACATCTTAATTTGTTGCTATTTGAGAAGTATCATATGCAATGGCTCCATTCATTCATTGTGAATATTTGGAAGTACAACTTGTTAATGGATGTGGTAGTTGGTATTTGTATAGTTGTGCACACTTTTGCCATAATGAGGTTGAATGTGAAATTGTATGTTTTGGCCTTTGACATAGGAACTACACACCATCTTCACATTCAATGGTTTCCCCATTTGAAAACAAGGTTGAGGTAGGAATTTAAATAGTTCTCTTCGTCGTTGATGGCAAAGTTCACCATCTTAAAGGAGTCCATGTATTAATATATAAAGAGTAAAGGCAATGGCTAGTTCATTAGGTAATAAAACATTGTGCTTAGAGCTGTCAAGTGAGACTCTTTAATTAGATTTGGCTCTAGCTCATGTGGGTTGGGGCCAAAAAAGCCCACAGGGCCAAAAAAACCCTTCATTAAAAAAGCCCACAATGCTAAAAATCCCTAAAGTCCTATGGGTCAGGACCAGCCTATGAGCTTTCCTTTTTACAAAATTTAATGTCCAGAAACATAATATCATCATCCAAGTAATCACAAATCATGTGTATTTTACAAAATTTTGTGCATTAAAGAGACTCTGAGAAGTCTTATTCATATTACAACCTACAATTTCATGCTCTAATATTAGTAATAAGATCCATAGCACTTCAAGCTTCAAGGGAATATATATAAGGTTACAAGTGAAGTTTAATGCCAAAATATATATGAGGTGATATCACCAAACTGGCAAGTGGCAACAAACCTTCTTACATTCATCCTGCCACACCAAAAGAAGACCGAACAATGACAGAAAAGGGAAAAAAAGATTTCATAATCCTTGAATGGACAACTGAAACATGTAGCTAAAATTGTATCAAAGATCAAAAGTTGCATTGGCAAACCTAAAGTGAAACCCTTGAGGTTCTTCATCTCTGTAGAGAGGATTTTACCAAACATGTTATCAACAAAGTACTATTCACGATTTTGATTCAGGTAGAGAGCTTTCACACCATCTCTTTAAGAGCCACATCAAGTATCCCAATAGAAATTTTTGGTTGGTAATGTTCATCTATATTCACTTCTTCAATTTCCTGGAATAGGATTGTGAAACCACCAGTATTAGCTTTAATTCTAAAATCTATTGTTGATTTTGGACAGAGTCTGTCTGTGCATATTCACATGACTTGCCATGTTTTCATTCCTATCTGATGTTACTGTCTTTAACCAATCTATTCATATGTCAAGATAAATATGGTACTGACTTCTATAACCATTATGGCTTATGCAAATTGGTGAATCTACTAATAACTAAATAGAAAAAATTATTTAAAATGATATGCATAACCTTAGCCAATAGGAGTAGGAAAGGACATAACCAGCAACAAAAGAAAAGGAAAAATAAAAACTGAGCATAGAATATCAGATGTGATAATGAGAATTAAGCAAATTCAACCACCTGAGCAATATCCTCTCCCTTGATGACTCGGCCAAACACAATAAGCTTTTCACTTAGATCGCGTATTGGTGCAGTTGTGATGAAAAGATCAAATCCTTTATTGAAGTAATTACCCTTCGAAGTTCCAAGCATGAATGCTTCATGTCTCATACTAGTTAATCATCACAACATTTAGTAACTAGAAAAAATTTATTCAGCTCATAGGTAGATTATCAATGGTCTAATGATATCATAAACATCAAATTGAAATTAAACAAAAATAAAATAAACCTTGCATATTTCTTCCCTAACAAGTTCCAATCTTCAGTAGCTCCGAACCCTTTGTTATGACTAGCCTGAATTACATAATGCTTAATTACTTGGTGAAAAAGCATTCCCTTAATGAAATCTAACAATACAAATCATATTGCAATCTAAAGGACTAGCATTCTACAAAAATTGTAAACAATAATTAAAAAATTTAATAATTAAAAAGTAAATTAAAGTTATGGTGTCACCGAGTCTACTTGTGATCACTTTCACTGCCCACAATGTTGAAGACTTTCAACATCTTCTAAAAGTTTAGACTCATCAATTCCCTAATGACCAAAAATATCTTCAACAATTTCATCTATCACAAGGAATTGAAATACAATCAAACAACTAGTTTAGAATTAATAATTTAATGTAAAGTAATTTTAAAAATAATAACATATACACTTACCACTAGGATTTTCAGAAAATCCATATAGCCAATTTTGAGTACAAATCAACATTTGCACATACTCAAGAAGGATGAAGCTTCTATATTTCAAAAGTACACGCCCACTTTACTAAAAGTTGACTCTGATGCCACTATAGTAATGGGAATACTAAACACATCTCGAGCCATTATAGACAATATGGCAAACTTTTTCTCATTAGTCTTCCAATATTTGAGCACATCAAAATCTTCACTGTCTTCATCATCATCTATTGTTTGTTCATCTAAATAAACATCTATCTCGTTCTTTCCAATGAGAGATTTTGATTCATTCTGATACATTTTAAAATCCTACAATGCATTACATATTAATTATCAAAACAAAACTAGAAAAACTGGAAAAAAGAATTGAACACTAGATATAAAACTCTTATCGAAATAATCCTTGATCTCTTAAATTTTTTCCCTTCAGTATTGGACCGAGACATCAAGATGGATTCAATAGGTGATTGGGAAAGAGAAACACTAGAGGTAAAAAAGTTCTTTACATATTCTTTAAGTAACCACTTGAACTTCTTTAACACTTTCTTTGTTTTCTCTGCATAGGTTAGAGGATCCAATTTTTTATAACAATATGTTATAAAATCAACCTTTAGTCGTAGATCAAGAATAACTCCAAAAGTTAACCCAATACTATACTCCTTCCAATACTTTTGAAACTTTTCTTTCATATTACAAGCTATGTCCTTTAAGGTGACATCTTCATTCAACAAATTTTCTTTAATGATGAGCTGAATTTTCCAAATTTGCATAAAATACAAGTTTGAAGTGGGATAAGATGAACCAGACATCATGTTTGTAATCTCACAAAATAGTTCTAAGAATTGACATATTTTCTCTCCCCTATTACATTCCTCAGAGGATGGACAATTTTTATAATTTCTATCAACCACTTTGAGAATTTCAAAATCTTCCTTATATTTGATTGCACTTTCAAGCATTAAATAGGTTGAATTCCATCTTGTAGTCACATCTAATCCCAAACCCATGCTCATATTTATGCCAACTTCACTAACACATTCTTTGAATTTGAGAGTTCTTTCATCCAATGATTTAACATACTTAATACTCTCTTTGATACTATGGAGTGCTTTGTCAATCACCTTTAAACCATCTTGAATTATCAAATTAAGAGTATGAGCACAACATCGTACATGGAAAAACTCACCATCACATAATAAATTTCTATGAACACAAAGATGACTTTTCAGAATGTCTTGCAAATTATTATTGGCAGAAGCATTGTTTAGGGTAATTGAGAAAATTTTCTTATCAATATCCCATTGCTTTAGGTAATAAAAAACAACACTTTCTAGTTTAACACCTGTATGTAATGGTTTCATTTGACAGAAGTTAAGAATCTTACTTGTCAATTTCTAGTTTTCATCATCAAAGTATGCAGTTAGGCAAATATATCCCTCAGAAGTAACTTCAGTCCAAACATCAGAGGTTAAACAAATTCTATTAGGAATCCTAGACATAATTTGCTTAACTTTATCCTTTTGTTCAATGTATTCCTTTTCCACATTTGGTATAGTAGTGTTCCTACATTTCATGTCAACATTAGGATTAATGTATTTTTATCCACTCTTTGATTCCTTCATATTCAACAAAATTATAAGGAAGACTATGTTTAATTATGACTCTCGCAAGTAACTTTCGATGAATCTTTTGATTGATTTTTCGTGTCCCAATCTTTCCTTCTTGATTCAGATCCACATCTAAGTTTGCAATACTTCTACACACATGGACATGTCGACTTAAATGTGAAGTTCCATAATTGTTTTTAGTAATTGGATTTTTTCCAACTTTGTAGCTATTACCACAATACTTACATGCAACCTTTTCAATGTCATCCTCATCTTTTCCTATTTTTGTGAAAAAATTCCAAACATTTGAGATTTCCATTTTATTGGTGGTAGCACTCTCAAATGGATCAGGAGTTTTAGATGCAAGATCATCAACCAAAATCAAAGGGTTACTCTTATGGTGGTCCATATTTAAAAGTTATTGCACACAACTGCATAGATAAATTAACAATATCTTTAGTAGGTCTTCAATAAAGATATTGTTGGGTCAGGAAACTGCTTTTGAAAAGGGAAAGACGTGACCCAGAAAACAACCCGTTAAACTTAAAACTAATTAGTCATACCTGGGATGAGAAAGGGCGTTTTCCCCCAAACGATAGAACTATTCTTCAATTTGTCCAATATGTATATGCTCTTATTTCAGCAGTTATTGGAGGTGTGTATATATTATACTTGTTTCTTGATCTATTGGTAGCTACTTTAACTATTGGTTTTGGGCAAGTTGATTTCATTGCATCTTCTTTTTAAGGGATAAATGAACTAAAAGAGACAAAAAAAAAAGAGGCACCAATTGAATCCAAGACTCTTGAAGCAACTATTGAAAAGACCTTAAGTAGCAAAGATTGGAAAAGGGAGTGTACCTTCTGATATAGCAATTGATGCATATATGTATAATGTGTATAATTTTACAAAGGTATCTATCTATCTATATAACACTTTTCTATCCAACTACATTTCTTCCCATTTATTAAAGTTAAATGTTACAAAACTAAAAAAAAAAACATATATCACAAGAAAAACATAAGAATAGAAGTGAAAGAAATCAAACTTATTTGTAGTATAAGATTTTACAAAAAGGATATCTTTTGATTAGGACTTCAAAAATATAATAGGTTCTTATACATAGAATCTAGGGATATCAAAGTTAAACAGTTAAGACAAACTAGTTATGTAAGAGATCTTTGCATGAGTCACCTACAAACAGATATGACACTAATGATTTCATTAAATTACATCAAACAATCCAAATCTTATAATTAGTCAATCATACATATGACTATTATCATAGCACAACAAGTTAAATAATTGTTGAACCATATTTCACCATGCACAACAAAAAAGAGACCTTAAAAAAAATAAAGAATTATCAACTGAATTTTTTAGGACTAATGCATAAGGACAGATCATGAGCTTAAATCCTCTACTTAGAAAGCGTAAAGTTACACATTTTGAAAAGTGCAGACTACTCAAGCTGAGGTGTACAAGTTGTAAACAATAGGCTACACAAAAAAAAATAATCCAAAACTAAGAATGAGACCAAAGTGTAAGAAGAAAATGAATAAGGAACACAAATAATAGTTTTCCAGATAATTTTGAAAGCACATTTATTCCACAAGGAAGATAATATTTCCAGATAAATAAACTCATTTCATTTTTAAACCATTCAACATGAATTCAGGATAAACATGATTAAAGAGAATGGTCCTTTTAAACAGCACTATGATCAACAAATCTATCACAAACAATTGAAATACAATCAAACAACTAGTTTAGAATTAATAATTTAATGTAAAGTAATTTTAAAAATAATAACACTGTTAAAATTATTTCAATATAAACAATGGTAAAATTGATATAAACAATTATTGAAACGGGTAAAAATTTTATTTTAAACCTAATTTCAAAATTTGAGGACTGAAATGTATTTTTGATCTGTAGAATCAAAACCAGATGTATCCAAAGTTCTAAGAAACAAATGCTTTAATCATATTATATTGTCGTGCCAGTAGCTGCAATTGAATTAGTAGGAGACATCGTGCAAATAAAATTACAAGGTTCACGTACATTACAAAATAAAATGCAGACGAGTTAGGAAGGATTTACAACAACTTTCCAATAATAATAAATAAACATTTTCAATTTTTCAAATTGTAGAAAAAAATTGATTACGATGGAACTTGAAACTGAATAAAATGTGGGCCATGTATAATTATGTTATTTTATCAAAAGAGTTTTACAATTATCAATGACTTCTTGTTGTGAGAAACTAAAACATATATTCATTCTATGAAATGAAAAAGTCATATTGCTAAGAGAGATGAAAATTTAGCTTCTATACATACAAATTGTCATGTTCACTAAAAGAGAGTAATTGCACAGTTTATAAAACCCTTTAAAAATACAAATAATTTTCTTTAGAAAAACCCAAAAACCAGCCACAGTGAAAGCCTCAAACACATAATTTCTTTTCTCCAAAACAAATTACAATCGCAATTTAACATGCATCAGATTCCAGTACTAAACAAGTGCAGAGGAAACTTGCAAATCAATCATCTTTCTTTACCCATCCAACTTTTAGGAATCCAAAGATGATTAGCTCGTTACTCTCACATTTTTTTAATCCAAAACATTATTATTTATACTGTTGAAAATTTTAATAAAGGGGTTATGAAATGGAAGCAAGAAAACAAAGAAATAAGGAAAAATAGATAGCCTAGTCTAGAGACTCCCTCTTCTAGAAAAAATAGCCACCCACTGAGCCAGGGGATGCAAGGAAGCTGGCCTCCCATGCAAAGGATAGAGGATTGGAAAAACAATTTCAGTCTTCATCCAAGCAATATAACTCGGAATTCTTATAACAAATAGGGTTTACTGAAATAGAAACCAACCCAAGTTGAGTTAATAACACAATTTGATTCACCCATCATGCTAAAATGTCTAACCGTGTCCTACTTCACAATATTGAATCCAATTTTTCATTACACCAACATATAAACAACAAAGTAATCACATTTTAGCATTCAAAAATTTCAACCAGAAATATATCTATCACACAACATCACTTAATACTCATACAACCAATAAATTCGATCGAGAAAGGGTTTAGCTCCTCATACCTGAATTCGTTCCTTCATCACAAAGTACACAAAAAAGAGAGGAATGAGAACCCTAGGCTTGATTGCCCTGTGACATTGAGACAAACCCATATATCACCAACAAACACATTCAAGATACTATTTCTGGTTCACACTCATAAACATAGAGAGACAAATAACATGAAGTAGGTGAGAAACGAAGTAGGTACCTCCAAAATGTTTCGCAGTTCTGAGAAATTTTGAGCTCGTAAGGGTGATTAAGAGAAGGGCCAAATTGGGTTTTGCAGTTCTGGAAATCTCTGAGGTTGATGTTGCAGGAGACCTAAGCTCATAGACAAAGCGTTTGTTTCGTAAAGAATGGAAATGCTTCATCGTGGCGCAAAACAATGGGGGCTAGGGGGCCAACCCGGCCCCAATTCAATCCCAGCCCCTCTCAGGGGGGTGATTGAAGTCTTTTGTAAGGTGTTGGTATTTATAGGAAAAAGTATTTTAGGGTTTGTGAGGTTAGGTGGCATGCAATAAAATTGTGAAGTTTTGTCTTTGTTAAGTGTACTAAGATGTTTGTGGCACATAATCCTAATAAAGTTGTGAAGTTTTATCTTTATGGCAGAGTGCATGTGAAAATATTGATTTGATTTAGATATTGAGTTAGCCCATCTCCTAAGAGACATCATATAATCATCATATAGTGTACTAAAAGCTAAAATGTGAAATCTTGTGTTTGTGGCAGAGTGCATGTGAGAACATTGATTCAGATATTGAGTCAATCAATCTCCCAAGACACATTACATTTAAGTGTACTAAAACCGAAGATGTGTTTGGCATGCAACCCCAATAAAGTTGTGAGGTCTTGTCTTTATGACAGAGTGCATCTAAGAACATTAATTCAGAGGCTATGTTAGTCCATCGCCTAATACATGACAAATTCAAGTATATTAAAAGTTAATATGTGTTTGACATGCAACTTCAATAAAACTGTAAAATCTTGTCTTTATGGCCGAGTGTGAGAACATTGATTTACAAACTTAAACTCATCTTCCATCATGGCAACACTTTACTGTTGTAGGGTACTGCCATGGACTCAATTTCCCTGGCTAGATTGGGCATATCCAAAGTTGGAGGGGGAGGAGGAGGTGACCTAGCCTAGGTGCCATAACTCTGCCCACACAAATAAAAGTCATCAGTCTAACTCAAAGAATCTGACATACTAACCAAACATAACTTATAGCACAAAACAGAAACTAAGCACAGCTTAACCTACAGGTTTCCTAAGGAACATCTACTCTAATATAAAAAATGTAACATTACATTTAATAATGTAAAACTATTAAATAAAAAATTATATACATGATAATCAACAAGTAAAAGAAAACAAATATGCAACTACTATATTATTATCATCCATAAGAAGAACAAGTATTGAGTATAAAAAGTTATATACATAAAGTAACTGAAACTAGAATTTTCCCAAAAGAAAAGGATTATATACATAAGGGTTTATCCTAAACTATATTGATGCATCGCCTTTACCCTAAACAAGATCAACTAAAACATTTCCATCTGCTCATACCATCAAGAAGAAAACAAAGAGAAACAAAAACAGAGGAAAGGGTAAGCTAAGGTGCAAAATGTTTGATTTAAAGATTCATAATATACTTGATTTATCAACTACACATGTTAAACATACAACAAATTCATACATTCACACAAACAGTTGACACTAAACTTAATTATCTGGATACATGCCTTTGACATAGGGCTTCAACGTAGACATACACTTATAGTAGTCTTTATGTTTTACAAATTCATAAACAAAGGAGTTATGACTTTACTATATATAAGGTTAGTCTCATTCGCACCTAGGACCAATTGTCTAGTGGCTAGGACTTCCTGCGACTCTCACTATATAACTCATTGTACTTTATTTGAGCATGAATAGTTATTAGAGTTCATGATACCTCTTTTCTAACCTCCCATATGTTAATGCATACACGAAACTTTATCACATCACAAAATTTCTCCTTGAAATTCTCTCGACAACATTTCAAATCATATTATTCTTCAATATAACATCATTGTACATTTGAAAGATACATAAGAACCATAATAAATCAATCTCAAATAAGTCATAGCATAAGAAAAAACATAACATACACATTGGTGCTCAACGGTAGAGCTTATCGTCAAACTTTTCACAAAAGAGAGCGCTAAAAAAGCTTTAGTTGCTCTTATGAACAACACAAACATAATCAGCACACACCATTAGGGCCATTGATTGACCCTTAAAGAAAGCTCAGACCACTTATGTAAATTAGAACAATTCATATGCCCAAAAAAATATGCAAGCTAAGAAAAGGAGCACAAAACTAATTTACTCTATTTGAGAAACTAGAATGGGAGAGCTCGCCTCGAGGATTGCCCTAGTGATCTCGAATATTCAAACAATTGTATAGGTGGTTAAAAATTGTAGAGAGAAGTGAGAGAACTCTAAAGAAAGTAAGTTTAAAGAGATTATATAATTTAAGATAATAAAACATGTTTATAAAAATTCTGTTTATACTTTAAATTTTTAATATTAAAATAATTGAGTTTGATTATTTAAAACACATTATTAATTTTAAGACATAATTTTGTAAACTTTTACACTTTATCTATTTCCGAAAGAACTATCTCTTAATGAATAATAATATTGAAAAAAAAATAATGAATATGATTATATGGTATATTATTATAACAATATTTTATCATAAAATATTGTTCATTTGAGTAAAATTACTATGATATGCATTCATTGGCACTTGCCATCGTGATTGTTGGTGGTGTGTACTGAAGACACTTCCCAACACGCAACCACCCCCATTGAATCAGTAAGATGGGGTAACCCTCTCTCATTTTCCATTTTCAATTCCCATTCACGCCATCTCACACAATACAAATTTATGGCCTTTTCAACTCTCCAAACCTTCCCGGTACCTTCCTTTTCTTTTACTTTTTCTTCTTCTTCTTCTTCCCACCTCAAACCCTCTTCTTCCTTTCCAAAACCCACCACTCTACTTCTCAACTCTCGCCCTCTTCGCTCTTTCCCTCGCGCCATGCACGTCTCGTCCATTCAAGATGCCATTGGAGGGGCAATTTCCCTCGTCCAATCGTCTCCCGCCACATGGCACTCTGCGCTTTTCAGCAATGCCATGATATTTCTTTTGGGTTCTCCGATTTTGGTCACTGGGCTGTCTCTCTCCGGCATCGTTGCCGCTTTTCTGCTCGGAACTCTTACTTGGCGCGCTTTTGGCTCCCCTGGGTTCTTTCTTGTTGCTGTCTACTTTGTTATTGTGAGTTCACTTTTCTCACTTGCTAAGCTTGTTTTGAAAGTGGTGCTTTTCTCAGTTTAAAGTTGGGGTTTGGGGAGTGATGGGGATTTTTATTCTAGGGTGGGGAATGTGGGGTCTTTGAGAGTGATGAATGTTGAGATCAAATTTTGGTATTAGTTGAACTGTGATGTGAAATTGGGTGGTGGTTTTTCCTTATTTTAAGAATGACAACTGTGGAGATCAAATAGTGTGGGAGATCAAGTTGTTCCTTAACTTGATTTGAAAGAGATTAGTTTTGAGGGAAAACATGGTTTTGCGTGGAATTATATGCAATTCTGAAGGTGGGTGTGGAGGTTTTTCTAGATTAGTGTATGGCGAAAATGATGAACTTTTTTTAGAGAAGAGGGATTGTTTATTCATGGAGTTCTGTGCAATTTCGAGATTGGGCGTGAGAATTTCCTTTCTTTTGAAGCTGGGGTTTGAGGCTGTGTTCTTTGAATTTGATTTGTTTGGGGTTTGTTAGGGTACAGCTGCTACAAAGGTCAAAATGGCGCAGAAAGTGGCTCAGGGGGTTGCTGAGAAAAGAAGAGGAAGAAGGGGTCCCGGTAGTGTTATTGGATCTAGTGCTGCTGGTTGCATTTGCGCTTTCCTTACTATTTTTGGTGTTGGGGGAGAGACATTTTCTCGGCTTTGGAGGCTCGGGTTTGTTGCCAGTTTCTGTACCAAGTTGAGTGACACCGTCTCAAGTGAGATTGGGAAGGCATATGGAAAAACAACGTGAGTAATAAACTCTGTGTATGTTGTTTGTGTCATTTTATTATCAATCTCTACTTATGAAGAATTGTTATGCATTTTCATATTTTAGCTTTTAAAGAACCCCAGGGTTTGAAATTGCAAATACTGTTTTGCTGCTATCTTGATATTGTGGAAAATTGTGGATGAATGCAGTTGGTGTGGCCACGATTGTGGATGCAGTGTGATCACAAGAGACTCCAAAAACCATAACATTGCAGTTGAACTTAAAGTTGCAATTGCAAACTGTTTTTTAAAAGCTTGGAACCTTGCCCCCTTCCCCTAATATTAGTTTTGTGCCATGAACTGAGGAAACCCCTCAAAGAATCATGATTCCCTGTTGATGCAGAGATCTTCTAAACTGTTCTGTAATTTCTGGTGATAAATTTTCCAACTGGAAGCTACCCTGGTGTAACCCATATGTTGTGGTGCATGGATTATGCTGGCAATATCTATTGTATTGTGAATTCAATCTATAACATAACCAGATGTAATATATTTTTGTACATTTTTTTTTATTGCCACTACTAGTACTTTTGTTCTGAATTTATTAACGTGGTTTCTCATTAATTGTGAAATGTGAATTATGATTATCAATTCTAAACATTTTCTGGCATAATATCCAGGTACCTAATTACGACATTTAAGGTAGTTCCAAGAGGCACAGAAGGGGCTGTTAGTGTTGAAGGAACCTTGGCAGGAATTGTAGCTTCCGTAGTTCTTGCTTTTATCAGTTTTCTCGTGGGTGAGGTACTTCAGTAATTCCTGTCTCTTAACATCTATACTAATCACAAATTCTTAAACAGAAATACTAAATAGAGAGTAGGCTTCCCAAACCTAAGCAACCACCTCTATCACTTTGGGATTGAAACATTTCATCTCTATCTTTAATGCCAGAGAATAAACAACCACTTATCTCTAGATCACAAACTCTACTATAATTAACCAGTTACCTCAATTTTGATTATTTGAGCAATGTAGTGTTTTCTGAGTATATACAGGGAGAGTAATTTATAATATTTTAGAGCTTCTATTACATTAATTTTGAATTGCACTCTTATAATTTGCTTCATGATAGCCAGTAGGCTTCTCATGCCATCCCCTCGATGGCTTGTAAAACCTACAATATTACTGTTTTTGGCATTCAGGAAGCTGTGTTTAGGGGCTGAACTGCTAGTAAATTGATTTTGAAATAGTAAATACTATGTCATTATAAGGTTAAATATACAAACTTATGGAAATGGAATTTGGTTGAATTAAGGGCAAACTTTTTAGGATCTGTTGTGGTGGTGTTGGGGTTTTGTGAGGTAAAGTTCTAACTTTTGCAAGGCTAATAATGGTTGCATTAGGTCTTTTTAAGGGGGTAGTGCATTTCTATGCCAGTTGATTTGTGTTTGAAAGATGCTGGTGTTGCACTCATTTGTTGAAAGAACATCTTAGAGGGATTTAATAGCATGCTATTGATTTTGTTTTTAAATTATTTTAAAGTGAGCGGTAGGTTTAGTATGAAAAGATCAGCTTTCTAATCATTGAACACAAAAGCATAAATCTTAGTAGTGTTTAGCAGGTCCTGTCAAATTCTGAAATTGCGATAGCAGGAAAAGGGACGACTGCTATTTTATTTCTTACAATACAAAGTAAATAGGATATACTGCACATATAAATACTCACAAAAGGAAAGATGGGACCCACCAAATTTACAAAGCCAAGTCCTAAACATGAATTAATGCGATCCTTCCTATCTAAAATGATACCTAATAGTAGTATGAAATGCAACATATCAACAAAGAGTTAAGATACTTTTCCTGAAATTTAGCCGTCCATCCTTCTAATGAATAATTTTCTCTCATTTGTTGTTTCATAAATTTGAACTAGTTAAATGAGATTCATTTGACATATAACATTAAACATAGTTTTACTGTTAGATCTGCAGCAGGGGCATCAACAACACTTAATTGTTGTAGACATGACTATGAAATTGGGAAAGTGATCCTAGGCACCTAGGTTTGGTTTAATAGAGAAAGCAATTTGATATTGAGAAAGGGAATGAAAAAGGAAATAAACCACTTCAATAATTTTACATTTTGCTGTTTGGGTTTTTGTTAGGGATAGAATATAAATTATAGGAGCAGAACTATGTGAATGCCTTCTTATGTTTTTTAATTGGAACTTTATCTTAGGAATAAATAAAATGTGAAATTTAGTGCAAATTATGCGACTAAACACCATTGGCCCTACAAGTTCAGGGAACATAGCTTGACTCACATTTAAATAACCTCTACTGCAAAGTTAGTATAGAAGAATCTTTACGTATGTAGTTATTCTTGTACGGCCACTTGGTGATGACTTTATGAATTTAAATTATTTTTCTGACTTGCTTCTGCGTTTTGATTGTTAAACAGGTTGGTTCACATGAAGCAATTATATGTGTACTAGCTGCTCAGATTGCTAATCTTGGCGAGAGTGTAATTGGTGCTGCACTTCAAGAGAAGGAAGGATTTAAATGGGTAGGTTAACAAAAGCACTAATATTTTATTTTCAGATCTGTCAAAAGTCCGTCTTGCCCATTAAATTTGCGTACACCTGTTCTAGTTTATTCTGAATTATGGATTTCTTGAATACCAATTTGCTAATAAGATTAAATGTTGGTCCAAATTCAAACAGAATGCTTGAGCTTGCGTGCTCAAAGCTGGATTTCTTCTTTAGCTTAACTTGTATAGCTGGTAGCAGTATGCAGATGTACTTTTTCACTAGTTATTTATGATTATTTTTCTATTTTTTGCAGCTCAACAATGACGCAGTCAATGTCATCAATATATTAATGGGCAGCATCATAGCCGTCTTCATGCAGCAAGCACTCCAGATCTGGTGTTCTTAAAGTTGATGAGTTTTTGAGAAGCTCAATCACATTAACATGGACGAAGACTGTCCTTCTGATCAGTGGTCATACTCAGATGACTTTGGTTATTACAAAGCTTAATAGCAGTGGCAATTGAACCAGGAAACTCAATTAAGCTGTTGCCACGATTCAAGTCAAGTCTAATGTACGAGAAGCTGTGGTTCTTTCAAAATGTAGGTGTGAACTTCCTTTTCTTGATCCAGCTTACTATCAAGAAATTTAACCGTTCTCTCTTGAATATTTCTGTCTTTTATAGCGCTCATTTTGGAGCATTTCAAATACAGTCCTTGGTTGAGTAGTTTAGACTTTAGTTGTATAGGTAATTTCGGAGATGGACTCTTCTACTTTATCAAGAGCCTCAGGATGTCACACGTTGCATTCTTGTGTGCAATATTTCTTTTAATGCTGAGTTATACTAACTAAGTGCACGTCGTGTGCATTACCTCCACCAACACTGCTATTTAAGAGTTGATTTATCTTCTCTTGCTATATCTTAGTGGACTTTTTATATGTATTATTAAAGGAACTATTAGTTTCACTTTTTAATCTTACCTGCCAATTGTTGATATTGTATAGTTGCTACTTGTTTTACTAATTAACGTTGGTAGCAATTGTTGATACAAGTAATTTATAAGTTTCTATTGTATAGGATGAACACGCCCCCAATTTTGCTATTTAGTGAATTAAAAAAACACACCAAAAGGATTATTCACCCAATAGGGCGACTACTTAGCTGTGTTCTTAAAACAGGTCACGTATCAATTGACAAAACAAAAATCTACTTACAAAAGCAAGCAGTCATATAGTCTCACTTAGCATTATAGAGTAGATGTTCAAAATATATATCCTTCTTGTTGCAGTTCAAGTCCCAGGTTCATATGACAAATTGCAGCAAACCAGAAGGTAAGTCAAGTTACTAATGTCCAATCATATTGTAAACTTAGAATTTCAGCCAATTCACTTGCCCCAGCTAAAGCCGTTCAAGCACCTCTTCACGATCTTATAAATATAATTGAAGCAAATATAATAGACAAAATAATTCACAACATCAATATCAAATTAGCTTGAGAACATGTAATCCCATTATTTCATCAATTAACTAATGTTTAAAACAATTAATAGCAACTTACAAGCTGCCCATTAAATACTGCAGGATACATAAATCCTCTCATTGAATTTATGTTATTTACGATTGTCAAAATTTGATCCATAACATATGATTAAGTCTTAATCGACCTTTGAATAAGTTTCATTTTATAAGATTATCAAAAGAGAATAAAAAAAATTCTCCACTTCCAAAGCCTCCTCTCAAAAATGGTTAAGGTTAGGGTTAAAATAATGGGTTTGATCAACTACAAAATTTTAATTAACTCTTTAAAACAACATTTTCAGTCTAAGTCAAAGGTTGAATCAAATCTTCTTGTTTTGAAGGTCGATCTAAGTCCATTTGGATTTAAGTTTAAGTCGAGTTAGCCTGAATTAAAAGTTAAATCGAGTCAACCCAAACAAAAGTTATTGTCGACCTGGGAAGAAGGCTGAGTCAAATAGGCTAGACCGAAGGTCAATACAAGATAACATGAGCTAAAGCTCAAGATAGTCCATCAAAATGAGCCAACCTATACGAGGATAAAAAGAGATTGACTTAGGCTTAGGGTCAAGGTAGGTAGGGCTGAGTTCGAAGGTCGAGATAAGTTGTGTTGAGACCAAAGATCAAGACGGAATAACTCTAGAAAAAGATTGAAACAAACTTAACCTAAACCCAAAGATTAAGATGGATTAGTCTTAGTCAAAGTTTGAAATGAATCGACCAAGACCGCCGAGAAAAGTTATACAACACCTTAATTTTTCAAGTGTTTAAATTTATAACTATATGAAATTAGATTGCTTTTTGTTTGCTAACTACAATATTTCCTTGTATATTTTCTTAAATTAAAAATTTATTTCAATAATTTACCATTATAAGTGTTATTTATTATGTGATTTGGGATGATTATATTTTGTATATAAGTAAATATGGTGCAGAAGCTTTACAAGGATTGAAGTTTATTTGTTGATATATTTTAAATAATTATATTTATATTCATATATTTTAAATTTGAAAGACTATATATCTAAACTGCTACTTTTACTGGAATAACTCATCTTTAACCTCATTTCTTAATTTTTTTTTGTTTGTAAACATATTCTTCTTGAATGAAAATCATTTTCGCCAATCTGGATATAGAAATAGGCAATATCTTCTTTGTTTCCGTACAACAATATGCAGTATTCCTTAACCTAATTTTATATTTCTAGAAAATTTAGCCATTATCTGAATGAAAGTACAATTTTATGCACAAGTTGTAAGATATTAACACTGCATTAGTAAGGTCCATATCATGATTGGATTTGTCTTTGTCAAAGAATCCTAAACATTATTGATTATGGATATGAAACTGGTCCAGTCAGCCATATCCATGTCCATGATCATGATTTGAACACCACCAAGAAAATTTATCAAGATTTTATAGCCTCCAGGTCTATGTGTTTAAAATCTCACCTCTCACTTTCCAATTTATTTCAATTCCTTAATATTCCAAATACAAACTGTAATACTCTATGCATGACAGCTATTTTTTTTAAATATATTTATAATAAAACAAGTCTATCGAGCAGAATTAATCTTATTTAATAAAATATAGAGTCACAAGTTCAATAAATATTAAACGTGGGGTCTATTATTTGATCATTCAATGACATGAGCATAATGTTCTAATTATTAAGTTAACTTTTGAGTTGTATTTTAGTCTAAATACATATACTCAATCTTGAACTTAATTTTTCTAATATTTTTATTGATTTTAGTGTTTATGATGTTTCTAAAAAAATTTAAAATTTTGTTCATATTTGGCATGTATTTACATGCAATATCGCTTATTATCTCAAAATATATTGCCATGGCTTTAAAATTGTAAGTAAAATAGTTTATGCACTAACATGCCATTGATATAATAAAAATAATTTTAAATATCTTAAATAAGACATTTTTGATTAACCTTAATCATATTATTTTAAGAACAATACCAATGAATATTTTTTTAATGTAAAATTTAAACTTCTTCTTGATATGACTTAACTACATGTAAATAACTATTAAGTTAGTGATAAATAAATGGCTTAAAAGTTAAAGGTTCTAATTATCTTAAGAGGTGGACTTTAAACCTAACTCTACCATTTTACAAAACTAATTTGTAAAGTGAAGTTTGCACCCAGTTATATATTATAAATTGGTCTTATTTTTAGTGGATGTGATACTTCTAATAATTATTAGTAAGCATTTCAACATGCATGGAGAGATTATTCAAGACACAAAGGGTTTCCATATTAATTAGTTACATTTTGCTCTACTCATGTGGAATATGATTTGTACAGCTAGCAAATTATTTGTCCTGCTGTTTCATTCTCAATCACTCAAATTCAATACGAGAATAACAATAATATGTGGCTATAATTTTGTAAGGATTTTTTTGTTGTGAGACATGTAGGGTGTGTAGTATCAGCATTTATCTAAGGAGATTTTTTAGGTGAAATAACGTTATCATACCAATGACCTTGCAATAATTATTTCTAAAGGAATATCGTTCTTGTAGGTCCTCTACACTGAGATTCACCACTGCGCACATTCAATTTCAGCTCTTTGATTAGGCTTTTTGTTTGATTCTTCCTTTTTCTCTCTTTCACACGGATCACTACACCAAATAAAAAAGAAAAAAAAAAAAAAACAAGTACTAAGATCAGAAAAGAAAAATATACTCTCTACGACTTCAACATATTTCAATGCGTTATATTTTTTATTTTTGTTCAAAAGAAATTTAATTACTAAAAAACAAGACACTATGAAATCTTAAAAGATAACTCAATTAAGTTTATTAATACACGTTCGAGAACATATTGGTCATTTGGATTAAGATGTACTTAATCTAAATGTACTCAATCATAACAACATTATATTGATTTCATTATTAATAGTGACAAAGATAATGATTGAGTAAAGTTAATCAAGATATAATTAGTTACGTAAATAAGGTTCGTTTAAATAAAAGTTCATAAAAACGATACGAATATCTCCTAGATAAATTGATTACATTTTATTAAAACAATATTTAATATCATATAATGCATTTGACTAATTTGAATGTGAAAATATCTTTTAGAAGCACATCTCATTTAGTTTTAGAAAGACGAAGACTTGAAACATCTCAACTAAAAGGTTTTAGGTAGAATTCAAAATATATTTGTAAAAGAGTGGAACATCTTTAAATATAATAATTTTACAATAATTATATATATGTTATTTAAAATTGAAATCCTAATAAAATTTTAAGCTTTTAAAAAGATAATAATTTTTTGAATATGATAATTAACTTTAATAATACGATAAAAATGAATTTAAGCTAATTTTAAATGATATTATTTTTCTTGAAAGTTAAATTACGAATGTGCAGCATTTTAGTTATTTAAATAATATAATATTTTTAAGTACTTTCTTCAATTTATATTTTTTATTATTGTTTATATATACAAAATTAAAAGTATTTTTTCGAAATGAAGTAATCCAAAAATCCAAGAGTTTGTCATGTAGTGGGCGACTCGTGACAAACTTGAAAAACCTTTATCACCAATTTGCAATGAGCAATGAAAAGAGGTTTATAAACAGACAAGGCATCACTTTCCACAAATAATGAGTTCTAAGTTCTTATCTAACTTAACCATAAGTCTTTCTCAAACTTTATCAAAATAATAATAATAATAATAATTAATAATTAAGACTTATAAGAAGCACATTACACGTGCATCAACCTTATCTTAACCTTATTCGCTTAGTTGTCCATTTTTAGCAAAGTAAACTCTAGACTAAATCGATTAACTTTTCAGTGAAGATATTTTCCTTTTAGTGTTATCAATAAAATTATTTTTATTATTCTTATTTAATTTAGAATCTATTATAATGTCATTTATAACATTACTTATTAAGTCATGCAAGTTTTAAACTAATTAATGATTCAAACATAATTTATATAGTTTAAACTATTTAATAATATTCGTCTTTTAATCATTAATATCACTCCCGTTTTAATTATTCTTGGCTTTTAATCAATAATATCACTCAAGAAACTCCATGCTTTTTATCATACTCATTCCAATAACAAATAATCAGTAAAATTGACATTTTTTTATCTAACACAAAAATTACCCAAAATTGCTTTATCCCAACATTGCTGAATTAAATTTTAACAGAAGATTAAATATATAAACATTTATTAAAATAACATAAATGTAAAAGAAAATTTAAATAACTCAATATAAAACCAAGCTCACAAAGGTAACAAACAAGTTAATTCGATATAATATATATATATATATATTGTCACAAGAAATTTGGTGAAGGAGAAAACTCTTGTCACAACAAACCAATATTGAATCAGATCTCTCTAATAATCCAATAGTGCATCTGTATAAGACTCGAGCAACTCAATAGTAGAAAGCCTTCTACACTCAGATTATTTGTTGCTGCTTCGGTAGACAAATTCCAATGACATGCAAGGAGTTAGAGATTACTCCCTAATCCCTCTAGAAGAAACTGAGACAGCCAAGAATAGAAACATGTAGCTGATGAAATGAAGCTTCAGTGCAACGTGTGAGAACTTCGAATCATACCAGAAAACAATGGAATCAATGTCTAAGTTATTGGCAAAGAGTAAACAATTATTGAAGATGCCTCCGGCGTCTAGAAACAATACTACTGATCTGAGAGTGTTGTTGCATGTGAGAAAAGCTTATGTCTGGAACAAACATAAGACTATTAGATGAATACTGAAGGTGTTTTGGCCAGTGTAACCCAGAAGCTGTTGGTGGTGAAGGGATCTGTGGAACTGTCCATGAAGAATCTGGAACATGTTCCAAATACTCCTCCTCCTCCTCCTCCATTTCCTCCTCACCGGATCTTAAAACCGGAGAATCAGAATCCCCTAACTTACCACTGTCAGCCTGCACATACTCATCAAGAAAGGAAGAGGTGAAAAAGAAAATTACACAACCATACAACCATAGAGATAAGACTATAACACAATCAAAGTGCAACCTAAATGGAAAGTTGATGAAAGTTAGGAAAGAACACATGATGTATACCTAAGGTATTTTTCCTAATTATCAGTACATTGTAAACACTCAAAGTCTCAAGGAATGTGAACATAATCAATTGGATGAGAATAGTCACAAGGGCAAAAAGAGTTTTAATAAAGTTTAAAAAATTTGTTTGATATGTGTCTATCTGTAAATTATGTACAATGATTCCTTTCCACATTCTCATCAAACAATATCATGTTTTTAAGTACTCAATAGTGTTTTTTGTTAATTGATCACCATTAGTGTCATGGTAATAGCTCTTTGTAACCTCTAAGATGTTGATTTTTATAAATCTTTAGGAATTGTGTTTCAAGTGAAAGCCAACTGTGTATTGCACTTCTGGAAGGTCAATATTTCAAATGTTAAAATGGATCTACAAATATGGGAGAGAAAGAAACCGAAATTCACTTCAATCAATCAATCTGTCAGATTCCAATGCTTGAAGTCTACTGAATGTAACCTTTTCTGACCACAAATATGCAACATATTTGTAAAAGCTATACTATATTTGCCAGTTGTTTGGTGATGTGACCAACATGTTAATAGGGCATATACCTTTGGCAGACATGATTGGCCCCATCCCTGTTCTATTTTCAAAGGCACGTGTTAAGGGCACTACCACACATAATTTATCTATGACCAAAGATGAATCTAAGCTCTGGAATGCTAACCTAGTAATAAAAATCAAACCTTTAAAGATGGAAACTCTACAAAACCAATGAGCAGGGAATACAAGGTTATGCCAAACATACCCTTGTTGATCCTTCCATGTAATCATAATTCTGACTGAACTCGTTTAGCCCAATAAATTCATCTATGGTCCACTGTGAGATATTTCCAACTGTAGAACCACCACCAAAAGACTCCTTAGCTGGTGGAAACCCCCCAACTCCTCCACCTTGGATAGGTAACAATTCATTATAATCTGAGTTCTGAGGCTCTGTGGAAACCTTTCTAGAGATAGGAGACGACTTTGTATCAGAAATTTTCTCCCCAGAATCTGACTTCAAAGATGATGAGGATGCACCAGGCTCTGTAGCTTCAAGGCCTACTCTTACACCAGTGAGAAGAAACCTCTGATGACCAGAGACATAAGCATTTGCTGTATGTATTGCCAAATCACATTTTCTGCAGAACAGAGCCCGATCCTCTAGACAGAAAAAATATCCTAATGCTTCCTGTAAAGGGTAGCAGACTCTACCATCATCACAAGCTAATCTAAAACAGCAACCAGTTTTGATTCATTTAAACTGAACCAAGATAAAACAACAAAATAAGGATACGATTAAATGTTGACTGACGATGATTTCAGTAACACATATATTTCTTTATGTACAAGCCAATTTTTCCTGTAACAATAACATTTATCAAACCAAACAGACTTTTTTTTCAATAAGAATAAAATTATAATTTAATATAAATCCTCAAAATGTAAATTGTCAATTAAAAGAACTTATTCTTGTGAATGTTCTCAAATGAAATTATGGCTCATTTGGTGGTCAAAGTAGGCTAAAAATGAGTAAATAAGAGAACAGGATACAGTAGAAAAGGACATGATCATGATAAGCTATCATCCTATCAAGTGTTGGATGCACACTAGATAACTAGAAAATAGCAGCATAAATTGTATGTAAATGAAAAATATCATTACAAAAGGTAATGGTAGTGACGGGGTCGGTCCTGGTAGCAGTGGGGCCACTGACAACGACAGTAATGGTAATGATGAGGCAAAGACAACAATGACAATGGACAATGGTGATGGTCATGATGGCGACAACGACAAAACTGATTGTGGTCTCAGTAATGCACAAATGGTGAATAGTGTTCAACGTTGAAGTGGTAATCACGTTGGTGGTGGTTATGGTGGTGGTTGTAGCGGTGGTGATAGTAGTGAAAACTATTGCAATGGCCTACATGGTGGCAGCAAAGATGATGGTGGTAACGAAAATAATGGTGGTTGTGATCATAGTGGTAATAAAAGTAGTGGCAACCCTCAACAATAATTGTGGTAGAGTTAGTGATAGTGGGATGAAAGAGGGAAATTTTCTTTATGCTGTCGTATTTATTCCTAAACCAATTCCTCTTTAGGATAACTTTTGAACTAGTAAACAAGATATGATAAGCAAACAAGTTAAGCTTATCCTATTCCAGCAACTCAACAAACAAAATACTAAATAATATATTATAACTTCTATTTTTCTTCATCCTAACCAAACAACCAAACTGACCCTCAATGGATACATAATACATTTATATTCAATTTAATCAAATTTAAAAGAAAAGAAAAGAAAAAAACATTAACAAAACCTGGAAGAATAGATTTTTCACTAAACCTCAACCTTAAAACCCTTATCACGGTAGGAGATATTAATAACTGAGCTTTGTTTGTAATTCCATCAAGGACAGAGAACAAGCATAATTAGCATCTCATACTGAGTCGAAAATCAGCAGAAACAGCAATTGCAATCCCCACACAAACCTCAAACAGAATCAAAGACAGTCATTTGATCAAACCCAAAACCTCCCCCAAGTATTAAGCACAAGAAACTGATTCCAAAGAACAGAAATCCCCCTACCCCCTTCTACCAAACTAAAACAAAATAAAAACCACAAAGGCAACACACCTGGCAAATGTCACATTTGGGCATATGAGAGGAAGAGGTAGAAAGAGGAACTCTCTGGTGCTTGCTGGCAAGCTTGTTAGCCGCATGAACCTTTTCATCACACTCCCAACACAGAGCAGCCTCATCAGCACAACACAGAACCTTGGCCTCGGCAGCCTCACAAACGTTGCACTGAATCTTCATCCTGTCTACCCCAAACCCAATTCCAGTTTCCCCTCCCCCACACCAAAAGTCTATCTTTCCCTCAGAAAACACTTCCTCCCCAAAAGCGTATCAAACTCTACCCTCTATTCTTCAGAAAATAATAAAATTAAGGTAAAACCAGAGTTAAAAAAAGTTAAACTTTAACAAATTAAGATAGCCCCACTTGAAATTGAGAAAGAAGAAGAGGTTTGGGACACCAAGAAGCAGAGGAACAGGGTTTAAGAAGTGGGGGGATTAGAAGAGAAAGAAAGGAGAAAAAATGAAGGATATTTTTTGCGGCCACGATGTTCATGTACACGTGGCAGCAAACTGGTAGTGTCGTGGCAGAGGAGACCAACTGTGCTGGCTTCGGTAATGTTACAGTAAGAAATCAAAATCTTAAAAAGAACAAAAATCTAGGATTTTTTTATTTTTAAGTGCAGCAATTTGGGAAAATTTTTGGCTGAAAATTTTTGGATAGAGTACCTATAGTTTTGGATATTTTTTCATTTTTTCAGTATGGGGACTTTTGAGCTTTATATTTTTGCTAACCGGTGGAGTATACACATCCACTAATTATGAGAAATGCTTTGATTTATGTGAACAAAATGAGAGAGTAAAGGGTTGTGTCATGTCCGGTTGTACCCTAAGAAAAGGGAATGGAGTTTTGAGGAGTTTGCAGAGCGTGAAGAGAGGCCCCATTGTTGTGGCAAAGGGGAAGATGAGTGTGGAAATTAGCTCTGACATGAGTGGATATTTTGTAGCATAAGAAGAGATACACCATGGTTTTAGGCGAAAGGGAGGGAAAGAAATTGGAGTTCAAAACTTGGATCTTAATGGGTGGAGTTGGTTGAGGCAAAAGTAGGATATTTTTGTTCCATTGATAGTGAAAATTCAATGTTTTAATAGTTAAATGGAGTTAAACTTATTTTGTACCACAAAAAGAAGATAATTTAATCTAATGCTTCTTGAAGAGTTGAGAGCTATTAGCACGTATTTTTATCATTACTTATCTTATACTAAGATTATTAGTATAGAGAAGTTGAATAGAAAGGCAAGAAAAAAAGAGGGGGTTAAACACAAAAAATCCTTTAGCCATTGTAATGATGTTATTTTCTATTTGGTGCCTTATTAGTATAGAGAAGTTGAATAGAAAGGCAAGGAAAAAGAGGGGTTAAACACAAAAAATCCTTTAGCCATTGTAATGATGCTATTTTCTATTTGGTCACCTTTTCAAGATTTAGCTTAGACCAGGCACCAAACTTTTTTACATTTAGAAATTGACTTTAAAATCCTATACGTAGATATGACAACGAGTCGGGTCAGGTACGGATAGTGCCTACTCGCAACTTGATCCGACAAAAAAAAAAAAAAATTTACCTACTACTCGACCCGTTATCCGCACGGATACCCGCTTAAAAAATTTTTGTGGATATTTTAAAACCTGCGGATACCCACAAATATTTAAAAATAATATATTTTTATAAATTATTAAAATAAAATTTAAATAAAATTATAATAAAATATATAAAATATAATATAAATTAAAATTTAATTTTTGTTTCGCTTGAATTAGTTTGAGGGTCAGTCGTTCTTCTTTGCTTTGTTCTCTTTTGATCTTCAATCATTCCTGAGAATGTCATCTACTCCCATGGGTTGTTGACGTGCAGAAGACATTCCTAAAGTCTAAATAAATTTTATTAAGACAGAAGAAGAAAATTGTACCTAGACAATTCTATATTTATATAGCCTTTGGCAGGCAAGCCCATTGATTTTTAGGCAATCAAACCCAATAATCAATAATTAATTCAATATATTTTGTAAAGAGTAAGACAGTATGACCTATTAATTAGTGCAATATATTAGGAAATCAAACCCAATAATCAATAGAGTATATTTTGTAAAGAATAAGGCAATCTGACCTATTAATAACTGTTAATTGTCCATGAATGACAATTAATTCCGATCTGTATACTTCATATATTATAATTTTAATTAAATTTAACTTTGTAAAATATAAATTAATGTTAATTTTAATTAAATTTAACTTAATAAAATAAAAATTATATTTTTATTTTTATTTTTTGAGTGTAGCGGATATCCGCGAGTACGGATAGTATAATACCTGCGTCCGACCCATTTATAAGCGGGTATTAAAATACCAACTATCCGTGGATTTCGAGTAATAAATATCTGCGGATATCAACTATCCACTGCGGATTTTATCCGTAGATATCCGCAGACACGGACTTTTTTGTCATCCCTACCTATATGATTGACTTATTTTGGGATTTGTTAATGAAACCACGTTTCTTTGTTCGAAACGTATCTTGTCCCTTTATCATCTAGTTGTTTGGATTCTGATTTGATAATCAAATATAAATATTAAACGTTCAAAAATAAATCTAAAGTTTATGAATATAAAAATTAGACTTAAATTTATTTTATATCTGGTTTAAATTTTATTAACAAAAAGGAAGATCTTATATATAGTTATTATCTTTGTAATAGGAAAACTAGATGAGTAATTATTATTTTTGTAATCTTTATTTTGATTTTGATTTTAGAAAATTATCATTTTGTATTTTTTATTTTGGTTATTCTTTTTTTTTTGGAAAATAAAACCTATTTGTAACTATTTTAATTATAAATAAAATGTTATCTCCTACTGCCAAAATATGAAATTAATTTTGACATAAAGACATTCATAAACTTTGAGTCAAAAAGAAATTATGATACTTTTTGTCTTCAGTAAAAGGCACTATGTCTTTTTATCAAAACAAATTAGCATCCATCATGGGATCTCAATAAAACTTAATCTCGACTTCACACCAAGAATCAACGACCATCAAGAATACCAAGAGCAATGACACTGATAGTTAATAATGTAACAAATCGTGCCTAACATCAAGGAGCTAAGGAAAGAGAATGAGATTATACGAAAGCTAGGAGGATCATGCAAGGGCAAAGGACAAACAACCCCACTTGTTAAGACAATATTGTCTAGAAAGACTAGACTGTCTATCAACTCATGTTTTGAAGTTTAACATATAATAATTAACAAAATATTGTTTATTAAGTGAAGCGTCTAAAGATTTGCAATTATTAAGAATAATGTTGAAGAAAATATGTGTTCAATGAAAAAAGGGTTTTCCAATACATATATATCATCTAACAGATAATGTTTAACAAAAAGTGTTTGACATGTGAAAGCATGTAGCAAATACTTAACTAAAGACTGAAGCTTGAGATTTTTATATCTAAACAATGTTGAATAGAAAAGCATCTAAAGAAATGAAGCATCTAAGATATCAGTTAAACACCCTAATCACTACCAAATGATATGAGAATATATGATATCACAAGAGCATCTAACGTATACATAAAAAGCACTAAACACTATAGAACTCCTAACAATATGTCTAATGGCCATATCATCTGGTAAAAAGGATAAAGCATCTGAACACAAGTTTCGCTAAACATAACTAAACGATGTTTTTATCAGACGAGCTGACGTGTGCCAATATGTTTTAAAAATGCAATGTGCCGAAAGATCACTAACGTTTAAAACATTTATTGAATGTACGAAAAAAATGCTTCTTTGTTTGTATGCTTTGCTCTCTTTATCTGTGTAGATCATGATAACCAAGACCTTTTTCAAATTCCTATACAAAATAAATAAAGACATTAAGAAATAAGAAGACATTCCTGAAATGTTTTCTCAAAGTTTTAAGCTTTAAAGAACCGTACAAACTACTTTTGAAGAAAGCTCTGATAAAGCACTATCACTCTACAACATAGACTTGAGTCTAACTACCTACCTAAAAAGGATATAAAGTCTACTTGGAACTCAATTCTATGTCTAATGGATATCTCTAGAAGAAGGCTATATAAAGAGGATTCGCTGAAGATAAGAAAAGAGAACAATGCTTTGAATCCTTAAACTGCTACTTTTCCTTTAAGTTCACATCATTTAAAGCCTTTCATTCAAAAAGAAAGAACTTTTACATGTTTTTAGAATCTAAAAACACTTGTTGTGTTAGATTCAAAGTGAATTCAAACACTTGTATTGTTTAACTCAATGGAGTTAAACTTTTAGATAGTTTGTCCAGTGTTGATACCAAGAGTGGTTAAACTCGTCTACTCATGTTAACTAGTATTGAACCAAGAGTGGCTGATAATACTCATTGTACCACGAGTGATTTATACTCGTTGTAATCTTGTTAAAGATTAATGGAACCCCTTAAAAAATCTTAAGGGAAAACTAAACATAGCTTAGGTTAGAACAAACCAATATAAAAATATTTGTGCTAAATGTTGTACTAAACATACACACATCTAACAGTATTTAGATTATCAAATCTTTGCAATAGTCATCAACTTTGATTTAGAAAAAAAAAGTTTTAAAAACTTCTCTTTCTAATGTTTTCCTATATTTCACCACTCACAAAACATGAGGAATACAAAAAAACAATTTCAACCATCACAAGGAAGAGTGTAACGACAACACTTTAACAATGAAACAAATTCTTCTTCCACCATAACCACAAGAAACCATTAACTCGTACAAGTCATAAAAAGAATGTAGGTTTCTTCTCTCTTTTTTCAATTACAACTCGATAATTAATTCTCATAATTGAAACTTGGCTTGATTAGAGATTCGGTCTCTTTACCTTAAAAGATGTGCGTTTTTTTCTGACACAATTGAAAAATCAAAGTTTCAGGATGCGTCTTTATTTTTCTGGTTAAGAAAGCAGTAAGAATAAAATTATATAAAACCTAAAAAAATCCATAGAGATAATCTCATAAATGATTCTCTTTTTCTTGCATTATCTAAAATTCACAACCATAAATTTAATAAATTTAAATTTAATAAATTTATATACTGATGAAAATTTTAATAAATTTACAAACTTAATAAAATAATTTATTTTGTGTATAAGCAAAAACAATAGTTCGTTAAAATGCATAAATTTACAAACCTGATAAAAACAATTTATTTTGGGCTGAACCAACTTTTCAAAATGTCACCTTTTCATGAACTTGACTCTGATATATGTTAGTGATCTTATGGGTGTTAATTGTAAATTTTACTTAATATTCTTAATTGGACCCACTTTGGTACTCTATCTTGCATCCATAAATCTGTTGGGATTCTAAGTGTGAGTCTAAGTCTCACGTTGGATAAAAATGAGAAAATAGAGTATTATACAAAAATGAAAGATCTGTCTCATTGTCTTAAAGTTCTGAGTAGAAAGCGATGTTAATTCTTTATATGGTTGGACTTATATTTTATTGGTATTATGTCTTCGCGGTAAATCCTCCACTAGTAAAAAATAGGCTTTATACAGCGCACATTATGCCACGGTTTACCAGAAACCGCAGCATAATGGTGTGCGGTGGCACTTTGGTAAATAATTCGAACATATATGCCGCGGTTCCCCTCCTAACCGCGGCATATACCCAGTCAACCATCAGCCTTTGACGCCACGTCAGGGAAAAAATTTAATAACAGGGAAATATGTCGCGGTTGCTTAGAGAACCACGACATATTCCCCTGCAACCTTCTGACATTCCCCATCAGTCAGCCCCTGCAATAAATTGGCAGAGGAATCTGCCATGGTTGCTCAGAGAACTACGACCTATTCCCCTGCCAATTTATTGCAGGGGCTGACTGATGGGGAATGTTAGAAGGTTGCAGGGGGTATAGGCCACGGTTGCTCAGAGAACCGCGGCCTATTCCCCTACCAATTTATTGCAGGGGCTGACTGATGGGGAATGTCAGTAGGTTGCAGGGGGTATAGGCCGCGGTTGCGCAGAGAACCGCGACATATTCCCCTGTTTCCTTTCTGACATTCCCCAAATGGCAGTTGGGAAGACAGTTGGGGGATTCAGAACGTCAGGGAATAGGCCGCGGTTACAGGGGGAACCGCGGTCTATTCCCTAATCTTAATAAAATTTAAATATTTAAGTGAATTAATCGTGCTTCGGCTCTGAACCGCGGCATAAAGTTTGAAAAAAATATCAGAAGTGCAATTTTATATTATTTTTTAAGGAGAATAGACCGCGGTTAAGTGTACAACCGCGACATATTCCCCTTTTTTACCGCGGGTAAGTAAAGAACCGCGGTAGATGCGCCTCTGTAGGTTTAAAAAATAAAACAGACTTTGAACAATATCGTCTTCTACATTCGCGCAAAACAATTTCAGACTTTCCTCTCCGTCGCGCTTGCCATTTGCGAAGTTCAAACTCTCCGTCAGCCAGCCTCCGCCGCGGCCATTCCTCTCTGACGCGCCTGCTGTTGCGCCTCTATCACCGCCACCGTTGTTCTCCCGAATGGCTTCCTCCATCAGCGTCGCCGCCGCAAGTTGGTGCTGCCCCCATTATCTTCGTCGTTGGTGCTACCATCACGGTAAGTTGATCAAACTATTGTATTTGATATATGAGTTTTTGAGTTTGTTTAAGAACCATGGTGTTTGTTTAAGAAATAGGATTTAATTAAAAAGAAATGAAAATTAATTTTGAATGCATATAAGGGTTGAAATATGATATACGATGCCTATAATACTTTGGTTAAATTTTGAATGATCAAATTCGAGAAAGGATTTTAACTTTGTTGGAAATATTTAGTAAAATAAAAATGTATAATTGGTGGAACTTTAGGACATATATAATAAAAATAATTGTATGATTGTATGACTGAATTGATTGTGTGATTGAATTAATAATTTTATATAGAAAATTGTATAATTGTAATTTTGTAATATTTAGGAATGGATCGAAATTGGATTAATTTACCACGTATTAGTGCTGAGTACGAGAGAGGTGTAGAGGAATTTATACAATTTGCGCAACGTAATGAGGGGAGAAGTGATGATGAAGTGAAGTTTAGATGTCCTTGTGTGAACTATTTGAATGGGATAAAGTTGAACGCAACCCAAATTAGAGAACATCTAATCTGTGATGGTTTCCTAAGATGTATACAACATGGATATGGCACGACGAAGAAGTGCACTTTCCGACTGACTCCCAAACTGGAAATGTTATTGATTCCACCATGGAAGAAGATCGACCAGATGAAGACAAATTAGAGGACATGATCCGCGATGTTGGCGCAGAAAATTTTGCCAAAGCTCATGTATATGAGACGATGTCGACTGATGCGGAAACACCTTTTATGCCGGTTCAACTAAGTTCACACGTTTGTCAGCGGTGTTAAGGCTCATGAATTTGAAGGCGAGCAATGGATGGAATGATAAGAGTTTTACATAATTGGTGACGTTGTTGAATGAAATGCTGCCAGATGGAAATACATTACCCACTCGTAATTATGATGCGAAGAAAATTTTTTGTCCAATGGGTATGGAGTATAAAAGGATACATACTTGTCGCATTTTATATAGGAAAGAGTTTGAATTTTTAACAAAGTGTCCAAAATGTGGGTTATCACGATACAAGTCAAGAAACAACAGTGAAGATAATGGTCAGATAGAAAAAAATGGATCTGCTTTGAAAGTAGTATGGTACCTTCCAATAGTGCCCAGACTTAAGCGTTTGTTTGCGAATCCCAAAGATGCTAAAAACCTTAGATGGCATGCAAATGAGAGAAAAATTGATGGGCTGCTTCGTCATGCAGCTGATTCAAAGTAATGGAAAAATATTGATCAACAATTCCCCCAATTTGGTAAAGAGTGTAGAAATCTTAGGCTTGGTTTAGCCACTGATGGAATGAACCCATTCGGTAATCTGAGTATCAATCATAGTTGTTGGCCAATTATATTGATAATTTACAACTTATCTCCTGCATTGTGCATGAAGAGGAAGTATATGATGTTGTCTATGATGATATCTGGTCCAAAGCAGCCTGGAAATGACATAGATGTTTATCTAAGCCCACTAGTTGAAGACTTGAAGTTTTTGTGGGTTGATGGGGTTGAAATATTTGATGCATTCGCTTCTGAGACTTTTTTTTATGCGTGCAATGTTATTTTGCACCATTAATGACTTTCCAACTTATGGTAATTTGTCAGGATACAGTGTCAAGGGTCATAAAGCATGTCCTATATGTGAAGAAAACACTGCAGCTCATCAATTGAAACATGGAAGAAAGACGGTGTATTTGCGTCATCGGAGATTTCTAAAACGTAATCATTCATATCGAGGGTTAAAAAAAACATTCAATGGAGATCAAGAGAGGAACGAAGCACCAAATCCACTTACTGGCCTTCAAGTTCTTGAAAAAGTTAATAAAATACATCATGTATTTGGGAAAACATCCATGAAGTCATCTGTAATGACCCCTTGGAAGAAGAAATCAATATTCTTTGATCTTTCATATTGGTCAAAGTTAGATGTTCGACATTGCATAAATGTGATGCATGTAGAGAAAAATGTGTGTGATAGCTTGATTGGAACACTACTGAACATTCAGGGAAAGATAAAAGATGGAGTGAATGCTCGTTTGGATTTGGTTGACATGAATATCCGAGAAGAGTTGGCACCCAAGGAGATTGGTAAACGTACTTATTTGCCCCCCGCATGTTACACAATGTCTAGACAAGAAAAGATAAGTTTTTGCCTTTGTTTAAAGAGTATCAAGATACCACAAGGATACTCTTCAAATATGAAGAGTTTAGTGTCAATGCAGGACTTAAAGCTTGTTGGCATGAAGTCTCACGATTGCCACGTCTTAATGCAACAGTTGTTACCGGTGGCTATTCGTGGAATTTTGCCCAAAAATGTTAGGCAAACCATAAACAGGTTGTGTTCATTTTTCTCGTCAATATGTAGTAAAGTCATCGATCCTACAAAGTTAGATGAACTTCAAGGCGAGATTGTTATCATATTGTGTCAACTAGAGATGTTTTTCCCTCCATCTTTTTTTGACATCATGGTACATTTACTTGTTCATTTGGTTTGAGAAATAAAGTTATGCGGACCAATATACTTAAGATGGATGTATCCTATTGAGCGTTATATGAAGATTTTGAAAAGGTACGTTAAAAATCCATATCGTCCTGAAGGTTCGATGATTGAAAGGTATATTGCTGAAGAAAGTATCGAGTTTTGTTCAGATTACATGACATCAACGAATCCAATAGGAGTTCCTCGCACTTCATGGTTGAATAAATTTTCTACAAGTAAAAGCATCCGAGGTGTGAATGTGGTGACAAAAGATCATGATGAATTGTTGCAAGCGCATCTTTATATATTGAACAATACAGATGAGGTGATCCCTTTTTTGGAAACACACAAAGCCCTTGTTAAGAATAAAAATCCAAGACAATCAGAGAAATGGCAGTTGATGGAACATAACAAAACATTTATGTCTTGGTTCAAATCTGAAATTGACAAAGAGCCACATTCTTCTCAAACTTTATTGTGGCTTGCAAATGGTTTGATGTTTGATGTCGTGTGTTGTACAGGTTTTGAAGTCAATAATTGCACATTCTATACGAAGACTTTGGATGATAAAAGCACAGTACAAAATAGTGGAGTTAGTTTAGAAGCTGAGTCGCTTCAATTTTCCACATCAAAAGATCAATCTCCTGTACTTGGATCAATGAGATATTATGGTATAATAAAAGAGATATGGGAGGTTGATTGATGAATCGTGTATGACACTGGTTGATTTTCGAAAGGTGGGTTACCAAGACGAACCGTTTATCATGGTTCATCAAGCATCTCAGGTGTTTTATGTCAAAGATCCTGTGTCTGACCATTGGTATGTCGCTCTTCAAGGCAAAAAACAAATTGAAGTTAACGAAGAGAATCTGATTAATATTCATATTGCTGACAACCATTCATTGCAAACTACAACAAATTTGGATGACCAATCTCTAGTTGACGACGATGTACATGCAATTCGGTCAGATCATGATGAGGGAATATACATATGATGAATTCATATCTTTATGTATGAAGTTTCAATTTTTGTATAACTATTTTATTAATATCACATAAGTTTTCCTTTTATATATTTCATATGATTACTATTACATGTTTTGTTAAATTATATGATATTACATAAGACTTTTATTAATATTTCATGTTGCTATTTATTTTGACAGATATATGGCTAATCATCCACATTCTTCAGGGGATTAGGCTCCCCCTACCAGATCCACTAGAGGACCCACCAGGACGAAACAACTTTTGATGAGAAAGAATAGTGGTGAAAGAACTCTAGTCAATGTGAACGTGATCACGGGTGTGGCAGTTGGCCCCTATGCAGATGATTTCTCATCATACCTTGGAGTAGTGGCACGTGATAGGATTGGTATTCTCACTCCATCTTTTGATCATGTGTCCGAGGTTGATCGGAACATTATATGGAACGATATATTGGTAAGTTAGTTAATATCATTTGAATTAAAATTTGTTTATATTGATAATTTTGTACTGATACAACTTTATTATGTTTATTTCAGCTGACATTTGACATTCCAAATGTTGCAACACTTAGAAATAAGTGTTTGTCAACTATTGCTGAAAACTTCAGAAACTTTAAAAGTAAGTTGACATCAAGATATATCTTTGGACACCTTAAACATAAGTCTCCATGTAGTACATATAAGTCCATTGATGAGGAGACTTGGTGGCTTTTTAAAGAGAGTCGGATGACAAAGGAATGAGAGGTTAGTATAGTTGATATTATTCAATTCCTCATTAACAAATATATATCATATGAACTAATTAATTCATGTGTATGTGACAGGCAATTAGAAGCAAACCACAAGGAACAAGTGCTCATAACAAAAACCCCCACCTATTATCTCGTGGTGGGTATAGGAAGCTTGAGGAGAAAATCCTCAAGCAAAAGGCAGATGCTAGACCACCATCTGAGGGTGGTAGCCTCCCTCAGCCTCCTTCTCCACCTTCTAGACATGAAAAATGGAAGTTGGCTCGTATGAGACCATCGGGCGCCTACTCTTCCGACACTGCGAGAGAAATTTCCGAAAGAATTGTAAGTTATCATTGTTCCTAAAATAATAATAATTGTAATTATTCATACTACATTGAACTTTTTAAAGAATAATGATGTTTTGTAATGTTACAGGACTCCTTGGTTGAGTAGAGCTCCCAAGGTCAATTCACTCCAGAGGGTCGCCAGGATATTCTTGCTGCTGCGATTGGACGACCTGAGCACCCTGGACGTGTACGTGCTGCAGGTCCTGGAATAGGAATTAAAGATTATTTTGGGAGCTTTTCTCGTCAACCTTCATATGCATACAACGAAGAACAAAGAGAAAGGATGACACAAGATATCACAAAAAAGGTCCGAGCAGACCTTAGAGAGGAGTTCAGCGCCATGTTCCAGCAGCAGTTTGAGAGCTATGGCATGCGCTCGGTGCCATCTCCTGTACAGGAACAAGAACATGTTGTGCCTCCCACAGGTAAACTTAATAAACATTTATGTGCAATTATTTCTATCTTTTGTATAATCTAACATTTATTCTGACAGGGAGAAACGGGAAAGGAAGTTGTTCTGCACCAGCCGTCCCAAGGGATGACATGGACGATGCTAGTCCATGTCTGCTATATATTTTAGACGATACTGAGATGGTCCTGGTAGCTCGTGGAACACAGTTTAAGTCAGCGACTGTTGTTCATGGTATGCAACTATCAGACGATGCGGTGAAGGTCTCAGTGGATGAAATGATCATACCAGATGCCTCAGTTCCTCTGGCCACAGATGAGATTTTCACTGTGGAACAAACATTCAAGTCATTTATCGCTTGGCCTAAACATTTAGTTGGTTCAGTTTCTGACCCCCCGGTATGAAATTCTTCTTTACACTTCTCAATTTTAAAGGTTATTGATGTCAAAACTTATACTATTTTTTCATGTAACAACAGACGCAAGCACAAAAGAAGATTCCTCTATCTGAGGATGATCCTCTTGCTTCATTGCATCTACTAGCTGACATCCTTGAAGATAAGCCTTTGGAGGTTGAGTATGATGCTAATGTATTTGGGATAGGCTCTGAGGTCCCAATACACAAGAGTTGAATATTTCAATTATTCAGCTATGGATGATGTGAGTCTATGAGCAATAATTTATATATAAAATTGATTTATATATCTAGTATCCTTATATCAAAGTTAATTTTTGATTTCAGATATATGTTTGGGGTCAGTAACAAGTTGGGGCGTTCTAATGATTATGGATTCATTGATCCCCAATCCGTTCATGAATCAAATGATTTTGATATGATCAACACACATCTGATGAGTTGTTTTTCAAGCGGCAAGAAAATATACTTTTTGCCTTATATATCCGGGTAAGTGAACTTTGTTAACATAATAAAGTTCCATATGTGATTTTAATATATAATAGTTAAGTTATTATGAATTTCAGGCGCCATTGGCAACTTCTTGTTATGTTTATACAAGAGAACTATGCTTTCTGGTTCTGCTTATTCCACAGGCCTCCTCTCACACAACTCAGACAAGCAATTGATTGGTAAGAACCTCAATGTTTGGACTTTCTTTGTTATGTAAATGAATGCTAAAACAACTTCTTGTTATATATAGTTCTATACCAACAAGTATGATGATTGCTGGGAAATCAATTATTAACAGTAGAAAGATTGCTTGGATTTCTCTCAAGGTTTGACATATGCTAAAGCCATACTTTCTTATAGTTGTTTAATTTTAATGTTATTCACTAACTATTTACAACTGTGATCATATATTGTAGTGTAACAGATAAACTGGGTCATATGAGTGCGGTTATTATGTAAAGTATTGGATGACCCACATTGTTCGTTCCCATATCACAAGAGGCTGGGAAACAGTAATATTTAACTTTAACAAATTTTGATTTTTTCCAAAAGTTAGAATTCATATACACTAATTAATATCAATTGTCTTGTGCAGAGGTTCAAGGCTACTACACCAGTTCCTGAGAAGCCACTATCATTCATCAGGAAAGCTGCTGCAAAGTATCTAATTAGATTATATAATAGTTCTTAGTTACTAGATTTAAACATTGCATTTGATTAGATTGTATTTTATTAGATTTTGTACTTATGTGATGTTGAAATACATTTGAATATGTTTGATCTGTTCAAATTAAATCTGTATACATGTTTTGATATGCAGGTCTGTTTTTGTGGTATTGGATATCACAAAAACAGACCTGCTATTTTAAAAAAAAGCAGGGGAATATGCCGCGGTTGTTACCACAACCGCGGTATAAAGTAGGGCATATGCCGCGGTTGTTACCACAACCGCGGTAGAAAGTTCCACGTTTCAATTTTTTTTTTAAAATTAGCCTTTTGGCCGCGGTTGTGGTACGAACCGCGGTCTATTCTTGCCTTTTTACCGCGGTTCCAACTACGACATATAATCGTAGGATTTTGGATTTTTTTTAATAAAAACAGTTTTAGGCCGTGGGTGTGATAGGAACCGCGATCTATTATGCAGATGTTCTACTGCGGTAGAAAGTCCCCAGACTTTCTACCGCGGTTGAATATGCCGCGGTTCGGGAACCGCGACTAAAGGGACAAAACAACCGTTGTCGTTTCCCCTGACTGCACTAGTGCTCTCTTCGATAAACCCAACAAAATCTAATTTGGACCTTCTTGGACTTGTTGGACAGTTAAGAGAGAGTGATAGAATTTCTTTGTTGAGAGAATAAACCAATTTAGACTCTAAGAGTTACAAAATGCAATGAGAGTTGCTTCCCTGCATCTTCATTTTTCTTCTAGAATGTGATGTTTTTGTTTAGAGTTGTTTTTCATAAAATAGAGGTGATAACCTCATAAACTGAGGAACGCTCACTTGCCTCACGTGCAATTTACTTTTTCTAGTTCAGATTTCTTCCAATTCCGTTATTTATTTATTTATTTCCTTTCTTTTAATTCTTGCTTTCTTCTTTTGTTACAAAATGCAATGAGAGTTGCTTCCCTGCATCTTCATTTTTCTTCTAGAATGTGATGTTTTTGTTTAGAGTTGTTTTTCATAAAATAGAGGTGATAACCTCATAAACTGAGGAACGCTCACTTGCCTCACGTGCAATTTACTTTTTCTAGTTCAGATTTCTTCCAATTCCGTTATTTATTTATTTATTTCCTTTCTTTTAATTCTTGCTTTCTTCTTTTGTTCAATTTAATTTTTGTTTTGAAGTGATTAATTCTAAAGGCTGTTGCAAGTTTCTTGAATGATGTTTTCCAGTATTTCTTACTATATCCTTAAATTTGTGTAGACTTGAAGGTTTTGAAGGATAGTGGCCGATAGCGGCTTGTAGAGTGAGGTTTGCACCTACTTATATACACTGAATTTGCCTTATCTATAGTCAATGTGGGACTAGACAATAATGGGCGGTCCGATAGCGGGTGAAACAATATGCCCAACAAACAACAAATATCGTTAGGATAGACTTTTTAAGGATGAATTTGATACCATGTTAGAGGTGGACTTTAAGCCTAACTCAACCCATAAAACGGACTTGTAAGGGTGAGGTTCGCACTCACTTATATACACTGAATTAGTCTTATCTCTAGTCGAGATGAGATTTCTAACATTTTAATTGCTTGAAAAAATTGGATTTAAAATTGTTTTACATCTTCGAGACATAACCTTTATTGATTCTATATTAATTATTTCTATATAGTGGTTATAATCGTTGTTGAAATCATTATACTTTTATCCTGTATTATGTAGAAAGTTTTGAGTGTTGTTGCTTATGAATTATTTAACCATTAAAATTTTGGATCTTCTGATATTTGTTTTATGTATTACGTATATACGTAAGTTATATATTTGAGCGGTTGAAATAGAAAGAAATATGAAAAGAAATTGTATATTGAGTGTGGTGTGAAATGATATAAGAAGTGTGAATACACAAAGTTAACTATATAAACCACAATCAAATCACACAGTCCAATGAGTGGTTGTTGGGGGCGTAAACAAACTTACTAACAACATAAAAAATATACGTTATGTCTAAATCAGTCATAGTAAGATAAATCAAACTCTTAATAATAGTTTGATATAAAGTACAATTAGTCAAAGGAACATGGGAATGTCATACATTTGTCTTAAGGAGTATTGATAATTTTGTTGTCAGAGCACGTTCAAACAGGTCAACAATATACTTGGCATTAGTAAAATATTTGCTTTTTAACTTGTCCAACAAGCTTCGGTTTAAACAAAATCGAAGCCTATCAAAACTGCTATTGTGAGCGAAACTAATGATGTTGCTGAGGAAGGAAGATTTATGTTATTGTGTTTGAAATTACTGTGAAGGTTGTTGCTAATAATTCTTCTTTTTGTGGTAAGAACATTCATCAAAAGAAACATTACCATCATGTTTTTTCTGTTGAGCTCTAGTAGAAGACTTATTTGAAGCTGTAAAAATAAATGAAGTAGAAAAAGGACTGGTCTTTTGATCATTATATGTCTAAAATCTAATTTCCTCTACTAACAATTTATTAACAACATCATCGACATAAGACAAAGGACTACGATGTAGAATTGAACCTTACAAACTTTCAAAATCACAATGCAAATTAAGTAATAGGAAAACACTAGAAAAGGAGGGGAAATGATGTTTTCAAATTCTTTTGCAATATAGCATCTGATAAGTAAATGTGAAATTGTTTAGACGCGAGATTTCATAAGAGATGCTTATAAATATTTCACAAGAAGCATCATATATAGCTTTAAACTTTAGTGATAGAAGAAAATGTGAATCTTCAAATAAATAAGTGAAGTACCTCTTATTTGAAGAAAGGTGTACTGACACACGTGTTTTAGTTCACATAATAAGCGTCTAGTGATTATAGAAAAATAGATAGTTTAAATAAGTTGTTCAGACGTTGCCTTTTTATATTGAAAGAAAAAAGACATTTAATAAAATAAAGCGGTAGACACAAGATTTTTATACTAGTTCACTCCAATTGAGCTACGTCTAGTCTCTCCCAAGAACTCTTAAGAGGTTCCATTTATATTTTTCAAAGATTACATATGAGTTTAACCCACTCCTGGTTGTGTAGTATTTTTCACCACTTTTGGTATCCCTAGATTCTTGTCTAGTTGAGTTTAACCTACTCTAGGTTGTGCAGTATTATTCACCACTCCTGGTATCCCTAGACTCTTGTCTAGTTGAGTTTCACCTACTCCTAGTTGTTTAGCACTATTCACCACTCTTGGTATCCCTAGACAATTCTCGTATCTACGTGATACGTTGCCTAGTTGAGTTTCACCCACTCTTGGTTCCCTAGACAATGCGTCTAGCCTGAGTATTCTAGCCATTCTTGACACTTGAGTATTCTAGCCACTCTTTGCTTCCCTAGACAATTATGGTATCTACCTGATACGTTGTTTAGTTGTATCACCCACTTCTGGTTGCAAGTGTTTTAGTTCTCTCTAAAACATACAACAAATCTACTATGGGATATTATAAGGTATAAATGTTTAACTCTCAATGAGAGAATATGGTTACAATTACAATCTAACACTTGTAAAGTTATAGACTTAGTTTTTTTGAGACAAGATAAGCTTATTTACAACATCTTTGGTTTCGAAGTTTAAACAAAAAAAATTTAACGAAACAATCTTGGATATAGTTGTAAAGTGAAAATAGTCAAAACACTAAACATATATAGAAACACTAAGGTGTCCATACAATAATTCTAACACATCTAATTTACTAATAAATCCAACATAAATAAACAAGGATTGACTAAAACTACTAGGAATTAAGGGTCTAGTAAGAAGCATCTACAAACAACTTCCATAGAAAATACAAACACTAGACGGGCCTCACTAAACAATGATTAAACCAAATCTAGGCAAAGATGGAAATCGAAAAGGATTGGAAAAGATATAAGAATTCTATGCAACAACCAAATGACCTAGGAAACTCACAGAAAAACTCTTAGGCTCAACCCAGATGCAATATTAAACGATTCTCAAACAAAAGTTTAAGCGTCTATAAGAGAGGTTAAGATAGAAATAGAAACCCTGTTGTACCAAACGACAATTAATCAAAACTCTCCAATAAACAAAAGTGTCAAGAAAATGTTTTTGGCAAGCTATTTGAAAGTTATAATCAATAGACCAAAAACTTATAGAAGACAACTCGCTAAATGTTTTTTATGAGGAAAATAGAATCCTAAAGCATTTACAAGAGATTAAACAAATCTCTTAAACAATGTGGTGGAAAACATCAGCCTAAACACATCTGTTAGAAAAATCTAACTGGTTTGCCCAAGCTAGACAAACTAGCATCATAAAATGACAAATCTGGTAAACACATCAAAAGAATGAAACTTGTCTCAAAACACATGATAAAAGATAATCCACTAAATGCACCCTTAAAAATAACAAAACACTAGCTAAGAAAAAGCCTCTTACAGGCTAAACGATACCACATACCAAACACATTCTCATTCATCGATGAAAATCTCGTAAAATCTTTAGAAAAAAATTTGTTGATAGATCTTAACAAATGTATCGAATTGCATCAAGTAGTAAACCAATAAGACCGGATATCATTTCCCTAAGAGATTTGTTCTGAATATGCTAATTGTGAAAGTTTACTAATTTAGCTTCAATTACAATTATAAAATGGTTTTTATTAGCTTTTTAATTTAAAATTTCAGATTTACAATTTTACAAATTCAATCAAATTTAGGTTCATCGGGGTTGGATTTCATGTTCAAAACTCATTGTTCTCCTATATAGAATACAGTTCCTCAATAATCATGCATCAACATCATAAGTAGACAAGTCTCTAATCCCTTATATGACAAGTTCTAAATCGTCTAACTAAAACATTAATCCCTTAGATGTTTTAGAAAGTAGATTTGCATTAAGTACAATGTTTATGATGACTAAATGCTTCAATATATGTCTAGAATCAAATACACTTACTTGTTCTATCTATGTTCGTGGTCTCAATGCATTTTCCAATTATTCAACCATTCAAATAGTTCAGATTTCCATCGTAGGCATTAATAAAAAGCATAGAACACTAAAATCATCAAAGATCATGCATTAAATAGAGAAGTTCACAAGAGTTTATAAACTTTACATCCAACCCCAATGAAATGGAGTTTTAGCTACATATAAGCATCTAAGAGGCAAGAATGGGTAGAAATGATGGATTGGATGGTGCAAAATGATGGCCTTACACCCTGGAAGCACCTAAACTCGAGCTGGAGAGATTCTGCAGCGTTCCCACTGTCCAAAAGTCCTTCTGTCTTTATTTTCGAGTAATTTATTGAGTTCTAATTTAATGTAGAGTCGTTGGACGAATAGCTTCAACTCGTTTTTTTCTTCCTATAAAAATTACGTTAATTAAAGATAGAGAGCGATAAAACGACCAAAATAATCAATTACTTATATCACCTAATCGATTATAAATACTATTCATAAATTGGTATATCTAGTTGGAATAATTGATATCAATTATTATTACATTGGTACATGCTTTCAGAGTATAAAAATCTATTATGTTGAAAAGCAATGGATTATATTTAAAAAATATTTGTAGTTATGAATGAAATAATTGATTATTCATCTGATATTTTATCATACATTTTTTTTTTTTAATTCTCAAAATTTTACGAAGTTGGTGACTCTGTTACTAGAAACTTCAGTTGTGAGAGAGACACTCTAACATGCTCGGTATCTTAGCGACAGATAATCAAACCGAGTGGATATGCATGTAAACAATGATATTCTTTGGGAAGTATGCTGCATCATGCAGAGGAATTGGAGGGCCATTTTGCGTCATATAATATTTCTGGGGATGCATGTCGTGGAAAACCCTCTTTTCGGCGTAAGAGTTACATATGTTGGCAAATTTGTCGTACCACTTCACTTGGATGCTTATTTGCATGTTTTAGCTTCTACCGGTTAGCCTCTTTCCATATTGTACAAAAGAACATAGTTTTTTTTTTCTTTTTTTCATTACCAGCGGTTTGTCTAGCATTTTTTTTTCCTTGAATACTTTTAGGAGAGAAAACTTTTGACTCAGAATATTTTCTCTTCACTTTTTTTCTTTTCTGAACGAACTTGTCCAACTAATACTTAAATTCTAACAAAATGATAAGATTATACTTCCCCACCAGTAAATAAAAACGAGAACATGAAACTAAATCAAGAAACCAAACGCTAAAATATGATATTTTGAGAGAATAAAATCACATTAAAAGCCATGCTACATTATCAAGTAGGGTCCAAATAAAGAGACGTTACATTAAAGCTCCAAGGCTGTGCTTTATTGAACATGATGTTACAGAAACCAGATCCAATCCGTAAAAGCTCGCACATTCTTTCAGTTTACACTTTATTTAAAAATAAGGGTAAAGATTGCATTGACTCTAGAATTCCAATGGCTCGTATGGTTTGATTGTGATATATTCCTATATCAGCCCACAAAATGCATAAAAACATGTTAGTATGTATGTATTATGTAAGATTACGAAATCAATAGGCAGTGGTAGCACATAATCTGGTTGGTAGTGGACTGGCATATTTGGTAGTGTATATCCATTGCAAGAACATTCTTTACAGGCAGCTATCTGTAACAAAGTACAATTGCATCTCCAAGACGGGCCTGTTTTTAGCTTTAATAAAGGGGAAGGGTGTATAACAAAGCTCTCTCATCCACTATAAAAGATAAAAGTTGATACGCAGAGTAGAAAAGTGCCCTGGTAACATAGGAACCACAAGACATTCCATTATGAAATATACACTCCCCTTGGAGCTTATGAGTGATGGATACATATGATATTTTAACTTCCTAAATCTATAAGTCAAGTCAGCTTCAAATTTATGGCCACGATATTAATGCATGAGATTTTGAATTGCATTTGTGCCCCAACCCTTACTAACGGATGGGAACATGGCAAGCTTATGTCAGCTCATGTGGCCTATATTTTTCATTAAAAGCACTAATACTCCAGCAAAATTTGCTTAGTCTCCCGATGAGGATATGCCGCGAAATTTGTTGTCGTCTTCTCTAACTATAACAGATGATGAGGCAATAGAACTTTCAGAACTGGTGCTTTGGAAGATATCTCAATGATATCCCCATCTTGGATGGTATGATAGATATGAGAACCATCAATATATATCACACCTTTTCTACAGGTCCATGTAGCAACTAATGTCTGATCATCTTTGATCAATCCATGCATAAGATCTGAGGCTGCCCCGGGTGAAATAGGCTCCCTTATCATGTACTGAAGATCCCGAGATAAAATTTGCATTGGAAATCCACCTGCTGAATGCATTGCAGCAGTTGAACCAGCAGCTGTTGAAACACGTAGACCACTTGATCTGCAGTTAACGAGAGGGGAACATAGCTTGTTACCCTCTTTGATTCTGCAAAAATATATGCTTAGTTGGCTTCATTACACAGAATAAAACCTCAGACGAAATTAAGAAAATGTGAGTTGAGTTTTAATTTCTCACTGGAAAGATCGTACCTGAATGAGAACCTGGAAACCGAGGCAGGACATGGATGTGCAACTAAGATATCATTGAGAGCATAAGTTGACAAGTGTAGTGCGTTAACAGATATCATGGTCCTTGTTAATTCGGAAGGAAGAAATTGACCTTCAAGTATAGCATCTAAAACCTGAAAAAGATTTTAAAAACTAGATACATGAAATATTATATTGAAAGCAACAAAATTCAAAGAAGAAAATCATTTCTAATTCCTAATTTGTATATTACACTTTGCCCCACTTTTTCACCTTTCAATTGCCCATACAAGCAGGAGAATGTTTAGCTTAGACTTCAAGTCCAGAGAAAAATCCCTTAATTTGCATATATCATATACATACAATAATATGAATTTTTTCACAAGAAATAAGCATTTGAAGCTGAACATTTATCCAAAAGTTGAAGTCACAAAATATAGAGTGATAGGTTTCTGATAAAGAAACCGTATCCTTCACTCACTTCACATGCTAACAGAGTATAGAGAATTGATGAATAACCTCTAGTTTATTGCTCAACAAGAAAGAATACAAGAATGGGGATAACAAGGGAGCCTAATCTCCCTCCAACAAGACTCAAACGTCTGTTCAGAACATACAAACTGCCAAAAGTCCTTCTCCAATACTCAACTCTCCTATTTATACAAACTAACATTCCCGCACATCTTAACTGTTAACACAGTTAGGCCAACTAACCAACTAACTCTCTCTAACTGTTTAATCACAGTTATCTAACCTCTCCTCTTCCTTACATACACTTTCAACTTCCTATCAATACCCTCCCCTCCATTTTCAACCTTGTTCTCAAGGTTGAATTCCGGAAATTGATCCTTAATTGTTGCCAAATCTTCCCATGTCACCCCTTCTATACCCCCAGTCTGCCACTCTATCAGCACTTGTTGGATCACATCCTCTCCTTGCTGAAGTTGCCTACGTTCCAGCACCCTGATTGGCCATAAAGCAGGCCCTTCGGCCTACAATTCCTCTGGTAACGTCTTCTCCACTATTTGATTTCCCACAGCCTTTTTTAATTGAGAAGCATGGAATATGGGATGGATTCTCGCTGCCTCTGGAAGCTCCAATCTAAAAGCCACATTGCCAACCTGCTGTAACACTTTAAATGGCCCAAAATATCTAGTTGACAGCTTGGGGTGTAATCGCACCAGCATTGAGGATTGTCGGTGGGGCCTTATCTTCAAATAGACCCACTCTCCCACTTTTATATTCACTTCTCTCCTCTTTTTATTAGCTTGTTGGGTCATCAAATCCTGGGCACGTCTCAAATGATGTTTCAACTAATTAAGGGCCTCATCTCTCGTCATCAGGTCCTGTGCTACTGCTTCCACCTGTGTCTCCCCGGGAATAAATCAGCTGAAAGAGGGAGGAGGCCTTCCATACACAATCTCAAACAGTGTACACTTTGCTGCTCCTTGGTAACTTGTGTTGTACCAAAATTCTGCCCAGGATAGCATTGAAAACCAGCTCTTAGGCTGTTCCGAACAGAAACACCGCAAGTACCCTTCCACAATGCGGTTTACCACCTCCATTTGTCCATCCGTTTCCGGATGATAAGATGTGCTCATCTTGAGCTGAGTCCCTTGCATTTTAAAAAGCTCTTTCCAAAAAATACTCAAGAATAAAGGGTCTCTATCGCTTACCACTGATACCGGAATTTCGTGCAACCTTATAATCTCGTTAGCAAACACATCAGCAACTGTTTTTGCAGAATATGGGTGCTGCAACGCCAGAAAATGTGCATATTTACTCAGCCGGTCAACCACTACCATAGTAGCATCGTATCCTTGCGACTTAGGCAGCCTCACAATGAAATCCAGGCTAATTTCCTCCCACACTGCCTGAGGAATTGGCAAGGGCTGTAGCAATCCTTGAGGGGATGCTGTCACATACTTGTGTTGTTGGCACACAGCACAGCTTGCCACGAAATCTGTAATCTCCTTCTTCATACCTACCCAATACAAAGATTGGGCAATCCTTCTGTAAGTCCTATAGACACCCGAATGCCCCCCAGTCTTGGTCACATGAAACTCCTCAATTAGTTTAGGAATCCAATTGGATTTCGCAGATATCACCAATCTGCCTTTATAATGCAACCGGTCGTTCTTCAAAGTATACGCCCTTTTTGAGTTAGGATCGTTCCTCAACTCCTCAATCACCTTTTGCAGCTCGGTATCCTCCTCGACCTCCTTCAAGATTTCTTGGAAATCTGGCCAGAATAGCCTCGAAATGGCTCGCAGCTCTCCTTCCTCCTGTTCCCTTCATGCCTCCATGAAAGAGCGTTTGCATCCCTATTAGTACTCCCTTTTTTATATACAATCTCAAACTCATACCCCATCAACTTAGCCAACCAGTTCTGCTGGCTCTGGGTAGTAATCCTCTGCTCCAACAGATATTTCAAACTCCGCTGGTTTGTGTATACCGTGAATTTTCTTCCCACCAAGTACGGCCTCCAGTGTTGAATGGCTAACACCAAGGCCATCAACTCTTTTTCGTATATTGATTTACTGAGGTTATTCTCAGACAATGCTTTACTAAAGAATGCTATCGGCCTTCTATTTTGGGTCAACACAACTCCCACTCCACCTCCCGAGGCATCACACTCAATATAGAACTCTTGGTTGAAATCGGGTAACTCCAACACGGGAGCTAATGTGATCGCTGCCTTCAGTTCCTCCATAGCCCGCTTCGCTCGTTCCACGAAAATTTCCCCTTAAGTAGTTCGGTCAATGGTTTGGCTATTTTGCCATAGCCGGCCACGAACCTCCTATAGTAACCCGTGAGCCCAAGGAAACCCCTCAACATTTTTAAGTTCCTAAGTTCTTCCCATTCCACCACAGCTTTAATTTTTTCTCCATCCATTTCTACTCCCTGATCGGAAATCTGATGACCCAAGTAACGTATCTTCTTCCCAAAATCACACTTCTTCCGGTTGGCCACCCACCCATTTCGTTCCAGCAGCTGCATCACCATTCTCAACTGTTTAAGATGATCGACCCAATTTGGACTGTAGACGAGAATATCGTCGAAAAAAACCAACACCCATTTCCTCAAACACAGTTGCAGAAGCTTGTTCATGGTACTCTGAAAAGTGGCCGGCGCATTCGTCAGTCTGAACGGCATCACCAGAAACTCGAAATGTCCCAGATGGGTGCGTAAGGCCGTCTTCTCTACGTCTGCTTCCTCCATTCTGATCTGGTGGTACCCAGATGTGGAAAAATAAGACTGATTTATTATTCCAATCATAAAAAATACATTCTCAAACCTTCTATTTGTAATAATCTAGTTCTCCTAAAAAGGGAAATAGGGAAACTAGAAAACCTAGGAAAAAATAAAATAAAATAAAATATTATGTATCTATTTCCTCTAATTAGGGAGATTCTACAGATATTATCCCAGATTACAACACTCCCCCTCAAGCTGGATCATACAAGATTGTATGAACCAAGCTTGGAATAGACAAACTCAATCGTAGAGCTACAAAAATAAACCAACTTGGATTGCAACGGACGAAGGTGAACTAGCACAATGAAACTTCAACTTGGACAGCAATGGACGAGGGCAAACTTCAACTTGGACAGCAATGGCTGAGGGCGAACTTGCACCATGAAACTTCAACTTGGACAGCAATGGACGAGAGAGATTTCCATAAAAAATGGATGATGACTTGCAGCAGCAAACAACAACAAACTACAAGAACAGATGAAGGGCCTGCAGTAGCAAATAGCAAACAACTGCAGGAATTGGATTTCCATCAATAGTGGCAAACAACAAAAAACTTCAAGGGTCTTAACTACCCTAAACAACGACCAAATTTCAAGGGTCTTAACTGCCCTAAACAACGACAAAACTTCAAGGGTCTTAACTGCCCTGAGTAGCCACAAACCTTCAAGGGACTTAACTGCCCTAAGTAGCAACAAACCTTAAGGGACTTAACTGCCCTGAGTAGCAACAAACCTTAAGGGACTTAACTGCCCTGAGTAGCAACAAACTTTCAAGGAACTTAACTGCCCTAAACATATGGAAGGCCTTCAGGAAACAACTGTCCTGCAGAGGCAAACAGCAACAATCCTGCAGGGACTACACTACCCTGCAGCGGCTGGAACTTTCTCCTCCTCACGACTGAACAACAGAACGTGAAGGTGGAAGAACTGGTGAGAGCCGATCCGTACGTGGGACAAACCTGAATCCCATAACTTTGAAAGAGTCAATCCAGCGGTCAGTCTCAAAGAACAACTGACGAGTTGTTATAACAAAGTGTAGAGAGCCTTTCACATGGCAAAGTTCTCTGTTGGAGGTCCAAAGTTCTCTGTTGGACTACTCCCAAATGTGATACTTAGCACTGTATCACAAGAAGTACGGGCTAAACTTAAGCCCAAGAAGAAAGTGACCAACGATCCAAGAAAGAACTGATGCAGTTGCATCTGGAGTGGTCGTTTTTGGTCTTCAAAATTCTGAACAGATTGATGGTGAAGGTAGAAGGCTCTTGCGAGATCAAGAGTGGTACATGCGAGAGTTTGCAACATGAGTTCCCTTGCTGTAGAGAGAATATGGCAAAGTGGAACTGAAAGGCGAAACCCACAAGAGTTGGTTCCTCTCCTCCCTACGGCAGAGCTGGATCATCGTCGACCCATGGCGGAAGCATGGTGCGGATATAGTGAGATGAGTGCAAATCTAGGCGCCGGTGTATTGGCGGCACAAGCGGTGGAGACGATGGCAAGATGGACCAATCAGTGCTGCCCAAGAGAGGGGAGAAGAACCCATTGTGGTGACAGAAACCGGAATGCAGTTGAGGCGGAACGCAGTCCAGTGATGCGGAAGTGTGCGGCGATGCTTTTGTCCTTGATGTTGTCGTTGATGGGTTATCCGGGCAAAGAGCACTTCCATATTACTTCATAACCACACTAATGATACAGTCAACATTGATTGGCCAATATGAAGGAAACCCACATAGAATTAATCCCCTTTAAAACTTTTTCACCATGTAAAACCGAAACATTGGCCAAATAAGAAGACACCCAGAAAAAGAAGCACAACTGGGTATCCGAATCGAAATCGCGAAGGGAAAAAAGATCGGGGTTGATCACAAATAGAACCGTAACCCCAGAGAGGAGGAAAGTGGTGGTGAAAAACCCGTGAAGGCAGAGAGCCCTTTTCAAAGGAGAAGAAGATGACAGAAGCGGGAGTAGTACTAGGAGCTGGCGCATCAGCGGCATCAGTAGCAGAGACGAAACATTGTTGCTCGAGAAACCAAAAAAAAACGAATGAAGCTTGCGGCGAATAGTGAGAAACAAAGAAGACGCAGATTCTGCTATGGAAGGTCACAACAGAGAGGAGGAGGTCCGGCGAGTCGACCGGAAGTAGCTCGGTGTGATTCCGACACCGGGAAGGCGGCGCGTGACAAACACGTACCAAAGACCAACTGAAGAAAGGCGGCGCGTGGAGGCACGTTGAACGGAGTCTGGTCCTGACTCCGGCAGGGTTGGCCGTCGCTTAAGGAGGCGGTCCAGATCCGCTGGTCATCGGACGAAAGTGCGACGGTGGCTGGCGGCGGCTATCGGACTGATTTGGCACTCGTGGCAGCGCGTGAATTAGAAGTAGCCATCGGAACCGACACGGTTGGTCGTCGCTTGAAGAGACGATCCAGATCCGCTGGTCACCGGTCGAAACTGCGACAGTGGACGGTGGCGGACGGTGGTTGCCGGCGGAGGACGTTTGCCGGCAATTGTTGACAGTGGAGAGCAGTTATGCTCAGCGGAGAGAACATGGGACCGCGGAGAAAACAGCTGTGCACAGCAGTGACAGCGGTGGTCTGAACAAGCTTTGTTGTTGGTGGAAACACATTACATACGGTAGCCAATGAGATTAGGTTCGAATCCCATTCCAGATTATGGAAGCACAACTCTGTGCGGCTGTTATAAGAAAGACGGAAGTCTAAAACCTTAGCTGGGCAATTACAGCCCAATAAAGCACAAAGGCAAAGAAGAGAATTTTAGGGGGGCTGCCGGCGACCATGGCGGTCGGCCCCCGGTAGACAGCGGAAGCGGATCAGACAAGCTCTGATACCATGTGGAAAAATAAGACTGATTTATTATTCCAATCATAAAAAATACATTCTCAAACCTTCTATTTATAATAATCTAGTTCTCCTAAAAAGGGAAATAGGGAAACTAGGAAACCTAGGAAAAAATAAAATAAATTAAAATATTATGTATCTATTTCCTCTAACTAGGGAGATTCTACAGATATTATCCCAGATTACAACACCAGATTTCAAATCTATCTTAGAAAAATACCGGGCCCCCCTTAGTTCGTCTAGCAGCTCCTCTATCACCGGAATTGGGCACTTATCCGGTACAGTGGCCTTGTTCAGTGCCCTGTAATCAACACAAAAGCGCCAACGAGAACGGGCTTAAGCTGTGGCGGATGATTCCGGCCTTCAACATTTCTTCAACCTGTTTTTCGATCTCCCCTTTCAGAATGTGAGGATAGCGGTATGGCCTCACATTTATAGGATCTACACCCGTTTTCAACTGGATTCGGTGTTGGATTTGACATGCGGGAGGGAGCCCATGCATGTCTTGAAAGAGCAGATAGTGGGATTGTAGCAGCTTTTCCAGTTGGGCCCACTGTTCACCTGTCACATCTGTCCCCCACTCACCATCTTCAGTTGCTTCTAGCGAACTCAAGCCCCACACTAATGCCCCTGATTCCCCAAGCTTCCACAAAGATTTTGACTTCACGCGAACTCAAGCCCCACACTAATGCCCCTGATTCCCCAAGCTTCCACAAAGATTTTGACTTCACCAGTTGTCGCGAAAGAGTTGGATCTACTTTAATCATGATTGTCCTCTCCCCCACGTGGTACTCCATTGTCATGCTTCCCCAATTTGCTCTGACTTCTCCCAGTTTAGCTAACCACACTAATGCCCCTGTTTAGGGCACACTAATGCCCCTGATTCCCCAAGCTTCCACAAAGATTTTGACTTCACCAGTTGTCGCGAAAGAGTTGGATCTACTTTAATCGTGATTGTCCTCTCCCCCACGTGGTACTCCATTGTCATGCTTCCCCAATTTGCTCTGACTTCTCCCAGTTTAGCTAACCATGCAACACCCAAAATAATATCGACACCCCCCAACTCAAAAACGTGGAACTCCTCCTCCACGTCCACCTCCTCCAGTCGGATCACCACCCCTACACAACGGTCCTGGGTAACCCGTCGACACCCGTCGCCTAAACTCACGGTGTACGGTGCAGTTGCGATTACGGGTAAGCCCAGCTCCTTCGTGGTTCTCTTGCTTATATAGTTGTGGCTGGCTTCGCTGTCTATGAGAACCACCACCCTCCGTTCACCAATTTTTCCGGTCAACTTCAAGGTTCCCGGATTAGTCCAGCCTTCGGCAGAAAACGCCTACAACTCCATAACCTTCTCCTCTGTATTTTCTTTTGCCTCACCCTCTTCCCCTTCGTCTTCGTCTTCTGCCACTAATAACACTCACAGACTCCTCTCGGCGCAGCTATGGCCAGGTGCGAAAGGCCCGCCACATCGGAAGCATCGCCCCTCCTCCTTTCTCTTGAGAAACTCAGGGTAAGGTAAATTTTGAACCATACGGCCTCTTCCTTCACTCCCAGTCGCCGCACTCGCTCTCGTTACCGGATTCGCTGTCGATCCCTCTCTCCTCGCGGGGCCTCCAACCTATGTTCTTCCCCACTGATTCGTCGCTGGCTTAGTTGCCTCCGATCGCGTCACGCTACCCATGGGTCGAGCACTGAATGGGTATATCTTGAACCCATTCGCATGGCTTCCCTGTGCTCTCATCATAGCATCTTCCACGTCGCGGGCGATTCTCATCGCTTCCATCAACTCCGAGGGGTTCTGTATCCTCACCTGACCCTTCACGTCTTCACGTAAACCGGCTAAGAAGTAACCCATCACCTGTATCTCCGGAATCCCCTTCGTCTACCCCATCAAGACTTCAAACTATCGAACAAATTCCTCGACTGTCCCCTCCTAGCGTATAGTAGCCAATCGTTCGAATACGGTACCCCTAAATCCACCCCCGAAGCGATTAATCATGGCTTCTTTCAGCCCTTCCCACGTTCGATTGCTGCCTTCTCTTTCTAGAAAGTGAACCAGTACGCGGCGCTACCCTCCATGCTTACATAGGCGACCTCCAACTTTTCCTCATCTTCTGTCACTCGCTGTATATCGAAGAACCTCTCTGCCCGATTGAGCCAACTGAGTGGTTCGTCTCCATCAAAGGTGGGTAACTCAACCCTCTTCCTCCAAGGTTTTTGCTCCCTAGCTCTTTCACCACTTCCGCTATCTCCGGTTTCTCCATTTCTCCTATGTCTGTTATGGTTCACGGAGCTATCGTCAGAACTACTCTCCGTTGGATTCTCCCTTTTCTCCAGCATCTTCATAATTTGTTGTAAGTCCCGACGTACCGCCGCCAACTCCGCTTTCATTCCCTCCACTGTCATCTCGATCGCTTCGAATCGTGCCTCCACGGCTTTCTCCATCTTCTTGTCGCAACATCCTCCGCAAAAAGGATCCGGCAAGTCGGACCAAACTTGATAGGTTTCTGATAAAGAAACCGTATCCTTCACTCACTTCACACGCTAACAGAGTATAGAGAATTGATGAATAACCTCTGGTTTATTGCTCAACAAGAAAGAACACAAGAATGGGGATAACAAGGGAGCCTAATCTCCCTCCAACAAGACTCAAACGTCTGTTCAGAACATACAAACTGCCAAAAGTCCTTCTCCAATACTCAACTCTCCTATTTATACAAACTAACATTCCCGCACATCCTAACTGTTAACACAGTTAGGCCAACTAACCAACTAACTCCCTGTAACTCTTTAATCACAGTTATCTAACCTCTCCTCTTCCTTACATACACTTTCAACTTCCTATCATAGAGTAACATTATTAACAATAAAACTTTAGGTTAAATGACCAATTTCATCCTTGAATAAGACGCTGACAAATTAGTTCTTGAAAGAACATAAAAGTTTAATCTCTAAATGCGTAAAATATACAAATTGGTCCCTGAATATAATAATTTAATGACAACAATCTATGATTTAGTATCAAATTGATCCACAAAATTATGTTTTAATGAAAAAATTCTCACAAAACTTAAAAGTAGAAGATAATTTACACATTCGGGGACTAAATTAGATTTTTTTCCTTTTTCCTTTTTCCTAAGATTAAATTGGCAACAAGTCATACGTTCAATGACCAAATTGGTCATATACCAAAACTTTAATATGGGGAAGGAAAGAACAAATTATTATGCTTAAGATGATATTTAAGAACTTTTTTTCTATGAATGGATTCCCTTTCAAAAGATATTTGCCGCTAGTGCTGCAGGCTTGCAGCTCATCAACTATGGACTACAATGATATTAAATTACAGGTTTTGTAATAAAATTGAAACCTGCACCAAACTGTACTGATAAAGGAGGTAATGGACGTTGGACAGACATCACCGCAAGCTTGTCGCATTTCTCACAATTGATTAGAGGTACATTCTGAACCCCAAATCAATCCTATCTCTACTCAATGCTAAACTAGCTTTGAGCTGGTTAGTCACATATAATGATTAACTTGGTTCCAAAGGAGTAATTACTGGTTCATGATTGTGATAATTAACAACAATGTCATAAAAGAAATTTGAATATTTCAAGTTACTGAATAATAAAACTTCATTCCAAACACGCTTGCTGCCAAACCTCAAGGAGTAGCAAGCTTACTTGTTCAAAGTTTTCAACAGTAGCAGCACAAAGATGGCCTGTGCTTCTGGTGGCATCAAATTCACTGCTGCATTGCTCCACCTATTGCAAATGGAATTTGATCAAATAACCTGGTCAGTTTGCTTCTTTATTTTCATAATCAAAGGATGATCAAATGAAATATATGAACATAGACGCTATATCAATAGCAAAGCCAAAACCATATGTATATATACCTCATCAATACGTGTAGGGTCAGAATTCACTCCAAGAACAGGAGTTTTGTCATCCAATGAATGGCTAGCCTGTAGAAGAGTTCCATCACCACCAACTGTGACAACTAGATCCACATCATTGATGGGTGGTGACAAATTGTTACGCAGTACAGCTTTCCATTCAACTGACTTTTTTTGCAGAATAGCTTGACAAAAGTTTATTGCATCATGGTGTACCTTACGCCTATTCTCCAAGAACTGTACGATCTGCAATTTTCCTGACAGAATTCAAATTTCAAATTGCTCTATAAACATCTACAATCATGTCAAACATCCATGTAAAAATTATAAGCCAAAAGTCCTCGAAGCACCCCGTCTTAAGTAAGGATGTAAGACATCATATAAAATGCACCGATATTGCAATTTGATTTGTTTAACGTATCAACCAATACTTATCTATATCCGATACTTTAATATGCTTATCGATGAAGAACTCGATCTTTGAAGCACTAATACTTTCATGATGACAATAATTTATAATTTTTTATTTTGGCAGTGTGATAGGTTTCTGTTATGAAACCTATCTGAACCCACACCTACACACACCAAACAAGAACACAGATAACAAAAGAATACTTCTGTATTGATTGCCTCTCCAAATCTGTACACATCCCAACACCCATGGGAGCCCAATTCCCCACTCCACAGGATAAAAGAGTCTTGTCTGTACCAAGAATAAAACTGTTCCCCCTATACAAAAATACATCAACTCTATTTATATGAGCTTATTCCCGCCCCTTAACTGTTATTAGAGTTAAGCTTCTAAAACTCCTCTCGGTTCCTCCCCTAACTCTTCTTTTTCCTCTCATATACCCTCCAGATCCTATCAATTTGTCTAAGAAATGTCATGTTTGTGCCCATAATTGAAATTATATATTTATTATGTTTTATGAATTGTTATACGTTTTAAATTATGCATATATCCTTTTATTTTCAAAATAAGCACGACAACACACATGGTATCTGATACATGTCACGTATTTGTGTACCATACTATCAAACACACACATATATAAGGATTGAGTTATTAGATACTTCCTCTGTAATTAAAGCACAAACATCGGCTTATTGGTATCTTATCCCTTCTTCATTATATAGGGTGAACAGTGTACCAAGTGAGAACTCTTCTTATTGTAAAAAAGGTGGACTATAAATCTGAGTCATAGAACCATACAAGAATAGTTAACATTATAAGCTAATGCCTACATGATCACATAAAAAAATCACGCAATTTTCTTTTAATCTTAACTTTTCAAATATGAACTTATATTCTACATTTGTAGTTCTAGTTTATTAGATATGTGAACACCTCTGCAGTTACTAGAATACTGGAGGTTGTTAGCTTTGAATAAGTCTTGGTTGTTAGACTAGATATTCTGTTTCCAATATTTTAGATGTTTCTGTTTTTTGAAGGTGGCTGTATATATTCTGTATAGCACCAGAATAAAATCATGAATTCTATCTATACTTAATATAACAGTGTGGTATCAGAGCCAGTCGTAGACCTGATAAAGCATAGCAGCAGCTAGCTAACAGAGAGTGATGGCAGAAAATACTTTTGTACAACCTGCAATTCCTAAGTTTGATGGTCACTATGATCATTGGGCAATGTTGATGGAGAATTTTCTCCGTTCCTAAGAATATTGGAGTTTGGTGGAAATAGGAATTTCTAGTGCAAGAACGACATCCACTGAGGCGCAGCAGCGTCAAATTGATGAACAGAAACATCTAAAATATCGGAAACAGAATATCTAGTCTAACAACCAAGACTTATTCAAAGCTAACAACCTCCAGTATTCTAGTAACTGCAGAGGTGTTCACATATCTAATATTCTCACCCTTAATGGAAGGATCCAAGGCTTGAAAAAGAAATTGAAGCTATTGAAAGAAATGATACATGGTATTTAAACGAGCTTCCAAAAGATGCTAAAAATATTGGGGTTAAATGGATTTTCAAAACTAAGCGTGATGAGAAATGAGAAAGGAAATGTTAGTAAGTACAAAGCACGTCTGGTGGTTCGAGGATATACTCAACAATATGGAATAGATTACAAGGAAGTGTTCGCCCCTGTAGCACGTATTGAGACTATTCGATTAATCATTGTTGTCGCTGCATATCATGGTTGGCCCATTTATCAGCTGGATGTCAAATCTGCTTTCTTGCATGGAGAGTTAACTGAAGATGTGTTTGTTGACCAACCACAAGGATTAGTCAAACAAGGGGAAGAAAGCAAAGTCTACAAGCTGAAACGTGCCCTATATGGCTTAAAACAGGCCCCCCGTGCCTGGTACAGTCGTATTGAAAGTTATTTTGGCAGCAGTGGATTTGCAAAATGTGAATATGAACCCACTTTATTCACTAAGGTGGCAGATAATAGCTTTATGGTGGTAAGTTTGTATGTGGATGATTTGATCTATACAGGAAATAATGATGAGTTGATGGTGAAGTTCAAGCAATCAATGCAGTCTGAATTTGCTATGACTGCCTTGGGAAAAGTGAAGCTTTTCCTTGGTCTCGAAACCACACAGCAAGTTGATGGTATTTTTGTATCTCAAAAGAAATATGTGACAGATCTTCTAGAGAGATTTGGCATGAGCAATTTCAATTCTGCTCATAATCCAATGGTTCCAGGAAGCAAATTAGGCAAAGATGAAGAAGGAAACGGAGTTGATACAACACTCTATAAGCAAATGGTCGGTAGCTTAATGTACACAACTGCCACGCGACCAGACATTATGTACAGTGTAAGTCAAGTTAGTCGGTTTATGGAATATCCAAAGGAACTTCATTTTCAAGCGACAAAGTGCATCATGCGTTACCTCAAAGGAACCTGTGAATTTGGTCTCTTTTATCAAAGAAATCAAGGAAAAGATTTGATTGGTTACCTCAAAGGAACCTGTGAATTTGGTCTCTTTTATCAAAGAAATCAAGGAAAAGATTTGATTGGTTATACAGACAGTGACTGTTCCAATGATATTGATGATAGAAAAAGCACATATGGCTATGTTTTTATGATGAGTAAAGCTGCTATTTCATGGAGTTCAAAGAAGCAACCAGTGGTGAGTCTCTCAACAACTGAGGCAGAATTTATAGCAGCAGCTGCGAGTTCCTGTCAAGCTGTATGGCTTAGGTGCATACTTGAAACAGTGGGAAGAAAGCAAACGAGTCCTACCGTTATCTACTGTGACAATAGTTCTACCATTAAGCTGTCAAAGAATCCAGTTATGCACGGGAGAAGCAAACACATTGATGTGCGCTTCCATTTTCTAAGAGATCTTACAAGGAGTGAAATTGTTGGACTGCAACATTGCAGCTCACAAGAACAATTAGCAGATGTTATGATAAAGCCACTTAAGTTGGAAGATTTTGTTCGAATGAGAAAGGAGTTAGGGGTGATTGCAAATGTAAACTGAATATATGTGATAATTCAGTTTAAGGGTGAGAATATTAGATATGTGAACACCTCTGCAGTTACTAGAATACTGGAGGTTGTTAGCTTTGAATAAGTCTTGGTTGTTAGACTAGATATTCTGTTTTCGATATTTTAGATGTTTCTGTTTTTTGAAGTTGGCTATATATATTCTGTATAGCACCAGAATAAAATCATGAATTCTATCTATACTTAATATAACATAGTTTTTCTCAATAAGAAGAATCTTATTATTAAATGGTCAAAATTAACTCTTCTGACAAAAGCTCGCACCTAATACACTTCACACACAAAAACAGCTATTTTTATTGTTCTAATTCATTGGTAAGAAACTAAATTACTAGTATTACCCCAATACTTTACCAACACGATGAAGGACGTATAAAGAAGGGTTGGGCATTCAACTAAAGCTTTTTCTAGGTTAAAATGAAAGTGGGCAGCAGGGAAATGGCATTGCAGCAGGAATGTAGACAAAAATGTTGGACCTTTTTTATTTCCCATCTACCCATTTTAGAATACAAGTTTCCAACCAAGCACAAACAAACAAACCCCAAATTAACATTTCATCAAGCAGTATGCATGCATATTAGAAACTGTGGTGTTGAAAATCCCATGTCGACGACGGTTTTATGGGTTGAGTTAGGCTTAATATGCACTTCTTGATACGTGGAACCAACCCTTCATTCATTGTTTCCTCAACGAATCCTCAAACAAGCAAACAAAACCATCACGGGGAATTATACAAACACGTGAAAGGGGTGATGAAACGAAAAGGGAAGATAGTGGGTGGGGGCAATGTTACCTGAGGAGGGGTGTGGGAAGGTGGTGAAGATACACTGAAAGGTTTTAGCAGCAGTAATAGTCTCATCTTCTTCATCACCATTTGTTTTGGTTTTAGCTCTTTCAATTCTCCTTAAAACGTTGCTAACTTGCAATTGCAGGGTCACACCACACGACACGATACAAGCACAACACCTTTTCTTCGCCTAGGTCGTTCTTTCTAAATTAATGTAATTTTTTTTACCTGTTATTAAGACTTAATTATCTTCTCTCACATTACTTTTGATTTTAATTTTCCTTACTTTAATAGTTCGTTTTTTTTTTTCAATTTAAGGCTCTACTTTCCAGACTGAAGTGATTTTAGTTCTAATTTCGTACTGTTCATTTTGTATAATTCTTAAAAAAACTTAATTTTTAGGATGTATTGATGGTTCTATAGGAAGAATAAGTCCATATTTCTGAAATTTATTTTGCAAGGTTTTCTTTAGATAAATTTATCAAATTTACTCGCAAGTGAAGTAAATTTCCTCTTCAATAATTCCATTTGATGAGAAAACTATGGTTTAATCTTCCAAAAACAGGTAAAGTTTTTAAAATTTATTTATTTTAATTCTATCCACTAATTTGTATTTCTATTTTACGTTTTAACTGTTGGATTCATTTTCTCTGTGTTTCATGCGTTTTCTTTTGTATTTATTATATTTTACTTTTAAAAAGTGAAATTACTACGCCAAATTCATTTGCATTTGTTATATTGTTGATTTTTATTGTAGTGAGCTAATAGAAATACACGTCCTATCAAAGTCGTATCACATGATAATATAATATGACATAACCTCAATAATACCAAGAGAGACAATCTCAGTTTAATTTATATTTTTTTTCAAATTAATTTTAATTTAATTAAAATAAATAATATTATTTCTCTTTAAATTGAAATCAAATTTATTTTTTAATAAATATTATATTGTTATTTTTTATTAAAATTATCATTTTTATTAAATATTTCTAAAAATATTTTTTACAGGAACTTTAACTATATTAGTGAATTTAATTTGAACAAATTATTTTTAAACAAACTTTTATTAAGGTTAAATTAGTTGTCCGAATTTTAGTTAAAATAGTTTAAGTATATAAAATCTATTAACTATATTATTATACATAAAACATTTAAACATATAAAAATTTACATATATAATTATTAATTAAACAAGATAAATAAAAACTTATTTTAATTAATAAACATATTTGTAAATATATTAGAGTTGATTTAAACATAATTCCATAAATAATTAATAGAAAGATATAATAAAAATATCAGCATAAAATTTATATAAAAAAAAAAAATTTGTCCCAATTTGAAAATGTATCACCCTGTAATTAATTAACTTAGAAAAAACAACTTTTGATATTATTATAAAGTAGTGAAAAATTAAAAACTTTATTTAATTATCATGAAAATAATTATAGTCATTAGGAAGAAACAAATAATCCAATTACATCTTATATAATGTTCAAAATTTCCAAATTTAAATATATTATTGTCTCAAGTATATTTTGAAAATTTTCACATTTTAAGTTTAATTTAAATATTATGATGGTGAGTGATGAGTGCAAACACAAACAAGCAATGACGAGTGATGAATGTATATTTATGTCTATATTTTAGGTTTAATTTAAATATTTTGATGGAATTATTGTGTTTAAATCATTGATTTGAATATGATTTTTGATAATTGGATTTATTGGGTTTGAAAATTAAAAGATGGATTTTTAGTTGCATAAATTATTTTAGAAATATTCTAATATTTGTTGATGGAGCTGAAGTTAAAGTTTAATTCATTTGAAGTGTGAAATTAAATGGTGCAAGTTACAAAATAAAATCAAAATTGTGATATTTTGCAAAAATATTACAAGGAGCTAATAACCCTTATGATTTTCACAAATACACCCTTTTTTTTAGCAATGGGCCATTTCATTGATACACCCCCTGATTTTTATATTTAACACATCTTCTACCACTCCCTAAGCATAATGCATCGGACGGTACTATGTATGCATCAATCCTAGCATTCAAAGAGGAACCCGTCGGATGCTACAACATATTTATGATCCTTGCACTCATAATCTGGTCAATGACAAAGTGTCATGTCATCATCTTTTTCATCTCGATCATCACACAAAAACCTTAGCTTTCTCTTTCCATCATCGCTAGCCATCATGGGCCATCGCGAACCACCGTGAGACATAATAAATGCACTTATCCACAATAATCAAATCACTCACAATCCATTACAAACCATGAATCTTAACCACATTCATGAAAACAATAAGTTGTATTACCGCCACTCTGGTAATGCTCAAAAAGTTATGTCAGTTTCCCATAACCCAACGTCACACAACCTCTTTACCAAAACAGGGCGGTTCGAGTCGTCTTGCCATCGCAATAAGGAGTTGTCTTTCCTACTCCTCAAGAACTTATAAGTAAAAACTTTGATGCATTGCACACCGAGTACTATACTCAGAAACAAGTTGAAAACCTATGAGCAAAATGTCTTTCCCTTCCTTACTACCTCACACAAGCGAGAAGGTGTAACACTTAAACCTCTCTTTTTCCTCACCCTCTTAGCCTTAAGCGAAAAGCGTCAAAACCCAACTTTACAAGTTATGGAAAAAAGACATAACAACTAAATTCGCCTCCCAATATCAATTTAGACGAACTAGACAACACACAAACTTGTCTCTTAATATCAATTGAGATGGACGAGACAACACACAAACTCGTCTCCCAATACCAATTGAGATAGACGAGCCACATCACATCAACCAACACAACCAATCAATCCACAACACAACACGTACGGTTCAAACAGAACATTAACAATCAACCACATTGTTTAGTGAACACACACAACTCGGCATTAATCTCAAACAACTCGATCAAACTCACACAAACAATCATAACAAACAGTTCAACCATACACAACACCACAACACAACAACCAACCAAACAATGTAGCCCGACTAAGACCACCTTAGTTTGACTAGAAAACAACATAGCCTAGCCTAGATCATCCCAGCTGGCACCAAACAATCTGACCAGGCAAAACCAACAAACTTGATACAAAGTAATCCAACTCGACACGAAGCGAAAAGATAACACTACAACATAGCACAACACCATTACAATATATTAAAACAACATGATAACATACTACAATAACATGACATCATACAAAGTAGCATGGAAACACATAATAACACCTCAATAATGCACTCCAACATCACTACATCATCTAAAACACTATAACATCATGTAAAACATTACAAACTCCTATAAAACACCACAACATTATGTAAAGACGACAACATGTAAACAAACCACAATCATACTAATATAACATTTGTAACCATTAATATTTTCAAACAAATAAAATAAAGTAAAATAACACATCTAGTTTTTAATAAAATTACATTAATATTATTTTTATATAATATGTTTTATATACATAATATATTATAATTTCACTTCAATCTTTTACACACATAATATATTATAATCTCACCTTAATCTTTTATATACATAATATATTACAAGAACTTTTTTTATCTGAAAATACATATATTAACTTTAAAACTGAATTCTGAAATGTTTTATGCAAACTATAAAAAGTTGTGTATCCTTAGTATTTATAAATCAAATATGTGTTTATAAAAATCCAAAGTCGCTATCTCACTGTGTACATTTACTAAAATTATATCCTCCATAAATCAACTTATGTCCCCTTAAAATCTTATACTGCACTCTAATTTTGTTTCACATAAAATAATAATATTTTGAATGAAATTGAATGTAAACAACGATACCACCTATTTTTTCTGTACTTGGTTTTAATAATACATACACTATTACAACCCATCTTCAATAACTTAATTTAATCTTTTATGTAATATTTCTATCTTCCAATTTTACTTGTTTAATAACTCAGATAACCCAACTATAATAATACCAAAGCCACAATTTCGATTCCTTCACCCCAAAACTCATGGTAATTACAAAAATATTAAACCCCCACATCAAGTAAAATAAACTCATATTATTTAATATTCTTTTACACTAACCCGACGTTAAGAAAAACATGTTTATAATGTATGCTGTCAAATGAAAGAAAAATACGAATTATCTACATATATTTACATACGGATTTTAATACGTAGCTAATATAAATATTACATACTAATTTATAGAAATGAATTAATGATGAATTACTATTTTGTACTATTCATTTAATTTATTGTACTATATTTAAGTAGGAGATTGTGCTTGAATGTCCATTATTTCCCCATTTTACTAATTGAACTTAATTTGATCATTAATCCATATTTTTAATTAATTTAAATTATATGAATCTAATTATTCTCATTATTAATTGTAAGACAATTATTTGGAATATTATTTTAGGACGAGTTGTCAACTATAGAAATATGTTAATTAATTATAAACAATTTATTTAATATCTATTAGTTTTTCATTAATAATTTTCTGTTTATTATTACATTTTTACTTATTTCTAAACTACTCATACAACCTGTTGGCCTGTCCTTTGACTAATGTGAATACTTTATTTATATATATATATATATATATATATATATATATATATTCTAGTAATAAAATAAAATGATAACTCAACAATTAACATCAAGTAAATGAACAATAGTGTGACGTGTATTTTTTAAAAATTTGGTAAAATGAGAAGTCAATTGGTTGGTCCTAACCCATAAAATTTTGGAACTATTTAGTTCTGTGAACTTTTTAAAGAAAAGGTTTTTTTTTTTTTAATTTTGTGTACTTTTTGTTGGTCCCAATCCATTTGAGATAGGGCCAAACCTTGTGATTGAGGCTTATTTGAGAGGTGGTGACACAATTCAACTTCTTATGATACCCTAAAAATTCTTGATACAATAATTTTTTAACTATTATAATTCTTTAGTACTGTAAATTGTTCAACTTAATTGATTATACATTGTATGGTCCAAGTCGCAAACTAATGTGATTTTCTCGTCTTTGTTTTTCTTTTATTGTGCAGTATGAGTTGTGGAACCTCGTAACATGCCTCTATATTTCTTGATAATATGTTGTTTCCAACCACTAAAATCACATTGTCGTTTTTATACATCAAGAGTAACAGCGAGCGGTTAAAACCTATTAGAGTTTATCAAACAATATGCCAACAAATATTAATATCATGATGATATAAATTTTTTATTTCAACGTGAGTGCTTTGCGACGTATAATAATCAATGGGAATTGTACTATCATGTTTGTTGGTGAGGGATACCTAAAGTTCAGGTAAGGGTTATCGTCACTGCAAGCAGCAACAGAACAATCTTAAAATCCGTATTACTTAACTTTGCTTATGAATGATGATTTTCATTGTTGACTTTCTCTATCCCCCACCACCACCACAACCATATGTCTGCCTTCCAAATGGCTAGTTTTGTTCATCATCACACCATCTTCATTTTCAAAAACAACCCTACATAATGCATTGTTTCACCTAATTTCTACTTTACACCTAAGATTTTGTCTTAAATCTGAACTTCAACAACATAAATGTTTATATTTTCATGTAACCTATTCATTATTTTTTAAATTTTTAGAAAAGAAGTAGAACATATTTTTTCAATATTTTTATTTTTAACTTTGAAAATTCAAATGATTATTACCGTTTTTGTTTTAAAATATATATATATATATATATATATATATATATATATATATATATATATATATATATATATATATATTGTTAAGAAGGATATACACTAACCTGACTATGATATCATGTTAAGAGATGGACTTTAAATCTAACTCAACCTCACAAAATCAGGTTTGTAAGGTGAGGTTTGTACTCAGTTATATATTATAAATTAACCTTATCTCTAGTTGACTTTCAATATATACATTTTGGTTAATATTTTTTATTTTAATATTTTCAAGAAAACAACCCAATCATATGTCTAATTTTTATAAATAAAAAATGTACACACATATCTCATTTACTTTTATGTTCGAAACAATAATACAATTTCAGGTTGATTTAATTTGTCGATTCAATTCTACAAATACTAGGTTATATTGCTTCAATTTTGAAATATATCCAATTTTTTTTTTTCACATCTTTAGTTGGAAGATACTTCTATTCAATACACTCTTGCCTTCAATTTTAAATGAATAATCACTTTCATTAAATTCAATCCTAATATATATATATATATATATATATATATATATATATATATATATATATATATATATATATATATATATTAAATTTTTAAAATTTATTAACTTTTATTATTCTTTTTCTTACAAAATATTATTTAGTTTTTATTGAAACTTGCAAGTTTAGTCTCTGCGCATGCGTGTGAATGTCTTTGTATGAGTCCCTACGTGTTTTTGTGTCTATGTTTATTTGTCTATCTATCTTTTTGTCTGTGTTTATATATTACAGAGTCTATATTTATAGAGTTTTGAAAAAATTTATTTAAAACAAATTCTGAAGCATTTAATCCATTAAATTAACCTATTCTAATTAAAATTTAAAAGAAAAAACAGTTACAACATTTCTATGTTATAATTGATTATAGCAGTGATTTAGGAATGTCAAAAAATTTTATGCACGTAAATATTCATGTGTAAAATTTGTAATGGATACTAAATTAATATGTTTAATAGATACCTGCAACTAATTACTTGTATTTAATTACTCACTTGTTGATGGTGTAGCTACGGATATTTTAGTATTCAACGTAGATTATTATTAATAAATTTTATTTGAGTATACTTTTTTAAAATTTACATATTCAAAATAAAATTATTATTGAAAAAAATATTAATCGTTTAAGAATTGTTTAAAATTTTACTATATATATATATATATATATATATATATATATATATATATATATATATATATATATATATATATATATATATATAATTTGGGAGGCCATAAAACCAGTTCCCGCAAGCTCCGCCGTTGAAACAAGATAATCAATTATTCTATTCGAAATCCTTTAAGAAACATTTTAATTGATTGTAGATAAACATAATTGACTAAAAACGCTAAAAAAAACTCTTATTTGACTTTAACCTATATAATATGTTGTGCGTTGAATTAGAAGGACTTTATGAATGCCTTATGGAGAAACACAAACAAAATCTGAAAAAGAAAAGAAAAGAAGAAGAAAAAAAAACTTTGAAACATAACTCCAATGTCAATATCTTATCATCATCAAAACATCTTAATCTTCACTTCAGTCTTTTAAACATGTTCAACACTATCTTTACCTGGTAGGACTTGTATGCGTGTTTAATGTGATGGTCATACTTCTCAGAGAAACTCAATTTGTTGGAGTTAAGAAATGATGTAATGATCAATTAGTTTTATTTTATTAGAATTTTATTATGTACAATATTTTGAGAGGTTTCGAATATTAATGATATTGTTTGTATTTGTATCTATAATACTCTAATAGTATTTCTATATTATTATATACACTAGTACAAAAAGGGATTTAAATGTATGTTATTTTTTACTTTTAACGTCAGATTCTGATCTGACGTCTTTATGGGTGACGTTAATAGGGACCTCTATAAAGACGTCAGACATGACACTAACCGACGTCTAAGGACACTATACAGACGTCGGTTAGTGTCATGTCCAAGACGTCGGACATGGCACTAACCGACGTCTAAGGACACTATAAACGTCGAACATGTCATTAACCGACGTCTACTGAGTTGTTGTGTTTTAGTGCAATTTTACTCATATCTTTGGATAGCCTAGTAGCACCTTCTCCCTTTGCTAGTTTTCTCGTAAGAAAAGTTGCGTCTTTTGGATCTTTTATGACATTTCAACCCAAAACCGAACCTGGGTCCTTGCCTAGTTCTCATGTCACCGTATTCTTTTTCATTGGCGGTTGGAATGGAACTAGGCAAAGACCCAGGTTCGGTTTTGGGTTGAAATGTCATAAAAGATCCAAAAGACGCAACTTTTCTTACGAGAAAACTAGCAAAGGGAGAAGGTGCTACTACGTTACCCAAAGACACGGGCAAAACTGCACTAAAACACAACGAAAACTCATTTTAATCGGTTCAAATAGAAGATAATCCATTAAAGACTAATTTAATTGGAGTAAAAGTAAGTTTAAACGGTTCAAAAGAGATAAAGCGCACCTGGAATGCAATGCCGCAAAGAGAAAAGGTGAGGAGGAAGATGATGATGTGCACGTAATCGTGCGTTCGCGAATCCAGTGCTTGACGTCTATTCTCAACTAGACGTCGGTGACCTTATTAATGTGACGTCCATTCGAATTAAAAATGAATATTCGCGGTGTATATAACTTTTCACCAATACAACTTTTCACCTACCCTGTCAAGCCATTAGACATCGAATGTAAGGGGAGCCGACGTCCAAAACAACTTTTTCACCTACCCTGTCAGGCCATTTGAAGTATAGACGTCGGTTACAAGGGGGCCCGACGTCTATATACAATTATAAACGTCGAAGTGGTGGGAACATACGCCTATATGGCGAAAAAAATGACTTTTCTCCTACTTATCAATCTCATAGACGACTGTTAGGGGGACTCGACATCTATAAAATTATAGACGTCGGGGACCCTACTAACCAACGTCTATATGACCACTTATTTATGAAAATGCTACTTGTCAATCATTTACGTTAGATATTTTGTGGTCCAACATCTAAGAGATGACGTTAAAGCTCAATTCTTAGTGATAGTTTTACTTTATGATAATTATGATAGGTATAATATCTAATTGGGCGTTATAGTTTCTAGTAGAGATTTGTTGAAAATAGTTTGATATAAAAAATATTAGATTTTTGTTTCAGTAATATAATTAATTAAGATATGCCCGAGATTGATTCTTTGCGTGATGATGGATTGGAAGAGACAAGAGTGTGGTGTCCATCAAATTGTATTATTTAATAAAATAAAAAGATATATTAACTACTTAAAACCAGACATTAAAGATTTTAGTTTTGTTATAATTAGGTCCTTACAAACTTTTTGACGATAGGAAAAAACCTTAAGTTGAATGAAATTGTTGAAGAATGTAAGAATGCATATAGGATAAAGTATAGGATGGTAGGTTGTGTTGTTAGGGGTGAAAAGAGAGTATGAATTGGATTAGCAATGAAGTGAGGGAAGATAATTTGTATTGGATGAATCTTGAGTACGTCAGAGAATCTAAAAGAAAGGAAAGAATACGTGCATGGAATATGGAATATAATCTATCCTGAAATCATGCTGTCTGTTTTTCTTCCTTTTTCAGTCCACAACATTACTCCCACAACCTATGCCAACCATTTCAATTTCTAGTCAGACATTTTTTAGTGTCTCATACTCACCCATTCATGCGTGTTTCTTCCATCACCATCACTCTCTTCTCCTTCTTACACTTGGTTACTGTTTACTTTTTGGGAGGAATAATATGGATTTCATTTTGGTGATTTCAGAGAAAAATAATATGTTCTTTTTTTTCATTTTAATCAAAAGCAAGGTTTATTATATTTAGTGCTGGGTTAAAATGGGTTAGAACCCGTGGGTTAACTTAGTCCACTACGGGTTTGAGTTGGATTGAGTTTGAAAAAATGAAATCTTTTGATATGAGTCAATTTATAACCCGACTCACCTAGAACCAAACTTACTTGGATTGAACCTGTGACTCACCAACCCACCTAGTTTAATTTAGGTTTAATTGGTTCTTTTGTCCCCAGTTTGGTTGAAGTGTGTCAAATTCGTCCCCTTTTAGAAAAATGTCAATTTCGTCCCCATATAGAAAAAATTTGTGTCAATCAAGTCATTTCCGTTAAATACAAACTAATGATATTAAAAACTTAAAGTGAATTTTGAATAATAACCACTTCATGGGTCTGATCCCTGATATTGTAGTAGATAAAGTGAGTTTTGAAAGCAATGATTTTTAACGGAAATGACTTGATTGACACAAATTTTTTCTACATGGGGACGAAATTGACATTTTTCTAAAAGGGGGACGAATTTGATACACTTCAACCAAAGTGGGGACAAAAGAAGCAATTAAACCTTTAATTTAATTATTTTTTATTTTATGTTTTAATATTATTAGTTAACATTTTTTTATTGTATTATAAATGGAAATAAAGAAAAAGATGTTTCAAGAGAACAAAATATTATAAATTTATTCAAGACTCTAAAATGATAAAATAGATAAATGACACAAAAATTATCAATATTATAAACTTATTTATTCACTTTTTGGGTTTGCTTTTGGATTACATTTGAGTTGTATGTTAATTTTTTTATTTATTTTGAATTATCTTTGAAGTTTGACATCATTTTAAAGTGAAATTATTTAAATTTGAATTATAAAATAATTGTTAATTTTTTTTATTTTAAAAAATATATAATTAAGTGAGCTAGTGAATCACTAAGTCAATTCGTTTAATCTACCAAGTTGTGATGGGTCGGACCGGACTCAAATTTTTTTTGACTCGTTAATAAATGAGCCGGATTAGATTGACTCACTAAGTACGCAACCCCTAGTGAGCCGAGCCAAATTGAGTTGAATGGTCTATTTTGATAGCTCTAATTATATTTTAAAAATAAGCTAGGTATATTTTTTGACGCCACACTAAATAATAAATTATCAACATTTATTAGTTTAATATAATTATTTATTTATATTAATACATTTTCATTCATTTCTGCTGATAAATTTAATCCAAATCATACACTTTTTGTATCTAAACCAAACAATTTCTTCTATTAATTTCTTTCATACGAGTGATTTATTAGATCTGATTTGAGAGTATTCATAGATAAATTTTGAAACAGAAAATTGCGTCAGATATGAACAGAAATGGTTGATTCACATCTACAATTTTTTGAATAATAATAATAATTATTATTATTATTTTCAATTAATAAATAATTTATTTATATTTATATATATTAACAATTACGATATACTACATTAAAAAACTAAACTATCAATCTTTGTTGATTCAATTAAATCGGTTTCATATTACCAACCTTTTCCTATTCTCTTCCTTATTAAACCAAGTTAACTCACTCTTTTTTCTTTTTTTCTTATTTTTTCTCAAAGCATTCCGAAGTGATGTTTCCCTTTTTTTTTCTGTCACAACCAAACAAAACAAAGTATAAGGAAAATAAAGGTTTAAACAAATTTAAAAAATAGTTTAATCACACTATTATCCTTGTACAATATTTTTGTGGATAATTTAATTACTTGTACAATATTCTTAGCTCAACTTTGATTAATTGAAAATGTAAGGGAATGGAGTCTCATTTTTCATCTGCTACCGTTGCTTATATCATATGATTCAAGATTCAAAACTCAATGATGAATCTTCCGATTGAAGCTTTCTTCTTAGAAGTTAGTATTCTTAATCCTGTCTTCTTTCACCTATTCCTTCTTAACTTTCCTTGCTTTCTTTCTTTTTGTGTTCACCTATTCCTCCTTAACTTTTCTTGGTTTCTTTCTTTTTATGGAGTCTTTCAACTTTGCATCACTCACCTTTATGATGAGTGCATGGATGGAGTAAAAATTATTAATAAAATATCTTTTCTTTTTTATTTCAGTTATAAAATGTACTGTTTATGGTAATCTTTTATATTTATTTTCTTTATGTTTTCTCTTACCACGGTAAGAATTATCATAATTACATGTATATTTATGTTGGTATTTTAGGTTTAATTTTTATGAATTTTTTCTATTTAAAATATTGATTTCAATAAGAATTGTGACAATGAGACTTGTTGAGTTTGTGAAATAAAAATGCCTTAAAAAGTTATTTATAGTTGTATAAATTATTTTTTGATATTCTAATGTGCGTTGATGGAGTTGAAGTTAAATTTTGATTCCTTCAAAACATGAAATTGTATTGTTTCGAGTTACAAAATAAGGTCAAATTAATAAATTCTGGAAAGAAACATACAAGAAGCTAAATGCACCCCTAGTTTTCACTTATACACTCTTCTTTTCAAAATGGACCACACACAATTCAATGAATTACCAAGGGAGAATCCACATAAACACTTAAGACAATTTCATATGTTATGTGAAAATTTTAGATCTCCTAAGATCATATTAGAAAACCTAAAATGTAGACACAAATATACACTCATCACATACGAATTCTGTTAGTAACATCTATTAGTAAATTTCACAAGTAAATTTTGTTGATAAATTTTGTCAATAAATTATTATTGTTATTATCAATGGATTTATATACAATGGAAGATTCTGTCAATAAAAAGAGTGACTCGTTTTTGGCTTTGGGTTTTGACCAATTTTTGTAAAGTTTATCAATAAATATTTTTTGTAATTATGTTCTTAAAAGTGGTCAATAAAATCCTTCGATAGTTTTCATCAAGTCTAAAAAGAGAAGAAGAAAAGAAATAGGAAGAGGAAAGAAAGAGTCAGCCAATGGTAGTAGCAATGATAGAGTTGTAGCTTTAACAAGCGAACAATATAGCAACGAAACAACGGTAGCTACAACAACTATGATGGTTAGAGTTGAAATAAGATGAAGAGGAGAAGGAAAATGAAAAGAAAGGAGAGGAAGAAAATGAGGAGAGTAAGAAAGAGAAGAAGAAGAAAAATGGAAATAGTAGAAGAAGAGGAGAAAAGAGGAATTAACATGCAATTAACGTAGTATTTTTTTTTAAGGATTTGTGATCAATAATCCAACATGCAAAATAAAGTAAAAAAAAAGAAAAATTAAAATAAAATAAAATATTTAATTAGGGATCAATTAGAGTTAAAATATATTTTAATTTGATTTTATTCTACAATAATGACTTTTAAAAATTTGGATTTTTTCAGTTTTTTTAAAAGATAATAGTATACTCTTTCTTGAATTTGTAATAGTGTGAATATATCCTTTCTTCGTCTAATAAACTCCGAATCCATAAAACTACAAATATTATGAGTTTTTAAACGAATAGTTATCGACAATTCCTGATAATTATAATATAGATTTCTACCATCTTTGACACCTAACCATATAACATTGTAATTCATTGTTATAATTCTCTTAAATAATATATATATATATATATATATATATATATATATATATATATATATTAAATACAAAAATTTTCTTATTTTTCACTTCCTGTATATTTTCGCTTTATTTTATTTTATATCCACACTCTCTTAGGTTCAAAATAGTACATTGTATTGAATTTTATTCCAATTTAACAGTAGTAGAACATTATACACTTCAATAAAGTTTATAGTCACGGAAACAGCAATAGTTATATATAAAAAAAATATTCTTTTTTTACACATTTTTTTTCAATTTTATTTTTAAGTAACCATAAGTTTAAACTGAAATAATTATATTTCCATTTTTTATCTTTTAAGTAACGCTAATTTAAATTTAATTATTTTTTAAATTAAAATAGTTATCTCGTCATTTTATTTTTTTAAATCACTATTTATTTAAATTCCGTCATTATTTTAATTAAATTAATTATCTACAATAATTAAATATATATATTATTTTTAGTTTTCTTTGAAGTTTTTATCCTTCAAAGTGATCTCTATAAAGTCACAAACTATGTGCCACATAAGTTCCCATCTAACCACAATTTAAAAAATAATAGTGCGAATTCGTTTGGCTTTTGACTCGATTTTCAGTTTAGGTAAAGGTGAAAAGAAAAAATAAAACAGCATCATCTTTCTGTTTTTAATTGAAAAGTTATAAAGCACACGACATATTATGCATCATTATAAAATTATTTCCTTTTAAATCAACCTTATTATAAAATTATTTCCTGTTAAATCAACCTTTTACCGTCATTGGTATATTTTTTGTTAGAATTTTAAATTTTGATTTAGGCAAAACCTGCAAAAGATAAGTTATTCAAATCGTGCTTTGGGGCTTTATAAATTGAAAGCGAAACATGCACTGTATCCAAAACTCATTCCTATAGAATCAAAATAAAAGTTCGAGTCAAAGCTAAGCAAGAATATATACTTTATAGCTAAAGTTATGAAACAGCAGTCCCAATACTTATATTTAAACAAATAATTAAGTACGTAAATGCCAAAACTTCTGTTTGAACTAATTTAAAACACAACCCAATAAAAATAGTAAGATTAATTTATTAAAGTAATAATTATTTTAAAATTTAAAATAAAATAATGAAAAAACATAAGCAATAATCTCAAAACTAGAAAACAACCAATTATTTAAAATATTAGTCCAACTTAATATATGTTTTAAACGGAATTAGTATTTTTTTAATAATTAATTTCTGTCAGAAACTAGTTGCCTAATCATATTTTATGTATCCATACAGTTTAAATATGAAACCGTATTTCAGGTCAAGTGCAATAACATTCTCTACCACTAACTTTTTAACTTACTAAATTATGTAGATTAATTAAGTTTGAAACTTATTAATTGGAAGTGAACTTAATTTTAATAAAGTCAATTAACATAAACTAATTAATTTAAATAGATGATGTAACGCAGGTACAAACTAGTAATGCTCATGCTATTATTAACCTCATTAACCTTGGGTAACTTATCTTAATATGATACGTATTTTTATTTTGTGAGTATTAGTTTGACCAATTTAAAAATTTGTTTTGACTTAAAACTCTACTCATATGTTTTATTCAAAAACATATAAACAAAATAAGTGATGGAATTGGAAGAAGCCACATTGAACTTTATATTAGAGTTATGATTAGGAGAATGGAAGAAGAAGGATTTTCAAAACACTTTATTTTTGTGGAGGATTTTCAGAAAACTTTATTATTGTATTTAGGTCCAACTTACATTTTATTTATATTTGTATTTTGATCACTTTTGTCGATCAGTCTAGTTTATGATTTAATCGATTATGTAAAATTTATAATTGATTAAAACAAAAAAATCCTAAAAATAATGCAATTTTTTATCTAATCAATTATGGGATTTACATAATCGATTATAACAGACAATATTATGCAGAAACTACAGTTTTGACTTTTTAACTTGATTTTGAGTGGTTATTCAAATTAAATGATTTGTTGAGTTCTTAATTGAAGGAATGCCATGTTTATCCAAGAATCAAGAATACAACATTTGGAAGAAATTTTCAAAGGTTCTTGAAGTGTTGTCATAGGCTGATCATACTTGAATATTGAGGTGTAATTTCTGGAGATCAGATTCATTACAATCAATGATTGATTGTGTTTCCTGTTGCTGCGGCCAGGAAGAGGACTTGGTATAGTTCTTTGACTTAGAGTGGGGTATCTTTAAGGGTGACAAAAAGTGGGTGATCTTTCTAGGTGTATACTATAGTTGATTTGGAGTTAGGAAGAAGAGTACATTGAGATGATTGTTCTATGTATCTTGCTTGTAAGAACTCAATCAATATAGTGGTATCCTTTCAATTTCAAGTTGATTGAAAGAAGACTAGACGTAGGCAGGTTAGCCAAACCAGTATAAACTGTAGTGTGAATTTTCTTTCCTTACACTTTTACATTGTTTTACTTTGTTCTTATTATTTATTGACTGCATTTCAAGAAATCTCAAAAGATTTTGAAAAGATTTTTAAACATCATATTTTTATAAAGGGAAACCAATTCACCCCCTCTTGGTTGAGACACTTGGCCTATCTTTTTCTATAGGTTGGAATGCATTTAGTGTTGTAAGTTGGACATAATGTGATGTTTACATTGTCTGTAGCATGACAAGAAAGTATTAATTGGTTAATAGTCATTTTTGGATTGCATAATGTGGTTTCCATGTTATTAAGTGAATAGGGTAGGGTTGTTGAAGTAGTTGTTGAGTTGAGCTTGGTTGATGTCGGGCTAGGTTAATGGAAGGTCGGGCTAGGTAGTTGAGCTGAGTGATTGGGCTGGGTAGTTGAGGTGTGATGTCGAGTTGGAGTAGTGAAAGGTTGGGCTAGGTAGTTGAGCTAGTTGGCCGGGATGCGTTGCTGAGGTGTGTTGTCAGGCTGGGTTAGTGGTAGATCGGGCTAGGTAGCCGAGCTAGGTGACAGGGCAGGGTAGTTGTGGTGCTTCACAAAGTTGTTTGAAGACCTCGATTTGGGGGTTCTAGAACTCGATTTTTGACATTCTTGAGGTCAATTTCAAGGTTTTGGACCTTGGTTGAGCTGTTTGTGGGGTTTGTCGGATTGTTTGAGGTGTTGCCCGAGTTGTGTGTTTCATAGGTGTGGTTGTATTGGTTCTAATGTGATTTTTTATGCATGAATTGAGTTGTGCATGTGAATTATTATGTTGTGTATGGGCATAAATGGATGATTGTTGATGTTGATGTTTCATCTGTAAAGCTTTGGCTTAAGTTGAGTATAGTGTTAATGGTGTCTAAAGCATATGAATTTTTACTTGTAAGGCTTATGGAAGTAGAGGAAACCAATCCTGATCATAAGGCTCTGGCTTAAGAAAAGTGATCTCGTAAGGCTTATGGGAGCATAATAACTCTCTAAGGGAGGCCAGATGACAATATGTTACGGGAACAAGAAGACATAATGTTTGATGTGAATTGATGATGTGATTCTTGGTGAATTAAATGTATATTTTATTGATGAGTGTTAGGATGATTGATAAGTGAGTATATTCATTATTACGTGTGGTGCTATGTTGTATAGTTCACCTTCACTTTGTTTGTATTTATGTGATGATTGCATGACTCATATTGTTATACAAGAACAAATGTAGTTACATGTATTACGGGTACTAATTGAATTGTCGAGAGAAGTTAGAAATATTTAGGGAAATTTATAATTGTAATTTGTAACTTTGAAATTTTATTTGTAATATACTTAAACTCTGATTAAAGTTTTGCGAATGTTTAAATTTTTTTTTTTTGGTGTTTGCTTTTTCGATGGTATAAAAAATTGTTATATTTCAAATTATAAGTGACACTCTGATATGTGGTGTTATAACGTCTAAATTGCAAAAAAAAATTTAAACTCTATTAAAAATCCTTCTTTTTAGAGTTTACACGCTACTTCAACTTTTTTCTTCATATATGCTTATTGAACTCTCAATCAATTTCTACTTCCTTCCCAATATTGACTTTATTTCGAATCTCACTTTCAATTTCATTTGTAATAATGTCTTTGTAAATCTTGTTGACGGTACCTTGGTTTTTGGATGTATTTATCTAAGTGTTGTGAGGAGGAGGTTAAGTTAGATGTTTAGAAAGAGTAGTGATAAGAGAATGAAAAGTTAGTTTATTATAATAAGATGCCAAAAATGGAGAAAGAAGAGACAGGAAAAGGGTGGGTCACGTGAGAGAAAAGAAAGAGAATGAAAATGAGATGTAAAGGAAGAAAGAAGGGGCATCACATCGTAGCGATATCGCGAATCGCCTTGCTTTGCCTCAAAAGCTGACTCCACCACACAACTAGACAAGCTCAAAAGTTGCTTTCCACCCTTTTCAAATCAAACTAAATAAATATCTTCCAAGTGGATTCCAGATATCTCACCTCTTCCATTCTACCCCAGGCCACCCAAACTATTATTATATATAAATTCAACCCTTTTACTTATCTCACCACTAAAAATATATATTAAAACTATTTATTACCTACTTTAAATATTTTATTTCTAAAATTATTATGTTTAAGGTATTTTATCTTTTAATTTAAAATTATAAATTTAAATATTTTTAATTGAAAATTTTAAAATATTTTTACTTTTATTCTTATCTAAGTAATGTATTATTTAAACTTTTATACATGTGATCATTGTTTTTATATTTTTATTTCGAAGTTAACTTAGTTTATTTGTTTTTTAGTTTTCTTCTTCAATTAGTTGATCAATTCAATGACATTTTTTTTTATCAAAAAATGAGTTAAACAATGTTTAGAAGAGAAGAGAAAAAGAAAAAAAAAAACGTATGTTGATTGATAAATTGGAGATGAAAAGGTGGAAGTAATACTTCTTTCATCCACAAAATCAAACAACTAATATTTAGCTATGTGGTATGGGTGGTTCCGTGACACGGGAGGATTGATAGTGGATAAGTGAGTCACGAGTAAGAGACAAGTGTTGATTAAGAAAGAACAATAAGTATTGAAGATGTTTCACAATAGAGGCAACTATTAAGATAAAATCATTGTTTTTATATTTTGAAGTTTATAAATACTCAAAAAGGAAATTTTAGCTAGGGTTGTTGAGTACTAAAAAGGAAATCTTAGCTAGGGTTGTTGAGTACTAAAAGTAGTTACAAAACCTCTTTTCATGAATATTATTTGAGCCGTCTTCGTTTTGATAAGAATCCCCACATTGATTAGGTATAAGTATGCATATTGATAATATTTAATTTTTTAAATTGGGTATAGAGACAAAATGTATATGTACATATCCGTCGTCATCTCCGTTCCAATAACCATTCTCGTTATCATTTTTCATATTTTTTAACCTTTCTTTTTGTTTATTTTGGTTACACATTTTTTTCTTGTTTGCTCGATTGTTTGGCTTGTTCTATATCCACAATCAAATATTCACTAGTGCAAAATTGGCTTTTAAGGTCACCCCTTAGACATCAGCTAAGCGGGGGTTCGACGAAAATTAATAATCGGTGACACTTTTGTAAATAAGTTGTCAATATAGACGTCAATTAAAAGGGACCTCAACGTCTATAATATTATAGACGTCGGGGCCCTCATAATCGATGTCTATAGACTCTCATATATGTCGGCTACCCCGAATAGACGCCAAAACTAAATGAAAAAGTTAATAAAAAATAATTTTTTATTCTATTTAGACGTCTGTTATGAGGAACCGACTTCTACAGCCCTTTAAAAGTCTGTTATTGGGGGAACCGACATCTAAACCCAGAAATTTAAAAAGTGACTTTTTGACTTCATTTAGATGTCTGATCCCGCCACTCCGACTCTTAAAGCCCTTTAGACATATGTTATTGGGGGAACCGACGTCTAAACTCTAAACCCAGAAATTTAAAAAGTCACTTTTTGACTTCATTTAGATGTCTGATCCCGCCACTCCGACTTCTAAAGCCCTTTAGACGTCTGTTATTGGGGGAACCGACGTCTAAACCCTAAACCCAGAAATTTTAAAAGTCACTTTTTGACTCCATTTAGATGTCTGATCCCGCCACTCCGACTCTTAAAGCCCTTTAGACTTCTGTTATTGGGGGAGCCGACGTCTAAACCCTAAACCCAGAAATTTAAAAAGTCACTTTTTGACTCCATTTAGACGTCTGAGCCCACCACTCCAACTTCTAAAGCCCTTTAGACGTCTGTTATTGGGGGAACTGACGTCTAAACCCTAAATCCAGAAATTAAAAAAGTCACTTTTTGTCTTCATTTAGACGTTTATTATGGGGGGAACCGACTTCTAAAGCCCTTTAGATGTCTGTTATAGGGGAACCGACTTCTAATTGTCGGCATTAAAACACGATGATCCCGAGACAGCCGTTACACGCACTCATTGTTCATAATCTTTGTCGCGTTTTCTCTCTACGAGTTACGCTTTTTAGGTTCATTTTCTCACTTTTTCACCGTTTTAAATTAGTTTTACTCTGATTACATCACTCTTTGATGCATTATCTTTCATTTGAACAGATTAAAATGCGTTTTCGTTGGGTTTTTGTGTAGTTATTCTCGTGTCCTTGAGCAGTGTTTTTTGGTGACGATTTCTTGTGTTTTGCACTCTCCAATTCCCTCCACTACGTTTTTAAAACCATCCAATAAAAAAAAATATACAATACATTCTCTTCAACTAAAATATAAAGTTGTAAAATCGAATTACCATTAGTCAGGAGCAATCTCAGAGACGTCTGACCTGTATGGATCGGACGTCTGACCTGTATGGATCGGACGTCTATAGAGACGTATGACCTATATAGGTCCGACGTCTATAGAGACGTATGACCTAAAGGGTCCGACGTCTCATTAACGTCATCCGTAAAGACGTAGGACAAAGATCAGACGTTAAAAGTTCAAAATAACATACGTTTAAAGTCCTTTCTGCACTAGTGATTCAAGACACATTTTGTTTTATCACAATCTCAATAAGATATTTTTTCTTTGTGTGGTTATGTTCAAATTGGTATTCTCAATTTCATTAAATCAAATGATTCTTAGGTCACATCTCTACTTTTTAATGTTTTTATTTATTGTTTATTTTTTTACATGATAATATTTGACTCTTAATTTTAAGTCTTCAAGTGCATAAACCCTTAATTGGTTGGGGTGACAAAAAAACTTATCATCTTCTTTATTGTCTTTGGTCCTTAATTTTATGTTTTTTTCATTTAAAGAACTTTTTTTTTGCTTAAACAATTTTCATTATCATTTAGTGGTTTACAATTGATAGCACACAAATTTTCTTAGATCTCCAAGGTATTTGTCTCTTATGAGACCTTAATTATAATTTTTTTTTATGATTTCATTTAAAGTGTATCAAACCGTTTCTAAAACACAATTATTAGATAATTTTTACATCTTTTCAATATTTTGATTTGTGGATTATTTTGATAATGTATAATATTATTTGGATAATGTTTTTTATATAATTCTATATTTTATAATTCATTCTCACAAAATCCATTTTGTTACCGTAAGTCTATAAATATGTTTCATTTACTGTAATATAATAATTTATCATCATAAATATTATTTATTAATGAAAACTACATATAATTTGTAAAATTAATAAATATTTTAATTATTATGAAATTTTAGTTGTGTCATGGTTTAATATTTATATAATTCTTTTAATTTTTTCTTGTTATTTGGTACTTAAATTTGAGTGTTATACCGCTAATATTTTTCTTAATTATTGACATCTAGGAAAATAAAAATGTTATTTTAATATTGAATACTTTGATAACATCATGATTTTTTTATGTAATATTTTTTAAAAAAATAATTTAATTGATATTTGAAAAAAAAATAATATGGGTACGAATATATGTATATAACCGTTATTTGATAAAAATGAGGATGAGACAAAAATTATGTAAGTGCTGAGTTTTGAAATTTTAATATATAAATGAGATAATAAAACTCACACTCATCCCACCCATTATAATCTCTAATCACATTAATCTTCTATAAATAATTGTGAATTAGAACACAAATTATATGTGCATATTAAGTTATATTACAAAATTATAATAATTGTTATTCAGTAATATTTTAGTTTCTCAAACGTTTAAAAAAATTCATAAAGTAATCATTATACAAGATGAAGAAAGGTATAGATTAACTCGAAAATAGGTAATTTTAATTTTTTATATTCTTTATAAATAGATTTATAACGAAATTTGTCCAAAAGAAATCATATTTTCCCTTTAGTGTTTCAAATTCAATTTCTTATCTACATTTTTTTTCCATGAGGTTGGTTAGCTAAAGTCACTTTTTAAAATAGAAATGGAATATTTACAACAAAAATAATAAAAATCAATTTTGATAACAAAAATTGAATTTAAAAAATTAGAAAAGGAGAGCTAGGAACACACTTTTAAAAAAGGTTGAGTCAAATTAAAATTTGCAGACAATAATCCAAACATGTTTTTAGATTGAGATGTTAGGTTTGACAATTGGGTAAAGTTTGTGGTTTTCTTTCTATAGGGGGGTTTATTTTGTTGGGTTGTGGGTCTATAACCTTTTTGAATGTATCGCTATCTCATTATAACATGTATGATCTTTTTAGTGTGGGGTGTACCTTTGTCCTTCACTCTGCTTCACTTACACGATTATTTTGTAGTGTGACTAAACAATGTGTTTTTTCTTCAAATAATTATATTTTGAGAATATTTTGTTGACAAAATTTTAATATCATTTACGTGTTATTTTGTAATTGGTTCAAAATTACTTTACAATTAATAATAATAATCATAAATACTAACATAAACCAATCACAAAATGATAATAACATTAAAATGTTGTCAAAAAACTGTTGTAAAAAATTGTTGTCAAAGTATCATTATCCTTTTTTTTTTTGATTTGTTGTTACCATACGAGGTCCTTCCTTCAACTTCCCTGCAAGCACATATCATTTTTCAACCTTTTCTAAATAATTTGTTTCGTCTCTCTTGTTTATGACAGTTTGCACAATGAGTCTCAATCATTTTACATGAATTATAATATAGTTTTATATTAATATTACAATATCAACATTTTTTAATATATAAAAACAAAAGACGAAATGAAAATATAGTGGTCACCAAATTAATAAAAAAAATAACTAGTAATAAATTAATAAAAAAAAGTATAACAATTTTAGTATCTAATAATAAAAAAAAATTAATAAAGACTCAATTAAAAATATTAAAATTTTAAAAAAATGTAAATTTAATTAAGTCCAAAAAATAGTGAAATAATTATACTATTATTATTTAATTACAGATCATATAATAAATATATTTTTTTACATTTTAATGTAATATTTAATTATTATTTCTTATTTTAAATAAGAGTTGAAATACATTTTCCATGTCCCAAACTTAAGACCTAACTTCAATAGTGTCAATCCTAATATAATGTATTAGGTTTGGGTTTGGAACTTCATTTTTGTTGTAACACCCCATTGTCGAGAGTTACTTTACTATCAATCATCTAGTAACATTTCATTTTTGGAAAATTTATGTAAGTACAAATAAACGTGTTTACAATTGATAAGTGGTTGTTCATAGCTTATCAAATGAGTATCGTTGTTTTGAAATATAGATAATATTTTTAATATTTTGATTCTTTTTTATCTACTATCAATTAGAGATTTATTTTATTTATTTATTTTTAATTGTTTAACACATATATTTAATTAAATTAAGTTTGTGTTTTGGTAGTCTTTAGTTATTTTAAATTGCTGGCAAAATTTTAGTTTTAGTTTTTTATTAAGAATTTCTTATGAGAAATATTTGACACTAGTTGGAGAATACTCTAGTTAAAAAAGAATTGGTATATGAGTTGTCAATTGTGACACAATTCTCTTTAACACTTCTTTTTATTGAGAGTGAACCCAACAACAACTTAACTTATTTCTTTTAAGAAATTTTTCTCTAAAATAAGAAAAAGAAGAAGAAAACAATAAAAAAATAGAGAAAATTTTCAATGGATTGTGTGTAGTGCATGACTCGAGTCAACCTAGGTGAATTTCATCAAATTAACCAAAAGGCTGAAAGGAACTTGAATCAATTGCACATAAGATTTCAATTTATGTGTTTTACGAAGTGTGCATTTTCATCATTTGAAGTTACCACAATTGTACCACCTCTGGTGATAAACATATCTTTTGATCCTTCACCAAAACCTGAAATTTAAATAAACAAATTAGCATAAAGGAACTTAGGATAATTAGCTGCACCAGAAATGACTACCCCAACCATATGGGTTAATCCACCTTTTGCCTAAATTCTATGGATTAGCAGAAGAAGACTCACACAATCATTTGAAGGAATTCCATATTTTTTGTTCAATCATGAGACCTACAACTATGACTGAGGAACACATCAAGCTCAAAGCTTTCCCATTTTCACTATAAGATTCCATCAAAGAATGATTGTACTACCTCCCACTAGGATAAATTAATACATGGGAAAGTTTGGAAACATTATTTCTAGAAAAACATTTCCCAACTTTTAGGGTGGCTACTATTCACAGAGATATTTGCGGGATAAGGCAACTACAAAGAGAAAGTTATTATGAGTATTGGAAAAGATTGAAGAAGTTGTATGTTGCCTTCCTCATCACCAAATACATAAGCAACTCCACATTTAGTACTTCTTTGAGGGATTGAATTTCATGGGCAGACAAATGATAGATATTGTGAATGGAAGGGCATTGTCGGGGACCCAAATAAAATTTGATCAAGGTCGTACCCGAATCAAATTTAATGTTCAATTAAAGTGCAGTATACTAGGAGAATGATCCCTAGGTCATCTCTCAAGGACCAAATGTGGAGGAATTAGGTCAAACACATGGTGGGGGGTTTTGAAAGTGGTTTTGTGAAAAAAAATGAACTAATTAACACACAAATTAAACACTGATTAAAGACAGTTTGGTCATTAACTTAGTTACATGCTTCCAATCCTTAATTAATAATCAATTAAACATTGCTCTAACCCTATTCCAACAACCTCACTTTATAAAAATGGCCTACATCAATATTAATTCATTTGATGTCGTCACAACCACTGAAATTGAAACCCGATATGGAGAATGTATCTTGCATATGGAAAATTATGTTAATCAAGAGAACTTTGATATTTACGATATCGCCTTTTCTAAGACAATTGAACAATATAGAAAAAGGAATTTCTTTTATGAACCATAAAATATTTTCCAATAATTAATATCGGAGTTTTGGAGAAATTGTATGTTTGAAGAAGAGCAAGATGTCATCTCCACTATATTGAGATGTAAAGTTATTCTTAGCCAACAAGCCAATGTCGAGGCTACTAAATGTGAAAGGATGGTTAACTACTACTACACTAATTGGGAAGTAAATTATAAAGGAAATGGAGAAGTTGAGAGAAAACTATATAGGGGAAAATCTTAAGAAGGTCCCCACCAAAGTAAGTTACAGAAAACTCTGCCTGATGGCTAAAATCATGCAACATTCGCAATACCATTCATGTTCATAAGAAGGGATCTAAAGACTATGAAAAAGAACAAGCAAAGTATATTATCATTCATCTTCAGGCAGGTCACCGTTTGATTTACCCCATATCTTTTATCTAAACCTGCTAAGATCTATCAAGGTGATCAGAGAAGACATACTATCAACACCATATTGCATTGATAAACATGATCTTATGGAAACAAAACATTTATGTACAACTTTATGAAATGAATGAAGAAGATTTTGATAAAATACTATCAAAAGGAAGATGCCTCCTTAAGCAGCAAACAATATCCCTATCCAACATCAATAAAAAGAAGTTGGACATTCCTCTAGACTCAATTAGTCTAGAGCCTTTGAATATGGAACAAATGAAGCACAATAGGTTGGAAAATCTAAATCCTCCCCATATTGGGAGTTTGAAAGCTTTGATTTGATATAAAGAAAAAATGCAACCTTATTCAAAGAGCAACAAGATAAAAGAGGTTAAGAAGTAACCTCTTTGTCAAGCTGCCAACAACATCATATATGCCGGTGAAACTAATGAACTAGATAAAGCAACAACTATAGAAATGATATTAGTATCCGAGAAAACAAATTATTGAATACAGTAAAACTAGGTATATCGTCTATAAGAATGAAATGTCTAAATGCCCTCACATGTTTTAAAGTTTAACAAAAATGAATAAACAAAATGAGCATATGACAAAGTGTTATCTTTGTGGAAAATAATATAGTTAAAAGATAAGTGTTTTGTGAAAAAGCTTTATGAAATCCAAATGTTTCAAGAAAAGCTTTATTGAACGCACTAATATCTGAGTGGACGCACTATCAAACGATTTCCTTAAAAAATGCGTCAATGTGCTATATAAGAGTCTTTTTAAACGCGCTCTTATTATACTTTGCTAAAAAAAATGCTAGACAAGCTCTCACTATGATGTACAAAATGATGTTTTTGGTAAACACGCTAAAAGATATAAAAACATGTATTGAAAGACATTTTACTAAACGTGCTCTTGAACCAAACTGAAGTTACGAGAAAACACTAGAAAGGGAGTTGAACAATGTTTTCATAAATCTTTTCGTGGCTATAAGAGTGATCGCGATGTACATTAAACTTGTGAGTTAGTTGGGCTCCATCTATAAACGTTATTTTGTTAAGCTCGTTTATAGGACCAACTCAAACTCATTCCCCAAAAGATTTGTAGGCAATAACCCTTGGAGGATTTTAACGCTCGTTGACGACTTGTGTTTACTTGTGTGTAGGAATATCGATTCCATTGAGAATAAATCGTTTACTAAATAAATTGTAACACCCAAATAATTTTTATACTAGTTCATTTATTAGAGCTATGTTCAGTTTTCCTCTAAGTTAACTTAGAGGGTTCCATTAAATATTCAATGAAGTACATTTGAGAATTTTAACCCCTCCTAGTACCCCTAGTCAAATTGAGTAACCACTATTACTTTAACTCGTTGAGTTTCACCCGCTCCTGGTTGTACAATATTCCTCATCACTCCTTGTGTCCCTTAACACTTCTGGTGTCTCCCTAACACACCGTCTAGTTTAGTTTAACCCACTCCTGGTTGACCTTGTCCAATAGTAACCACCTGTTATTGTGACCTCAACTAAGTTTCACCCACTCTTTGTGCAGTATTATTCACCACTCCTGGTATCAATAGTCGCTCCTGATATCCCTCTAATACACTGTTTAGTTGAGTTTAACCCACTCCTAATTGTCCTTGTCCAACAATAACTGCTCGTTATTGTGACCTCGACTAATTTTCACCCACTCCTAGTTGTGCAATATTATTCACTACTCCTGGTATCCTTAGTTAGCGAATAACCTCTAGTTACCCTAGACTAGTTGAGTATTCACACCACTCGTAACATTCTTGGTCAATGAATAACCTCTAGTTACCCTAGACCAGTTGAGTATTCGCACCACTCCTAGTATCCCTAGACAACGAATAACCTCCAACTATCCTAGACTAGTTGAGTATTCGCATCACTTTTGGTATCCCTAGCCAACGAATAACCTCCAACTACCCTAGACTAGTTGAGTATTCACACCCCTCCTACTATCCCTTGTCAATGAATAACCTCTAGGTACCCTAAACCAGTTTAGTATTTGCATCAGTCGTGGTACTAGACAATCCTAGTATCCTTTGATACACTGCCTAGATTCCTTAACTCTCCTAAGTCAAGTTATAAGTATTTTGATTCTCTTCAAAATTGCAATCAATTGATTGCCTACAAGTCGTTTTGACTATTACTCTCACAGAGAAAAATATATGTTCAATAAAATACAATATATAAAGTCGCTCAATGTTTCTCTCTTTCCTTTTTTCCCTCTTCTTACAAAAGTAAGCAGATATTACAACAAAGCTTGAGTGAACTTCTCTATGTTTCACTTTATCACTCTCTCTTCTTTCTTCTTACAAAAGTAAGTGTATATTTTGATGAAGCTTGAGATTATTCTTTTTTCTTGAGCTCTTCTCTTTCTCTATATCCTTGTTTAAAAGGATTTGCCTCTGATAGCTCGAAGACATTTCCTTGCTCAATTCTGATGATATTATATCTTCATGTTCTTTTCTTCTTCATCATCATCTTGTTCTTCTTCTGTTCATCTTCTATTTATACACCTTTGATGATATAGCCGTTTTGACGATGTCGTTCTTGAGATTTGATAATTTGACCGTTTGACAAAGCTTGTCTTGAGATCTTATCTCTTATGGCTATTGGCGTAGGTGTCTGTCATAGTATGAAGTCTTTTTGTCAGAGTAGACATGTTTTTTAGAACTTTATCAAAAACATATTTGACTTCTTATTTGGCACAACTTTTGATAAACAGATCATTCTTCTTTTATCGTTTTCTTTCTAATGTTCATTTTTTATTCTCATAAGGTAGGACAAATGAACGTTTGTAGTAGTTGCCCTACACAAGTTAGAGCTGATATTTATACAGCAAGTATGACCTATTTCTTATTTACCTTGACGTTTTTAATTGTTGATCATTTAATGTTATTTATTGCTTATTCAGAACACTCAAGGTTTTTTGTTTTCTATTGTTTTACTAAAAGTGTGTTTGGTATCGTTTAACCTATAAAAGGCTTTTTCTTAGTTAGTATTTTACATGTTATTTTTAGTCTTTGCTAGAGGTAGGTTATACTATTTTTTAGTTACGATTTCCAAAGAGAAGAACATTTCGTGAATGACTTCTTTGTTACTAACGTCCATTTGTGATACATTTCAAATAGAGCAAGTGGATGCGTATAGCAAATATGTTCTAATTTTTATAACTTTTGTTGTTTTTTAACGTTAAGCATTTAATGACATTTGATGCTTGCTCAGAAGAACAAAGTGTTTTTACATTTTTTACCGTTGAGGTAGCATTTGTCAAATAAGCTTTTCTCTTCAGATACCAAGAGTTGGTTGAAAACTTCATTGTTTAGACGAAGTAAAGGTTTTAGCTCATGGTATCGTTTAGGCTGATGTAAACGCTTTTTGGGATATTGCCTTTATGTAGCAAAAGCGTTTAGTAGATTATGTTTTCTTCATGTTTTTTTATTAAGGCTTTTAAAGTGTTTTGCTAAAGACATTGTTTTGACAATTTTCTATTTTTCGAGAGTTCTACTGAATACTCTTGGGTACAGTATAACTTACGCGTTTAGCATAACTCTCTCAGATGCTTTGACTTGTAAGTCATTTAACATTGCGTCTGGATGTTTTGACTTAAGTGTTTTTGCGTTTCCTACTATCCTAAGTGTTTTCCAAAGATATTTCTATGTTGGAGATTTCAGCCTAATTTTTATATTTCTGCCTATCCTATTTTTCTAGTATTGTATTTTAGTTGGACCTAACTGTGATTCCATGTGAGTTAGACTTTTATCTTGGAAAATCATTTACAAACTTCTCTTTTTGGGTGATTATTAGTGAGTTAGATATGTTAGACTTGTTAGGTGGGTATATGTTCTTTTAGACCTAGGGTTCCTAACCTATCATTTAGTGTTTTGACCACTTGTATTTTACGAGCATATCCAAGACTACTTCGTTTATCTAAGACTACTTCGTTTCATGTTATTTGTTTAAACTTCACATAACCGAGATATTGACTCCTTCTCCTACATCCATTAGTCCTATCCCTACAATAGAGAATTTGGTATTTTGTAGTAGAATTACACTAACCATTCCTATATAGAACACAAGTATACCTATTGTCCACCCTGAACACAAAAACCTAATTAGACCCACTCAACCCTTATCAAATTGCCCTAAATTTCTAATCATAAGTGTTGATATAGAGCCAAAGATTGACAATGCATTAAAACTATGGCCTATGTACAAAAGGTATCCCACCCACAACCGCAATGAACTTGACTATCCCATATCTCTTGATGATAAAAGGATCTTAGGAAACCACTAATCTTTGGATGGTTGGTCAAACGCCTACTATCAGAATTGCACTAGACTTGAACTGTTGAAGAATAAGGGCATTAAATTTAAGAATGAGGCAAAAATGCCACCACCTTCCTTTCAATACAGGACAAAGGCAGCTCGTCCTTAACAAAGGAACTGGTCCTATGTATTTAGTCTTGAAAATAATTTTTTGAGGAAACTAACTCAGAAAGATGCTTATGATGCATGGAGTGAGATGTTGTGGAGACACAATGATTAAGCCACCTCATCAAATAAGCAGAGAAACTCCAGATCACTGCACCAAGGCTTCCATCTCTATTCTTACCCCTACTCATACCATCTAACCCGATGATGTGACAATTATGTTCCTAAAAGATCAGAACTTCAATACCAACATATATTTCGAAAGCGTAATAAAAGGAGCTAGAGGATTTTATAGAGTCACCGGAGAAAGTTATAAGAAAATGTCATGGAAGAATGGTACTCCACTGTTTTTATCCTAAGGAATTCTTTCAGACAGCTTGGAACAAATTGAACTCAAGAAACGGAAAGTTGTATGCATAATATTGATGTGGATCAAATGAAAAACTATGCAGCAACAAGTTCCACAAGAACAAGAGCCTGAAGAGATAATACCCACGAAGGAAGAGCAGCAAGTGCTTCAAATTGACTCCCATCCTGCATAAAACCCTAGTTAGCTGATGCTCTATCTAACACGATGAAGGAAATGAAGCAAGAATGGATGAAAGAAATGATTGCAGTTATTGCAGAACAAGTCAAGACCACTCTCATAGCGTCTTGCAAAATCTGCATACTTCATCCTCCTTCTCAACCCAGATTGTTGTAGCTTCTCCTTAAATATGTTTTCTTCCTTTTTAATTTGCTCTATCAATGAAAAATTTGTTTCCTTCAAAATCTATGTTCTTCATATTTTGTTGCAAAATCAATGAAATTAATAAATATGTTGACTATACGAGTCAACTTAAAGTGGTCAGTCACTGTGTTAAATCATTCTTCTCACACGTTTCATCATTCCACTCCTAAATTTAAAATCACATTTCAGAAAATTAAAAATGTGTTAATTCAGTTTGGCAGTTTTTCTCGTTAACTTTTGTTCTTTAATGAAATTTCTCAATTTTGCAATTTTTTTAATATGTTGATTCATTGTTTTGCTTTATTTTAGTATTAGAATCTTGTTTGATACATATTTTGTGCATTTAATTCCAGATTTTACAGTTTAGTTCAGTTCATTTTCAGTTTTAATAGTTAGGTTTTCCAGATTTCCAAATTTAGGGCTTTTGGTTCTCTAGTGATTCTCAAGTGCAATTCCCAGCTCATTTGTTTTAATTTTAATACTACTTTCATTTTCATTTAATCCATTTAATTATTTCTGCATAGAAAAATTGCTAATTGAAATTTTCTGAAAAACATGATACGCTGATACTTCATGGCTTTGCTGCCTGCTTTGGTTCTAATAATGAATCTTTGACTTTTCCGTTGTTTAATGTGTCGAACTGAAGCAATGTGAATCAGGAACTGACCACACTACAATTGCAACTAAATTAGAAAGTGTTTACTGTAAAGATATGGTTGGATAGCAAGATAGAGAGCTTGCAAATTAGGACAATGGATATCAACATTTGTGCATCCAAATTCCACATGATGAAGCAGCAGCCAGTTTTGAGCTTTTGGGTCTAAACTAATTCAGTCATTGCCAAAGTTTCATGGAATAGCTAGAGAGGATTCACATAAACACCTCATGGAGTTTATTATTGTTTGCTCAACTATGAAACCATCCAACATTCCATAGGAACTTATTAAAGTGATGGTCTTCCCTTTCTCTTTATGTGATTCAGCAAAAACTTGGTTGCTCTCTCAATCAAAGCCTATAACTAACTAAATTGAAATGAAAGAGAAATTTCTAGAAAAAACCTTTCTAGCATCCAAGGAAAATAATCTATTGATACAAACTAGATTCATTGAAATGAATTACAACATATACTAAATATTATTCTAGAAAAAAGTTTTTGAATCAAATGTTTGAATGAATCTAATATTGACAAATATTTGATGAATGAACTATTTGATTAAATGAAAGATATTATTCCTCTAACAATTCAAATGTAGAATTAAGCTGCACAAAGTTTCCTTAATAGGACAATTTGTGAATGTTGAAGAAAGCATAATTTAAAATCAAGTTTGAGATCAATCACAAAAGAAAAGATAATATTCTGAAGAGCATTAGTTGATTAAGAATTAATGTCTTGAAGAATGATGTTAAAGATTCAAACTAAAGAATGAAGTCCAAAAATTGATCAAGTTATTTCATATCAAGAAGAATGCAATGAATAACTTCAATTCAAAGTATCAATAACTAGTTTAAGCAACACCTATATAATAAAGGAAGATCATATGAGACAAAAAAGAACAAGAGAAACGAAAAATAACAACAAAGTGATGTAAATTTCTCATACCTATACTGTCTTAGAGAAATTGAGTTCAAAGCTTGAATGTTCTAATATCCTTCACTAAGTGAAGTTGTAACCTGTGAGCTTTGTTGCACACTCCTACTAAGAGAGTGTCATTTACTTATTATTGTAATTAAGAGTTCTCAATCTTAGGGGTAGATTTATAGGAATACCTAGAGAGGTTATACTAGTTGTAGCCTGGAGAGGTTTGTACTCGTGTACTGGGAGAGGTTGAAACTTGTGTAACCTAGAGATGATGATACTCGTTATTGATCAAAGTTGTTGATTGGTTGAACTTCTTAAACATGTTACTCTAGAGACTAGATTTAGTCTCAAGTTGAGGTGAACTAGTATAAATTTGTTGTGTCCAATCTCTCTATCCTTACTCTTTTTTCTTTCAAGCACTAAATTCATTTATAATTGTATACTAGTGAGCATAGTTTTTGAATTTTTTTTTCTGGCTCTATTATCCCACCCTCCTTTAGAGCCATACCACACCAATAATGGCTCTAAATTAATAGGTGAATAGAGTTGGAACTCATTCACTACAAATGATCACTCCACAGTATCCTTAATATGGAAACAAAATTAGTGGCTAGAGTGTATAAGGGTAGTCATACACCTTACTAAGTCACCTTTTTTAAAGGCTCTTCGCTATAACTTGGAATTATATCTTTGGACCACTCTTTGCTTGGTAGTCGTCACACATATCCTGGCTTTTTCTCGGTTTTCATTACACTCCTCATATTTCTCTTGTTGAGGGGATGACTCTTTGACCTCTATCAGAATCATGACATCAATGCCATACACCAAACTAAAAGGTGCTTCTTTGGTTGAAACTGACCACAAAACATCTAATAAGTCTTCTAGCTACTTGTCTTTGATTACGAGATAAACTAATATTTTCTTACGGAAACGAATATATTATCCAAACACTTCAAGCTCCAATTTTAGGGGTCTTCGTCCTTTTCAGTTTGAATAAAAGATTGTCCCTACATTAGATATTTGGACGTTCAAGTTAGCCAAATACGTCAGAAGGTAATAAGTGTTGCAATGATGGAACCTAATTAATTTATCTCGTATATTTTATTATTTATACCATGCTTATGGGTTTTTTACTTAGGTCGACCTAATCCATGTACCTAATCAACGTGATGTCTTTGATTATAAAGTTATTTAATTATACATTAATCACGATATTAAATCAAATTGATCAACATTTTTCGAATGCTAGTTTCTATTGGCCTATATGTATTCAATTAAACCGTTTTGATGTTATACCATACGATGAGGGTTGAATACATCTAGATAAACTAGATGTCCTCAAACATACACAATCCAATATATTTTTACAAACCAAGTATATAACCAATCAAAACGAAATGAACGAAATCGTCATCCTCCCTTATTTTATGTATACCTATTTGTTAATTGTATAGTTAATAAATTATTTGGTAGTTATTAAATTAAAAAGGTTGCTTTTGGGCCAATATTTTTTTGAAAGATGAAAGAAATAAAAAAAATAAAATAAAAACAGTAAAACTTAATATAAGAAAAAAGTAATTTAAAATAATTATTTAAAAATACTAAGATTAAATTTTAATTGATTTATGTGAAAAAAAAACTAAAAAATTAATATAAAAGTGAATAAATTTTAGTTTTGTAATATAATTTGAAATAACGTTTTTTATTATTATACAAGTTTATAGGAAAAATGAATGACAACTGAAATATAAATTTAAAATTTTATGATAATATTATCATTGTTATTATTATTGATAATAAATATTTCCTATTATAATATTTTTATTTTAAAAAATAATAATAACAAATAAAATTACAAATTATATAAAAAATTTATAAATTATTTTTTATTATATTCCTTTTCTTAAAATACTTAAAATTTAAACTTAATATTTTTAATTAATTATTTTAAATTACTTTTCCATAATTGTAATCTTTCTTATTTTTATTTATTTATTTCTTCCCTCATTTAATAAAAATCAGAAAAAAAAATCTATATAGGTCAATTTTATAAAATAATATTCTAATGGAAATTTTCTTTTAAAGGATATTATTTTAGAAAAAAAATGTGAAAAATGTAGTTTTTAAAAACCTATACCATAATTATAAATTTAGGTCGAAATATGATTTTAGTTTTTGAACTTAAACGTGAAATTGAAATTTATACATGTTTAAAACTTTGATATATTTGGATCTGGAAATTTAAAAATGAATGGATATAATCATTTTAACCTGATGACATTGAATTTTTTTTTTTAATGTTTTAAACATGTTTCTTAGTTGACATTGAAATGAGAATGTATTAAATGGTGTAAAGAACTCAACTGTCACAAAACATAGTTGAAACGTCAAAAAATTTAATGTAATTGGATTACTACCAAAAAAAAAGAAAATAAATGATTACCTAGCTCCGAAGTCCGTAGATAATAGTCAAAATTCATAGCTAATTATGATTTACCAACAGATTACCTATATCAAAAAATTTGTAGGTAAATTTCTCATAGCTAACATTTACTACGAATTTTGGCTAATATGTGTGGCATGCAAGCTTATGAGATTTGGAATGTCTACTTAATGAAACTATGCTTCATTAAATTTCTCTCTAATTAAAAGATCTAGCTATCTTATTATCCAAATTAACATTGTTACTTGACTTCTCTCCTTCAAAATTATGGCTACCTTGTTTCAAGTTGAGAACAAGTACCTCCAAAATCCTTGATTAACTTATCATAAGTTGTTGAAAATAAGAGCAAGCATGAAAAAGTGAATACCTTGTTTCAAGATGCTACAGAAAATGGAATTTTCATATAGATTTTTATGTTTGACATTACTTCATAGTGAAAAATTCTCCATGGCTCAAGCCTCAAGCCAAGGCTTGAGGAAACCTTCTTTGTTGGGTTTTCTTCGTGGCTTAAGCACTCAAAAATGGCACTGTGGTCGTGTTATGACAGATTTCATAAAAAGTGTTTGAATTGTTCTTCTTTTCTTCAAAATGCATATTTAACTCCATGGATTCTTCTAATGCCTCAAAACAAGTGAAATTGGGATAATTATTAAGCATTTATATAAAATCAAAGCAAGATAAATGTCAAATCAACATTGAAATCCACTAATATTAAGCACTTATCAATACACGTACATAAAGAAGGAAGCAGTCGGTTCATGTTTAACTTCCCTCAAATGTCACATTCATAAGGTGCATTGATTCAAATAGGAAGCAAATTACAACATGAAAGCTAAATAAAAAATACAATCTTAAGCATAAGTACCATAAATTCATAGATGATTGATAAGTTCTTAATATAAGTTATATGTGGTATGAATTTGGCACTTATCTTGTTCTGATTCTGTTAAATATATGTAGAAATCACCCCAATTTTTACTTGTTTTACAAATTTTGATGACCACATAGAGTCAAAGGAGAAAAATGAAAAAAATAGAGGAATTATAAGCAATTTCTAGAAAACTTACATTGGCGAGGTTGAAGCGTAAAACATGAGGCTTGAACCACATGAAGAAACCCACCTTGGAGGAAAACCTCAAGCACTGGACATGAGGTTGATCCATAAAGACTTATTCTCATAGAAGTTATCTCAAGGGTTGCAATAGAAAAACACGAGGTTTGAGCTATAAAGGAAACTCACCTTAGGAAACCTCCACAATTGAAGCCATGATGTCATCGTTGAAGCCATGCCCATTATAAAAATATAGTTGCTCCTCTTTTGTAGAAGACTTCTAGACAGATTTTAGAGAGAGACTTTAGAGAGTTTCTCAAACACTTTCCTCTGTACTTTAAAGAAAATTATTAAAGGGCCAGGAGATTATGTCTCTTCTGTGGATAGAATTCTTGTTAAGACAAAATCGTCTATCAGACTAAAATGTCTAAACGCTCTCATATGTTTTGAAGTTTAACAAAACAACATTAAACGAAATGAACATATAAAGATGTTATCAATAGAATGTCATAATAGCTGAAACATAGGTGATCAGTTAAATACTCTGAAAATCTAGTAACTTAGGAAAGTCTTGGAAAAACATGTTGAAAATAGAATGACTTAGTTTCAACACCAAGAGGGGGGCGGGGTGTGAATTGGTGAAGTTTAAAAATCAGAGTCTTTTCAAAATCTTTTTCGTAAAAATGAGAACTTTCAAAATTTTATTGAAACTCAAGGAAAAAGATAAATCAAGTGCAGCGGAAAATAGTTGACTGTGTAGAATATAAAGTCGACATGAAAATTAAAGAGTTAAGGGATAGAAGATTCAAACGCAGTTTTTGTACTGCTTCGGCCAAACTGCCTACATCCAGTATCCTTCTTGTACCCGGAAGCAAATGCACTATAATGGTTAAGGTTTTTACAACAAGGTTTCTATAGAGAGCTCCACGTCAAAATATGAAACATCTCTTAAACCCTCTAACCAAAATATAGGCATACAACGCACAAAGAACAGCAACAAGATATCCCCTCTTTTGTAGTCTTCAACAACTTTGAACAACCCTTAATGTTTTCCAGAACATAGCACGTCCTCTTCATGTAATCACAACAGGGCAGCCAATATCTTCACAAGATTAAGAGAAGTATTTGATCACGTATGAAACACCTTCAGTGCAGAATGATCAAGCAGTCTTATGTGCACACCAACACTTGCTCGTCAAGCAACTCTTCAAAGAATGATCACCACGGTCTTCTTGATTAGTTCTTGGAGCTTCTCACTTTCTAGCAGAGATCAAGATCTGAAACAATTCAATGGAAATGTTAGAATTACCAAAAGTCTCTGTAGAGTACAAAATCACGTTTATATATAGTTTTCTTTGAAATAGACGCTCCCAAAGTTGACTACGCTACTAATACAGTCGACTGTAGTTAGACAGTTATGACAGTTATAACATTTAGTAGCATACAGACCAACTAAATTGATTGCACATTTAATTCACTTGACTAACAATTAATGGTTGGTCAAGGAAACAAAATATACCTATTATAGTTCACAAGCATCAACATAAATTCAAAACATAATTAACTAAGTCGAGTAGCTTGCGCATACAGTAGACTTTGTCATTTCAATGTTATACCTTGACTGAACTTTGCTAGCGTGTTAGTCAAGTAATCTATTTGTTCAACATGAGTAGGACATTTCACAACTTTTTTCAACTGTTACAATCTTAGTAATTACAATTTTTGCAAATAATAAAGCAACATCTAACTCTTTTTGCAATTTCTCATTATCATTGAACAAATTATTTATTCTATATTCATAATCCTTTCTTTCAAAGTTAAGTCAATTAACCTTTTATTATAGTCGCATGGCCTCAGCGTGTATCTCTAGAAATGCATTCAGCAACAAGTCATACTTCACTTCAATAGGTTCTTTCTCGAACTTTGTATCACTATCATAATCTGTCACTGATGTTCTAGCCATGAAACCTATGTTTGATTCCTCCTCTCGATCAAGATCTTCATCACTTGAGGAGTCTAAATCACTGCTCTCCCAGGCAATATAAGCACTCTTCTATTTTCTGATTTTGTCCTTGGGGAACTTCCTGTTTGCTTTCTCCTTCAACTTCAGATATGGACAATCAGGCTTGATGTGTCCTTCTTTGCCACATTCATAACATTGAATAACATTTGATCTGGTAGCTCTTTTTCCTGCATGGTCAGTAAGTTGACTAGTATTTTTCATAAACCGATTAAATTTTCTTACCACCATGGACATTAGTTCGTGGTTGTCCAATTCTGCATCAGAATCATCCTCACATAAAACAGTCTTTGAGGCTTTATTGCTGGTATCTTTCAGCGCTATGGACTTCTTTTCTTCAATCTCTTCCTCTTCTTTCAATCTTCCAAGTTTAAGTTCATGTTCTCTTAACTTCCCGAACAAGGTAGCCATGTTCATGCTAGTAAGATCCTTGGATTCAGAGATGGTAGTGACTTTTGGTTGCCAGCTTCTATTCAGGCTTTTGAGTATCTTAATGTTGATCTCCTCTTTGTCGAACACTTTTCCAAGAGCCATTAAATGATTAACAATGTGAGTGAACCTTTTCTGAACTTCATATATTGTTTCACCACTCTTCATTATGAAAAGTTCATACTCTTGTATCAAAGAATTATTTCTGGCTCTCTTGACCTCATCCGTGCCTTCATGCGTGACTTCCAAGACATCCCACATTTCTTTAGAAGTTTTGCATTGAGATATCCTCAAAAATTAATCAACTGTTAGTGTAGAGACAATTATATTTCAAGCTATTTCTTTAGAAGTTTTGCATTGAGATATCTTGAAAAATTCATCAACTGTCAGTGTAGAGACAATTATATTTCGAGCTTTAACATCATACTGTGCTCTACCATTTTTATCTTGAGACCACTCAGAAAAGTTTTTCAAAACAATTTTTCCATTGATAACATGAGTTGGCTCAAAGGGACCATTTACTGTTGCATCCCAAATACCTCTATCCACTGATTTAAGAAAAATTTGCATTCTGATTTTCCAAAAAGGATAGTTTTCACCAGCAAACAGTGGTGGTCTATTTGTTGATGCAACTTCACCAAAGGTTTGAAAACTAGAAGCCATTTCCAAGAATATAGTCGATTAAAAACAATGTAGTTGACTAGTTTTTCAAATATCTTATGAAAACCAGCTTTGGTGCCAATTGTTGAAAATAGGATGGCTTAGTTTCAACACCAAGAAGGGGGGGTGTGAATTGGTGAAGTTTAAAAATCAGAGTCTTTCCAAAATCTTTTTCGTAAAAATGAGAACTTTCAAATGTTTCTTGAAACTCAAGCAAAAAGATAAATCAAGTGCAACAGAAAATAGTTGACTGTGCAGAATATAAGTAGACTTGAAAATTAAAGAGTTAAGGGATAGAAGATTCAAACGCAGTTTTTATACTGGTTCGGCCAAACTACCTACATCTAGTGTCCTTCCTGTACCCGAAAGCAAATGCATTATAACGGTCAAGGTTTTTACAACAAGGTTTGTATAGAGACCTCTATGTCAAAATATAAAACACCTCTCTAACCCTCTAACCAAAATATAGGCATACAATGCACAAACAACAACAACAAGATATCCCTTCTTCTGCAGTCTTCAACAACTTTGAACAAACCTCAAAGTTTCCCAAAACACAGCACGTCCTGTTCCTGTAATCACAACAACGCAGCCACAATCTTCACAAGATTGAGAGAAGTATTTGATCACGTATGAAACACCTTTAGTGCAGAATGATCAAGCAGTCATATGTGCACACCAACACTTGCTTGTCAAGCAACTCTTCAAAGAATGATCACCACAGTCTTCTTGATGAGTTCTTGGAGCTTCTCACTTTCTAGCAGAGATCAAGATCTGAAAGAATTCAATGAAAATGTTAGAATTACCAAAAGTCTTTGTAGAATACATAATCATGTCTATATATAGTTTTCTGTTAAACAGACGCTCCCAAAAGTTGACTACGCTACTAATACAGTCGACTATAGTCAGATAGTTATGAGAGTTATAACATTTAGTAGCATTCAGACCAACTAAATTGATTGCACATTTAATTCAGTTGACTAACAATTAATGCTTGGTCAAAGAAACAAAATATACCCGTTATAGTTCACAAGCATCAACATAAATTCAAAACATAACTAACTAAGTCGAGTAGCTTGCGCATATAGTCGACTTTGTCACTTTAATGCAGTTTTGAAAATCTTTATTTGCAAAAATACTCACAACACTATTTTTGAAAATTTGTGCAAAGTCACGAGTTTTTATCGACTTGCTTCATAATGAAGTCGAATTAAAACTTGCAGTTTTGCCACACAATAAAAGGTCAACCAAAGTGCATGTGGTTTTCTTTTCTAAAACATATGTTATGCAATCATAGAGGATATTTTATGTAGAAAATAGTAAATTGTACACATAGGCAGAATTAACACAAATATGTTCTTCAAGAATTCATACACATGAAAGTAATGAACATGTAACACATATCAGTACATGTGTTATTAATAATGTGTTGTCATAATAAAAAACTAGAAGCACTGTGAGATTGTAAGGTTTAGCTAAACCAGTGCTCCCCTTATCAACAATTTCAACAATCTGCCCCTTTTTTGATGATGCACAACCATGATTAATAAACAACCATGTTTGCACACAACAACTCATATAATCATTCATATAGTCAAACTGTATAAGAGAAGAACAAATGATGTTAACAAAATATCAGAGCAAACAAATGAAGTATTTTTCAAATTCAAAATGAATATATTAGAGTCACAAAGACAACATATATACTCTATATCAACCAATATCAAGCAATCAATGTCAAGCAATAAGCAATCAAAACATTCAGATTTCTCCCCCTTTGTACATTAGCAAAAAAGGTATGCTCTATGATAATGATATGCTGATAAATGATTTGTCAGAAATGCATCAGTGTAAACAAATTAATCAATCAATGATGTTCCCCCTGTCACAGATAATCACATGATAAAGAAATAATATCCCCCTTAAGTGTAAGCATGTGAAATATCTAAACTATCATGCAATGCTCTCCCTGCCATAATGCATGTTTTATAATCAAAACCCAAATGCACAATGCAGCTATCACAAATTTTAGCGCATATAAAAGCATGTGACATAATTGTATCAAAAGATTTGCAAACAACTCAATTAAGCATATATATACAATAAATCAACAATCTCACAATATAATCTCACAAATATATCAATCAATCATAAAGCAGAGATATATTGAAAGAAAAACAGTATATGAAGAATAATCAGAATAACCAAAAGATTTTCTCAAAATGTTCTTCACTTGAGAAGCGATGTCTAAAAGAAAGTACAACCTACTTCAAGTAAAGTACTGAAAAAGCAAGCTTGCTTTGACAAGTTAACTTTAATCAACTACTGTTGTATACGAAGAAAGAGAAGACACAAGAATCAAGGCTAAGAGCTTAGTCTATTGGACATTTTTCCAAGAGCCTTTAAGTAGAAGATCATTCAGATGAAGAATAAAAAATAACATGCAACAAAAATTTTCATCTAAGAGAAATGTTCAAAAGAAAAGCACAAAAGAGCTTAAGCAAAGAAAACATCTGAGCAGAAGAAAAGAAAAGAAGTCAAGTAATACTCTCGAGCTTCAATGTAATATTTGCTTACTGTTGTAAGAAAGAGAAAAACATAAAAGAGAGAAACACCTGCGAGTGTTTAGATTGCATCGAATTGTACTCACATGCTCTCTGCGAGAGTAATAGTCTAAACAACGTGTAAGAAATCGTTGATTGCAATTCTGAAGAGAATTAAAACACTTGTTGAACTCAGTGAAGTTAAGGAAATCTACGCAAGGTTGTCTTGTACCAAAAGTGGTACGAATACTCAACTGATCTTAGATAACGAAAGGTTATTCGTTGACCAGAGATAACAAGAGTGGTGCGAATACTCATTCAATCTAGGGTAAGGTTATTCGCTGACTGAGAAGACCAAGAGTGGTACAAATACTCATCCAATAAGGTAATGAAAGGTTATTCACTAATTGAGAAAACCAACAATGATGCAAATACTCAGTTGTAATCTTGTTAAAGATTATAGTGGAACCCTTTGTGAATAGGGGAAATTGTACGCAACTTAGCTGGAGTGAATCAATATAAAAATAAATGTGCAATTGTTGTTTACTTTTGTCTAAACGCTTCTCTTATAAAACCTGCAGCTACATTTTTATTTACAAGAAACTTCCACATTAAACGATTCTCATTCAATTGAGGAAGTTCTTATAAACACTACAATGTATGTTTTGAATAACACGTAAAAAGAAACTATCATTCATAATCATTTACAAGGTCGAGCGTGTTAAGACAAAATCGTCTATGCGTCTAAATGCTCTCATGTTTTAAAGTTTAACCAAATAACATTAAAACAGGATAATAATCTAAAAACAACTTAGGACGAAAACACATGACTTAGAACAAAAATCCCCAACATAGAAAACCTTAGGAAAACGCTTAGGTTCTTAGGAAACAGAAAAACATCTAAACACCCAAACGTAGTGCTAAACGATTGTTATGCCTAAAGCGCTTAAGAGAGTTGAAGCTAAACGCTTAAAGCTTATCATACCCAAAGGGTATCTAATTTTGCTCTCGAAAACAAAAACAACGTCAAAACAATGTCTTTTACAAAGCACACTAAAAGAGTAAAAGATTAAAAGCTTTAAAAAGAAAAGCAAGCTAAACATTATCTGTCTAAAAAGACAATATCATAAGAAACATTTACTCAACTAAATGATGCAATGAGCATAAAAAATACTTCTTCCAACAATGAAGTCTTTATACAACGCTGGTATATTTAGAAGAAAAGCTTAACTATCAAATGCTACCTTAATGGTAGGAAATCAAAAAACATTTATCGTTCTGAACAAGCATTAAATGACATTAAAAGCTCAACGTTCAAAACAAAAAAAAAGTGATAAGAAAAGACAAATTTGCTGCATGAACAATTACTCTACTTTTTGCAGATAAACTATTCTATACACACTCACAAAGCTTTAGTTCAAATATCAGAAGTGGACGTTAGAGAAAAATAAGATATTCACATAACGTTCTTCACTTGAAGTCATGCCTAAAAGGATGTACAACCGACTTCAAGAAAAGTACTAAAAATTCATGCATGCTCTAACAAGTTGACTTTACTAAACGACTGCTTTACACGAAGAAAACGAAAGCACAAGAATCAAGGCAAAAGCTTATTCTAATGGACATTTATCCAAGAAGCCTTTAAATAGAAGAGCTTTCGAAAAGAAAAAGCTTCGCTGAATAGGATAACAAGAAAAAAGCATACAACAAAATATTCATTGTAAAAAGAGAAGAAAAGAAAGAGCTCAAGAAAAAAAGAATATATCTGAGTAGAAAAAAAGAATATATCTGAGTAGAAAAAAAGAAAAAGGGAAAAGAGAAGAGAAGAAAAGAAATACTCTCGAGCTTCATTGTCATATTGCTTACTTATTGTAAAAAAGAGAGTAAAGAGAGAAACACCTGCGAGTGTTTAAATTGGTTTGTATTGTAATCACATCCTCTCTAAGAGAGTAATACTTTGAACGACTTGTAAGCAATCTTTGATTGGAATTCTGGAGAGAATTAAAATACTTACAACTGAACTTAGATTGAGTTAAGGAAATCTGGTCAAGGTTGTTTAGTACTAAGAGTAGTGCGAATACTCAAAGGAAATCTAGGCAATGGTGCTTAGTACCAGGAGTGGTGTGAATACTAAAAGGAAATCTAGGTAAGGGTGCTTAGTGCCATGATTGGTGAAAATACTCAATTGAAATATCGGTTAGGTTGCTTAGTACTAGGAGTGGTGCGAATACTCAATTGTAATCTTGTGAAGATTATAGTGGAACCCTCTACGGAAGAAATTGGACGTAATGCAATTGGAGTGAACCGATATAAAAATAATTGTGTAATTATCTCTTCTCTTACCCAAACGCTTCTCTTATAAGAACCTACAGTTGTGCCTATATTTCCAAATACAAGAACTTTCCTAGCTAAACGATTACTCTTCAATGAAGGAGGTTCTTATAAAACTCTATAGTGTACATTCTGAATAGCAAGTTAAAAGCAGCAATCATTTACAAACATATATAAGGTCGAGCGTCTAAGCATTAAAAAGAAAATCTCAAAGCTCGATAACGTGTTATATCAAAAGGGTTGCTAAAAGAATTTTTCTATTAATAGTATTCAAACCCCATTCTAGTGTTTTTTTAGGTACTTTAGAGTGTTTAAGTACTTATTTGACAAATCCAATACTTGACAAATGTGTTATATCAAAAGGGTTGCGAAAATAATTTTCCATTAACATTATTCAACCCCTTCCCCTTTCTAGTGTTTTTTAGGTACTTCATAAAATGCTACCCGAATAGTAGAAAACATAAAAAACACTTTGTTGTTCCTAACAGACATTAAATGCCATTAAATGCTTAACGTTCAAAAACAACAAAAGTGATAAGAGAAAAGACATATCTACTGCATGCATATCTACTCTACTTTGTGCAGATAACCTACTACGCACATCTACTTGCTCTATCCGATACATATTAGAAATGGATGTTAGAAACAAATAAGGCATTCATGGAATGTTCTCTCAATCAGAAGTCGTGCCAAATAAATATTACAACCTACTTTATTCAAAGTACAAAGAAAAACAAGTTTGCTTTGACAAGTTGTCTTTGGCCAATGGCTGCTTTATACAACAAGACTAAGAAAACCCAAGAATCAAGGCAAAAACTTAGTCTAACAGATATCTTTTAAGAGGCCTTTAAATAGAAGATGATTCAGATAAAGAATCAAGAGAATAGCTTACAAAGAGAATAATATACAAAGAGAAAAAGTGCATAAGAGCATATCATCGAGAGAAAAGCACAAAAGAGCTTAAGAACTCAAAAAAGAATATATGAGAAGAGAAAAAGCTCAAGTTTAGAAATACTCTCAAGTTTCATTGTAATATAAGCTTAATATTTGTAAGTAGAGAGAAGAAAGAAAAACACTTATCGAGTCTGTAGATTGAACTGTATTGAATGTATATCCTCTCTATGAGAGTAATCGTCTAACGACTTGTAAGCAATCAAATTGATTGCACATTTTGAAGAGAATTCAAACACTTGCTGATTAAATCATGTGATACCAAGATTGTCTAGTGGAAACTGGGAGAGAGTGAAACTCAACTAGACGGTATATCAGGTGGATACTAGGAGCGTCTAGGGATACTAGTAGTGGTGAAGAATGCTACATAACCAAGAGTGGGTGAAACTCAACTAGACGATGTATCAGGTGGATACTAGGAGCGTCTAGGGATACCAAGAGTGGTGAAGAATACTGCAAAACTAGTAATAGGTAAAATTCAATTATATGGTGTATCAAGTGGATACCAGAAGCGTCTAAGGATACTAAAAGTGGTGAGAATATTAAGTTGTAATCTTCGTGAAGATTATAGTGAAAACCTGTAAGGTCAGAGGAGACTGGACATAACTCAATTGAAGCGAACCAGTATAAAAATATTTATGCACTTACTGTTTTATTCTCTCTCAACGCTTCTCTACATGCCATAGCTTTTCCAATCCTAATATAAAAGTTTTCTATATTAAATGAATTTTCATTAAAAAGGAAGGATTATTAAAGTTTGAGAGACTAAAAGAATTTTTAATGTATGAATACTAAATGTAAAAGAATTTGTGAGAGATATGAATTATAATTTCACATCAAAATTTAAAGACTAAAAGTACATGTAATTCATAAATTTATTTTTATTACATATCTAAATGTAGATTAACTTGTTTTAAGAGATTAATATTTTCCCCAAATACAACTTTCACCATTTTTTATCACATTATTTCTCGTCAAATAAAGATAAATTCACTTTCAATATTTCACATTTACCGAATTAAAGGATATTTTATTCAATTTTAAGTTTTGATATTGATGATCCGTTTCCCCCACACCGAATTAAATACACTTATATTTGTTGAAGATAAATGAAAATTCGTATTATAGTCCTTTCAACTAATGTTTAGATAAAGACTTAAAAGAAAGAATAATAAGAAAGAGATTCTCAAAATTAACTAATTTACAACTTAAAACAAAAATTAAAAGAAACCTTTACAAATTAATTTATGTATAACTTAAATTTCAAAATTTCTTTCTATTTTCTCTTTTACAAGTGCTTATGGAAAAACTAATGTTAATATATTGTTATTTTCCCATAACTAGAAGTTCGTCTGTATAGTTTCTGTATGTATTTTGTGAACGCTTAACTCGTGTTTGGAAAAATGCTCTAAGAGTGCCTACTCTTTCATTTCCACGTCAAAATATCACTGAAAAATAAACTAACATGTAATGGCTTTAGAAAATTCACGTGACGGTTACACTTTTTATCATCATTTTCTTTATCTTTCTTGATTACTGTTTAATTTTTGATTTCGTGGTAAGAATGAATTTGTGTTAAATATAAAGTTGATTAAGAAAAAGGAAATTTAAACTTTTAAAATAATAATAAAAGAAGAACAAAATTCCCTCCAATTGATTGGGTAGGTGAAAGCAGGGTTACTCTACTCTACTCCGCCCCCCACACCTCTCTGCCCCGCCAAAAGGAATGCATTTGTGACGAATGACGATTCTATGTCTGCAAAATGCGCACTCTCTCTCTCTCTCCTTCTCCTTTTTTATATAAAACCCTTCCGTTTACCTCTTCCCTTTTCAGAAGAAACCTCAATTCTCTCTTCGCTTTCTCTCTCTGCAAATTGCTTAACCTCTTCAACGAAGAAGAAGAAGAAGAACAAGCATTCGTACTTCCTAGAACTTCGCGTCATTCAGGTCAGATTTATCACTCTCTTTCTCTTTTAACATGAATCTTGCTCTGTTATATGATTGCCAGGTGTTTGAATCGGATAGTTTATCCGATTAGGCGCCTGAGACTGTTGCGTCTCTTAATTTTCACGTTGTAATTTATTTATGACGATCTTGCTATCGTATTCTCTGTGACTTGAACGAATTCAGGACGAGAAGTTTGTTTCTGTTTCGCTAACGAGAAAAACTTGAAAACAAAAATGAGAAAACGAAAACGAAAACGAAAACCACCTCATTTTGTTTGCCGTATCTCTGTTTTTTGCATGCGTTTTTAGTTTGGTTTTATTAGTGGAATGAAATGCAATTTTCACGCGTGCCGAATTTTATTAGAGAAATTTTAAGTTTGTTGTTTAGGTAATTATTTTTCATTTTTTTTTGCGAATTTAAGTAATCCGTTCTCCCGTATATTAGAATCACTTCATAGTTAGCAGATATATTCCAATGCAAAAGTAAACTCTTCGGTTTGTGGCATCGTTGACGAGTTATTTAAGCCTTTATGAAGTGAAGGGTGAAAATTCCAGAACTAGTTATGGTCAAATTGCGTGGAATTGTTTATAGGAGCTTCTCCCGGTAGAGATTTTGGTAGATATTGGAACAAGAGTACCAGAGGTGACATCGTGTTAGCGGGTTTGTGGTCCCCTAGGGTGTTTGTTAGTTTGTTTCTTTGGACTCGGAGCGTCTCCGAGAAAAATCGTCCACTTGGTTCTTGAAATGCCCTTTGCGACCTTGTAGTTTACGATGTGAAGCTTCTTTCTAGAGTGTTTTGGCTTTCCTTTGTGTGTCTAGGTAGAGGATGGAATGGGAACTTTAAAAGAGAAAGGAAACATCGTATTATGATATCATAATGCGGAAAAGAAGCGGTAGAAATGAATCGGGGCCATGGCTTCTGAGGATAGGCCTTTAAGTTAAAGATGACTCTTGTTTCTCTGTAGATCAAGCAGCACATGTGACTCACTCAGGTACCCATGTGGTAGCGATTGTGGATGCCAGGAATGATGGACCCTGCAAAAGTTCAGGTTTCTTCCGTTTTCTAATAAGATAGATTAGTTAGAAATACTTTTCTCCCAAGGTTCAACACCCGCCTTCCTGGTCAAATTATATATGTGCACTATGCATAATCTGCACATCTATTATTCGTGGTAATGGAAGTGCTGTTTTATTTTATTTTTTTTTATAGAAAATACTTATTATTAGTAGCTTGTCCGTGTTTCGGTAAAAGTTTTGAACATGATTTAGAGAATTTCAATAGATGTTTCTTGGATTACAAGATAAAAGATGGAAAAAATTGTTGGTTGGCAGTAAAACTTTTTTTACTTTCTTACCTGGGTTTAACTCCACTTAGTAACTTCAGCTTCACTTAGCTAGAATGAGAATTCAACTTGCGTGATGATTACGTCTAGTATGAGACTAGTCCTGCACAAAACACCCAGTCGGGAAGGTTATGTTATGCCCGCGGCTTCGCATCTTAGGAGAGAAAGCTATCGTTCGAGGAAAAGATATGCTAGCCATCTTTATTGAATTGCAAATGACCTATGTGCTTGCTACTACAAAGTGTTTTAATTCTATAGATTTTAGTTCCTCCCCTTCAGATTGTCTACGTAGAGACTAACTTTCCCGTTTTTCTTTTGCCTTTCACCGGTCTGAGTTTCGTACTTTTCTTTCATTTCCTTGCCCCTGTACCAAAAAGGCTGTTCCGTTTCATTTCATACACACACTTTGATAGGGCATTATGGTGAACCACACTATTGGAGAGAATAAAAATCTTGGGAGTCAATTATCCAATGGATCTTTTAGACCAGTACTGATAGCAGAGACACAAGCAAGTTGACTGCCACTGCCTCAGAAAAAAAAGTATAAACTGATGAATTTATATAGTATCTCTTGGTTCAGGAGCTGCGGTGTGATGTATTGCCTGTCGAATCATGAAAAGGACATGAGCTGGGTGTAACGATTAACTGTAGTAATATCTTTATTCTTTTTCCTGTTATTACCGAGTATTAAATAAAAAGCATATCTTAGCACATAATTAACCAACGTAAAATTACATAATTAAAATATTAAAAACATCAAATTTATTAAAAATAAAGTATGAAATTTGTTAAATAGAAAAATTTGGGGGACAACAAATGAGGATATGCTACAACTAGCTAGGAAGAAAAAAAAATATATTACTTTATCATGTATGTGGGTAGTTATATTTAATCACTCTAAATACGAGAATAATATTTTAGCTTTTTTTTGTTTTTTTTTATCAAAGTAGTCGTCCTAGTAATTTTTCTAAACTATTTTTCAACAATATTTTTATATATAACTAGTATATAAGATTTGTTGACTTTTTTTAAATTTATTAATAAGTGTATAACAATATTAAATGACCGCTGTTTTGGAAATAAATACATAATCTTTTTCATAATTGGTTCGATCTAGTATGCTCCAATAGGGTTAAATATTTTTCGCTGGTGGAATAGAACTGGAGTGAGAGGTAGACTCTTCTTGTCCTAAGTAGGCTTTACAGTAATTAGGTCCTACATTCACTTAAATTTTTTGTTTATTTTTAATATTTTATAATAACATTTTTTCTCATCTACAGGTTGTTCTTCATTCTATATTTAGTACATTTTCTTTTGACACAAGAAGATAAAAAAGGAAAAATTCTACAATTTTTTCTTTTTTAGCAAATAAGAAAAGTATAATTCAACATTCATTGTCACCACCATATTTAAATTGGAATGTTAATAGTAATAATAATAATAATTTATTATTGAGAATTTTTCTTTTTAATATTTAAATTAAAAAATTTATTTTATCAATATTATTTTTTATGTGATAGTTTGTTTAAATTTAATAGTTTTTTAATTTAAATTTTTTAAAACTTAATTATTTCTTAATTAAAAAATTACTTAAAAAATAAAAAAAATTACTTACAATAAAATTATAAAAAATATTTATATTTAATTTTATAATAATAATAATTATTATTATTATTAACTTTTATTATCATTAAAAAATACACTGCATGTCTTTTTTTGGTAGTAAAAAAGAGATTAAATTTTGGTATACACATTGAATAAGTGCTAAAATTTATTTTCTGGGTTCTATATTTTAAAACTTTCAACGTATTTTTTCCTAACTTAATTTTCTCTTTCTCTAATTGATTGTTTCAAATTCGTTTGATATTAAATCTAAATAACTTAAACAATATCTTATATTTAACTAAAAACTTAAATAAATAAATATGTATTGAAAATATATTAATATAAAAATAACAAATTTTTTAACAACAATTAAAGTTTAATTTGATAAACTAAAATAGTATGATAAAAATGCATGATACATACAGCGTTAGTGTTTTCATTAATATAATAATATTGGTTTTTAAAAAATGTGTGAATTTCTGTCTTTTTATTGTAAGCATATTGAACTATTTGAGGATAGCATACTCATGAATATTCGGATATATTCAATGTTAGTCTATATCATAATAAAATAGAAGGCAAATGAAAGATAATATGAAAGGAACTTGATGTATTTAATGAGAGTTAAATTGTTAATTGATGAGTTAGTGTTATCTTGTTAATTGATAATATGAAAGATAATCTTTTTATTCATCTCCTTTTCATTAATTTTTTTCTTAATCTGTGCTTCTTTTTCTATTACTTATTTATTATAATTTTTATTCTCTCTCCATCCCCATCACCTCAAAATGAGGAGGGACTCAATTATTTTCCTTATTTATTTGACAAATGAATTTCATAAATAAATAAATAAATAAATATATATATATATATATATATATATATATATATATATATATATATATATATATATATATATATATATATATATATATTTATAGATAGATATAGACACACCGTTTTGTTTTGATATATCCCTTTTCTCTCTCTACTACATTACTTATCCTTCTGAGTTAATCCCCCTCAAAATACAATATACATCTATCTCAGTAGGTTATCGATAAAGGAAATAATTGCCTAAAACAATCCTAATCTCTTGTTACTTCGTTTTTTTTTTCTTATCGCACCATACTATCTGTTGAATCTACATTCCTCTTGTCTCTTTTTCTTGAGGTGTCTACTAGCCAGGGAATATTTTTCTTTTCAAAAAATAGAAAGGAAGAACTTTTCTTTTTCTTGGTTATCATATAGTGCAACTTTCTGCGTTCCACTATTGTGCTTAAAACTGTCATTTTACCTCAGATGCTACGACTAATTATTCTCAGTATTTCTTAAGGAAGTCAAGCCAACTTTTCCTGAGGATGATATTGTATCCCTTTTCGTCAGCTCATTCTTTCTCATTTTATCTTAATTCCTGAAATTCTCTTTAGAAATCAGCAGTCAAAAAGCATGGGTGGGTTATTATCCAAAATATTAATGGGAATAGAACGGCTTTTTCATTCTGAGATGTCCTTTCCACGATAAAAGTGCACTTCTGTTAAGCTAGTTGAAGTGCTTTATACGGCTCTTACCAAAACTGGAAATGCTTAAACGGCTCGTTCGTTTCATTGTTTAAGAAAGATATCCCCTGTAGTTTGGGTCTTGTCACACCCTTCTATAATTGGGATACATATAGACATCTTAGTAGATATGTTTTTGTTGTTTTGTTTGAAAGTGAGACATGCTACAATTGCAAGAGGGGATTCATTCAGGGATACTGATTTTTATTCGTGTATATAAACAGGTCAGAAATCTATTCATGATTCTATGTTTTGCACATTCCTAGTCGAACATTGGAAATATCTAGTTGTGATTGAAGTTGAGGGAAAAGTGTGTAAACAGGAAAAATATAGAAAAACTCTGATATATATATATATATATATATATATATAATAATAATAATAATAATAATAATAATAATAATAATAATAAGATGAAGAAGAAGAAGAAAGATAAGCAGATAAGTCTTTGTTTGGATTGAATAATGAGAATGAGAAGTTAAACTAATTAATTGGATTAAGGAAAAGTCACGGGCAAGTGAAAGATAAATATTGGGAAAGGATTAGAAAGTTTTAATTTTACAATAACACAACTAAAGGAAGAAGCTTGTTTGGGAACTCTTTGACACTGCACATCTGACCATCTAAGCTTTACGAGTCTAAACAAACTTCAATATCCTTAACCTGATTTGAACAGAAGATTAAAACATGTTTTCTTCTTTAAATAAATTTATTTAATACTTTTATGAAATAGAAATTAAAAAACAAAATTAACAGTAATTTTGAGAATCTGAATTTTTTTCTATTCGGACGGGATTTTTCCTCTTTAGAAAAGAAAGTATATTTGATTCATCATAATTCAATATCCATCTGAACATCAAATTTGTCATATCTGGTGGATGTCAAAATGACATCATCCGTTAACATTAGCCCCATATTGGATTGTTCAGATTACGATCTCACTAGGTATGATATCTCAGGCCATACCGTCCATGTCTTCTGTACGGAGCCATAAAATTTGTGGTACCTACCTCGTGCTCTGCATGTTTGACAAATCTATGGTTTATTGGAATTCCCTTGTCATCGTGTATTGCTTTTACGGGTGGCCGTTCCTTTTTAAGAGTTGGATCTCTCGTATTGCCTGCAACAATTTAATAATGCGAACCCCTTTGCCTTCACTTGGCAGAGAAAATTATAGAAAACGCTGCAAATCTTCTGTTAATAATTGCTACTTTTGTCGTTTTTCCTTGGACCAACATGCAATTGGTTTATTATGTAGTTTTCATATTCCTTATCTTTTTAAATTTCTAATTTTATTTCTTTTTGTTTACTGTACAGTTCTAGTATTTTAGGACTAGATAAGTGTAAGACAGGGCTGCATTCAAGATTAGAAACTAGATGGGCATGCATTTATAATAGAATGTAAACAAAATATTTATAGTTTACGAATATTTGAGTATTCTAATCTACTTACACAAATTTACGTACAATCATCTTAGTAATTTTAATTTCACTAAATATCACTAGATTACCTAACCAAATTAACAAATAATGAAAAAGAAACTCGCACCTCTTCCCTCTTCTCTCTTCATCCTTTCCTTCTCCATACCCCACCACCCTTACACCCGTGACCCTACTCAATCTTGTGAACCAATCATCAACCTCCTAACCCTTCCAAACGGTTCCAGATTCTCCGCTGTGCTGCCATCAGTGATGACTCCGGCGACAGGTTGCACAAGAAAAACAGCGGACGGTGTGTTCTGGTTCTCGTCACTCAGTTCGTGGAAGTGGTTGATGTTAGAACATTCACTAAAAATGGTTAAGAATATATATATATATATATATATATATATATAGAGAGAGAGAGAGAGAGAGAGAGAGAGAGAGACACGTATGTATATGTATAGAAAGAACATAAACATCTTACTAGTTAAGGTTGAAAGTAATGTTGTAATGTTTGATTCGTTTATGACTCATTAGTATCGAAAAGTGCTTTCTCTTTAAAAAATTTAAGAATAGTTCATCCTAAAGAAGATTCGGATGAAGATAATATACAATAGGTAATGAATCCTAAAATTTAGAAGTTGATTATCATCAGAATTCTCTTGTTTAAGAGAATGTGTAGAGAAACTTAAACTTAAAAAAATTATTTTAAAATTCAAAATAAACTGAAAGTTTTATATTGAATAAAAATAAATGAACTAATTAATATACATATAAGTAAAAGATATATAAACACATTATTTATATTTATTAATTATCTTAAGATTTTAAGATAAAAATGATGTCCTTATTTCTCATATTAATTTCATAACTCATTTGTACCGAGTGTCGCCTGTCGTGTCTCGAAAAACCCTCAGTTGACGTGGTTGATTCCACTTTCTCCTTTCTGCTGGTATCCCTCAAAGGCGCGTCTAAGTGAAACGCCATCTCCGGGGAGCAATACGATGACGTTCCAACCCGGTTCATATCATTAACCTGTTGGGCACTGAACAAGAAGGCGACTTTCCCATCCTCAGCTTCACTCATGTAAATACCTCCTTGGACTAACACAAAAAAGTCCAAGGGAGAGTCCTCCCATACTTCCCTTTTTTCTGCAAAATCTGCCAACCACTTTATCTCTACTTATGGTTGCCGATTGTACTTCAACCATTGCATGGATCCCTATGTCCAATGGAAGCTGAAATAAAATGTAGTCATACCCTTCTGCGGACACTTTTTGTGGTGTTTGCGATGCTTATAGAAATGGAACATGATATTTTAACATTATTATATTTTTATAATTCCATTTTAATACCTTTAAATATTATTTTTTATTTTAAAATGATTTTATATATTTTTATTAGTTAAAAAATAATAATAGAAAAGAAATAAATGTCAAATGATATTTTTTTCTTAAAAAATAAAGAGAATCACTTACTAAATTATTTTTTAAGATATTTACAGATAATAAACTATTACAAGTTATTTACAGATTATAAAAAATGGCGTATGTGCCATAAATATATTTTTGTCTAATTTGATATAACTACAATTAATTTGTTTTATCATATAAATATGACAATAAATTTAAGACTCTGAATTTTAAATAAAATTTAAAATTATTTTTATGTTAAAAGTAATTTAAAGAAAGTCTTATAAGAATTTTATATTAAAGATAAAATAAATACAAAATCCTACGAATATTTACAAATATTAAATTAAAACTCTATGTTATAACCAGACAAAATTCAGTTGAAGCTAATTCAATATCAACCATCATATTTGGAATATTAGTTAGAGATAAAAATCTACACTGACCGATGTTAGGTACCAGTGGTGAACTTTATTATTATTTTGGTTTTATTATTAATGGCGTAACATTTTTAATTTATAATATTATTTTGTTAAAATAACAAATTAATACACTTGTTTTTGCTGGTTGCTTTACTCCAAAAGATTTGGGCATAGTGAGAAAAGGACTTGCAGTATTTTTTCTGTTTAATAGTCTATTTTAAAATACCCTCATCGGAAACATATTGTTTGCATTTTTATAATTTTCTTAAAGTGTAAATTTCTAAAGAAACAGTATTATTTGATCAAATTACCATTTTATATACAGTAAGTTTATTAAATTATATAATAACCATTTTGAAAATAATTTTTGACTATCAATAATGTAAAAAAGTACTATTAATGCTTGCTAACTAAACTCTTCACATACTTCTCGAGATTAAGTTTGTTAGGTTATTGATTTTCTTTACGTATTTATTGTATAAAAGATGTTTAATATGTTTTTTTTTTCTCAAGTTACTTACTATTGTATTTTGTCCATAATTCAAAATATGTATTAATTTTGTTCTTCACTTTTATTAAAAAAAATGTAATATATCTTCGAAAACAAATGATTTTAGATTCTCTTTTCTTTTTCTTATGACTTTCTATCTCTTTCTTTATTGCAATTCTCTTTTTTATGGTGGTGAGGACGGTTCTCGTAGTAGTTATGGAGGGTGGTGAAGGTTAAGAAGATGTCGTAAGAGGCTTGTGGTGGGATGACCCTCAATAATAGACCAATTTTTGTTTTTATTTCTTTAACTTTCCAACTACTTCCCCAAAAACTAGTTCTTCTCTTAGAAATCGACTCCAAACTCCAAATAGTTTATTATTAAACCTTAAATTCCCATCCTTAAACATGGTCCAAAATTGTGAGAATAGTTCGTGATTGAGGATGTTTGAAACGACTTTAAAAACCCTCACAAACATTGTTCTAGGAGGAAGTTCTCCATAACCGCTATTACCATATTCATCATCTCAAACCAACTTCTTGGTTTCTCATCACAAGAAAGAGTTGCAATAATGAAAAATAGTTGAAATGAGGAGAGTGTTTTAAAATGGAAGAGAGATTCTAATATCATTAGTTGCTGAAAACCTTCTACATTCTTTTAAAAGATTGAGGTACAAAATTGATGCATATTTTAAAACATAGATGAAATTTAATTTTAATAAATACTTAATCAAAAAAAAAAAAACCTTCATTGATATCTTCATCATTCTAAGATAAATGGTTCTATTTTTTTTAACATATATAGAAATAAATTTATTCTTATAAAATAAAGAGTCTATTTTAAGAAACTAAAATATAATAATTATTAATTGCAAAATTAATGAAAGTTATGACCTAAAATTTATTACCTCGTTAAATAAAACTAATGACTAAAGCATACTTTAAGTTACATTACCTGGCAGTATTAGTGAATAGAGATAATTTATTATTCTTATCACACATTTTAACTAACTAAATATATAGAAAAACATTATACTAACTAGATAAATTATTTTATATAGAATGACTACTTTAGTTTGCTTTATCTAAAATGAATGAAAGTATCTACAACACGTATGAGTGCTCAATTGTTTTATGATGATAAAAATAATAAAATTATTATTATTATTATTATTATTATAAAATTAAAGTAAATAATTTTTATAATTTTATTGTAAAAATTAGTTTTATACTTATAAATCATCAAGTTTAAAATCAAGTAAAAAGATTAAATTTAAATAAATAGTTAAAATTGATAAAGTAATTATTTTAATTTTAAATTTTTTTTTTATGGTGAACGGTCCTGTGACTTTGAGAGTTGGGGGGCATGGGTTGTTTCTGGAATGATTTTCATCCTGATTAACTTATCCAATTTTTCTGTGTAAATATTTTCATTTGCTTCCAAACTCATTTCATAAAATTTATTTCTTATAATAGTTAAATAAATAATAAATTTTATTAGAATAAATTTTGTACAGTTGTAATATCATATAAAACCTCAATTTTTCAAAATTAATTTATAAAATAAAAGTTACGTTATTTATATACGTTGAATTTATATACGTAATATTGAGATATACGGTATATGGGTTAATTTATCTATTTTTCGGAGTAAAATATTTTCTTTCTGTTTTCCACACAATCTTGGGTGTCACCTGCATGGCAGTAAGGCTATATGTGCCTTATAAAGCTAACACGAGGATTTTCTTTCTCTCTCTTTTTTTTTTTTTTTTGTAGTTTTCTTTTCTCACTGATAATTCTTTACCATTTGATTCTGTAGATTGCCCTCTCCCTACGTACCCACATTATCTGACTTAAACCCTTTGCCCCTAAACCAGCTGGAAAATTGACTCATTAAGCCAGACGTCTTTGTTTGCTTTCAGCGTCCGCTGATTTCCGAGGCGTTTCCTGAGCTGGCCTTTTGAACTCGTTTCTGTAATTTTCACTATTCTATTACTTGCTAATTTCTCTCATCAGATGGACAGCTCTTACTTGAGTATTTCCAATATACCATCCGTGCAATATATTTGTTTTTTTTTTTATATAAAAAAAACTACCCGGTATTTCGACTGCCTCCTCTGTTTCCATTGCTCTGCCTTGTTTGTATTCCATTTCCATGAATGTATCAAGCCCAGAGATGCGGGTATTCCATTTGCATAAATAAGCTAACCAATGTGAAATTTCCAACTTATATGCCCACCCTGTTCACACCTTGCTGCCTTCTGTAATTTCGTGAATACTGTTTTCTCCTTATGGGCCTATTTTTCGTTTTAGTTTTCATTATTAGAACATTTTCATTTGGCACTGGAACAACTGCTGTATTTAAATGTTTAATTTCTTTCACTTCTGTTATAATCTATTTTGTTAGAGGCTGAATTGGGGATGTTTCGTAATTATTGTTTGCAAACGAAATGCAGGGTAGGAAGGTTTACTACATAATAAATTGATATTCAACGTCAATGGTTGGATTCCAGAGTGACCATAAGCCCGGGAACAAGTACAATGGTAATTCTAATATTATTCCGGATCGTGTTGAACGTCTTATGAGACGAAGAGAGCTTTTTAAAAGCAGCAAGGCATCTCTTTTGAATGAGGCTCCTGATAGTAATAATAATAATAATAATGTGATTACTGAATATTTTGAGCATGACCCGCGCTTAAGGGAAGATAATAACTCTGCTGCTTCCTATGAACGATTACTGGAAGGAGTGGCGGCGGCAGTACGGGGCGAGAGGGAGGATGGGAGACCTTTCAAACAAAGGCTTTTGGTGGTGGCCAATAGGCTGCCAGTCTCGGCAATTAGGAAAGGCGAGGATTCGTGGTCCTTGGAGATAAGTGCTGGTGGCCTGGTGAGCGCTCTGTTAGGTATGTGGAGTGTTTGTTCCTTTTCTTTACCCTTTTAGTTTTTCATATTTCAAGGTCTACTGTGTCTGCTCTGAAATTTTCATATGATTTAAACTGTAATTGGATTTAGAAAGTGGGTTATAAAGTATGCAATTCTTATATTTTGGCGATGAACTTGGTCCATTAATTTAAAACGAATAGTCTAACACCACAAATTCTTTACAAAGGTGTGAAGGCTTTGGAGGCAAGGTGGATAGGTTGGGCTGGAGTCAATGTGCCAGATGAGATTGGACAAAAGGCACTTACTAAAGCTTTGGCTGAAAAGGTACAATAGTTTCTCCTTTACGCTGTTTGGAACCATTTTGGCATTTACATTTGTGCTTTTCATCGATAAATTCTAATATTTTAAATTTAATCTTTCTCTTGTTACCTGTGGTGCAGAGGTGTATCCCAGTATTTCTTGATGAAGAGATTGTTCATCAATATTATAATGGCTATTGCAACAATATTCTATGGCCTCTTTTTCATTACCTTGGACTTCCACAAGAAGACCGCCTTGCTACCACACGTAGTTTCCAATCTCAATTTGAAGCATACCAGAAGGCAAATCAAATGTTTGCCGATGTTGTAAACAAGCACTATGAAGAGGGTGATGTCGTTTGGTGCCATGATTACCATCTTATGTTTCTTCCACAATGCTTAAAGAATTATAACCCCAAAATGAAAGTTGGCTGGTTTCTTCATACCCCATTTCCATCTTCTGAGATTCACAGGACATTGCCTTCTCGTTCAGAGCTTCTGCATGCTGTTCTTGCAGCTGATTTGGTTGGGTAAATTGCAGTTTACTCTTCATAATAGTTAAGAATGTATTTGTCAATGAGTATGAAATGTTTACCTGTACGGAATTCATGGTTAGGACAAGATAAATCACTCGTTATGCATATGGGCTAGCTGTCAACCATGCGACTTGAGAATTTATTTTGGGGACCAAAGTGCAATTGATAGAAAATCAAGTTTCTCTGAACATGCTTAGGTTAGGACCACGTTACATTTTGTGAACATGAAAAAAATCCAAACCCGTAATTATGCTTCATAAAATTATTACGAATAATTTATAAAATACTTACGGTAAAACAGATGTTCATTTAAGCTAACATTTTAAACAGTTTATGCTTATTCAATCATTACAATCCTTTTAAGATCTGACCTTGTCTCCAGTCAATTTCTATAAAATTGAAACAGGAGCTTCCAAGAGCCATGGAGATACATTCAGCATTGTTTCAATATTAGTTTTCTTTGAGTAATCAACAGGAGTAAATAATAATTGCAGTCAAAATAATAATAATGTGTGTGTGTTTAGTTTGACAGATTCTAATATTTCCAGTTTAGTTTGACATTTTTTCTTCATGCATTAAACTTTGTGATTCTTTTTATTGAAGTTTATTCATTTTCATTTTATTATGTTGCAACTGCTTTTGACGTGGATAAGTTTAATTTTTATTGACTAGTTTTCACACCTACGACTATGCACGACATTTTGTCAGTGCATGTACCCGCATACTTGGACTTGAGGGTACGCCTGAAGGGGTTGAGAATCAAGGGAAGCTGACTCGAGTAGCAGCAGTATGTTTTCACAGAATTCTTCCTTAATGCCTAAGCTTCATACGTACATTTAAAATTATGTAATAAAATTTATACTACAAACTTTCATAAAACATTTTGATTGAAACTATTCTTCTTTAGCTTTAACCAATTGCATACTGAACTTGAAAATTTGATCTGTTTATTTTTCTTTTGCCCTGTTTGTCAGTTTCCAATAGGTATAGACTCAGAACGATTCATACGTGCACTTGACCTTCCTCAAGTGAAGGGTCACATAAAAGAATTACAAGAGAGATTTAAAGGGAGAAAGGTGCATCTCTCACTTTGTAGTAACTTCCTTTCTTAGTCATATTGTATTATACATGTTGATCCTATTAATTGAGGATGAGTCTGATTTGTAATTTGTTTTTCTATTATAAATTACAGATTATATAGTGTAATCAAATTTAGGACAAATTAAATACTATGAAATTATAGATATGGAGTTCCGTGATGCTTTGCACCCGAGTAAATTTTTTTCCTTTGAAATAAATTAGATAAAAAAGAAACAGAAAAAGACACCTAGGGGGTTAGCTATTACGGGCCAATGGCCACAAAGAACCATCCTCCTTATAACTAATTCATGTAGCAAAATGGGAAATGCAGCATGATCTTAGTGCCAAGTGCTACTTTAACTTGGTTCCTTATCATTTGACAATTACTAAACCATTTCATGGCTTGACAGGTAATGTTAGGTGTTGATCGTCTTGATATGATCAAAGGAATCCCTCAAAAAATTCTGGCATTTGAAAAATTTTTGGAAGAGAGTCCTGATTGGCGTGATAAAGTTGTTCTGCTTCAAATTGCCGTGCCAACAAGGACAGATGTTCCTGAGTGTATGACACTTAAATTATTTCATTTATATGTGTGTGTGTGTCTATATATATATATATGTGTGTGTGTGTTGAAGAATTGGATGATCAAACGGCCAATCTAGTGTTTGCTGTTCCTTTGTAATTTATATTATGATCTGATATTTATTGGAGGAAACAAGTTCTTCTACACAAATGGAAAAAAGAAAAATAAAAAGAAACAAATCATTTGAGTTTTCTTGTATTGTACAATAGTATATATATGCTTCGTGACTTACATATTGTATTTTCACATTCATGTTTAAATATTTTTATTAATGAGAAATTATTGAAATGAAAATTGGGCATGCATAATATTTGTGTGCTCACAACAATAATTATGCCATTTCATTTATTCTACATTCTATATATTTTGTGATTTTTAGTTGTGTGATTGCCCAAGTTCTGTTAGGCTGTAATGTTGGTGTTAATTATTTATTAGGTAGCTATACTTTAAGATATGATAGTTTTATGAGGTGTGCAAACCTGCAGGAAGTTAAGGAATCATTTTGTTGCTTCAAGAGTTTTGAAGGACAAAATATATTGTTATGGGGACACCTGTGTAGTTGAATTATTGTTCTTTCAACATAGTCTATAAACTGATGATTCTAGTAAAAATACAACAATTTGTGTTATCAATTCCCATCCAACATTTGGGGTGTTTAGTTGTACAGTTTTCTCCCCTTGTCTTGATAGCATGTGTTAAACAATTGCTCTCTTAAAGGCTTAAGCTATATTTGGTGGTGGAAAGGATCAAACTCTTGACCACTTGGTCATAAAGGTCATTTACCATGCTAAAGATTAAGGCTCCCAAAAGCTTAAGCTATTAGGTAGAGCTTTAAACTGGTTTTGTATTCCATATAGTTTGGGATAGTTTTGCTCTAGGAATATGCTTAGCTGGTGAATGCACCAACTTTACAAAAATATTAAGCAGTTTAGGTGGAAGACTAAGAAAGTTTTATATCTTCAACAGCCATCATTTGACCATAATGTTTTTTATATTCTTGCAAATGTACAGATCAAAAGCTTACAAGCCAGGTCCATGAAATTGTTGGTCGCATCAATGGCAGATTTGGAACACTTGCTACCGTTCCCATACATCACCTGGTGTGTTTTTAATACAATGGTCATATGATGATTCGTTAAAAATATGCTCATACAATGTCCAACACAATGCAAGATTCATTTCTTCTGTAATATATCTTGTTAGATTTTCTATTTCAACATATAAACTGTGACAAACAAACCTTTATTGAATTCACATAAGTTGGAAAACTGAAAATCAATAAAAATGAATTTCATGTTGGTCTGAAGATCTTAGGTATATGTCAAATCCTCTGTTGATTAGTGCAACTGTATTAATTAACCTGAGTGAAAAGTGTAAATGTCAAAATTCTACTTGGGGAACTTTTAGCCAGTAACAGCTAAAAACATAATTCAATTTATCAATTTTACCTTTATTCTATCTGTCTTGTACGTGTATCTGTAGTTTTGTACGAGACACGCTGCATAGGTTCTCCTTTTAATATTATTTTGAACAATCACGGTAACGGGGGCAAACATGTTTTAGTTAAAGTATTTAACTTTCCTTCATTTGTTCTTATTATAATGAAAACATATTTAATGTATTTTTACACTAGTTTTTGTGTATGTAAATATACTTTTATCCTAAATTAGTCAGAAATAGGAATTATGTATCTTTGTATTATCTTGGTTGCTACGCTTGCCACCATTTCTTTGCACACAAGAAGAATGGTATCGTTTTAGATTTGGATATGGTATATATGTACTTAAAACAAATGTGGTGCTTAATTTTCAATGGTATAACATGGGAAATTAGTCCAAGTGGGTTGATAATCAGCTATAGACAACATGCCTGATTGCAAAGTTGTCCTTTTCTCTCTATTGAATAAAAATTTGACTTCAATTAAATTAAAATTTTTGTTGGACTTAGGCATGTAAACAAGGACCAAGGATAGAGGTTTAGTTCACAGTAAAGGTTGTAAACTTGCTCAAGCTTGTTCTTGTATTTAAAAGAGCCAAATTTAAAGCTTAGGCATGACTTGTTCGAGTATGAAGTTTGGGTTTCACTTGTTTGGTTTGTTTTTGCTTTTTGATTATTTTTTAAGTTTATTAGTTCTATATTTAGCAGACAATTTTATGCCAGTCTATAAGATAAGAGAGAGCAAAAGATTGAGTGAATATTTAGATTTAGAAAAGTAGTAGATATTAATAAATAAGATTACAATTCACTAAATAGAAATATAATTTACCAAGTAACACAATATATAACTTATCTAAACAGTTTTTGAAGTTTAGTATGTAGACAGGGGAAAAACTTTTAATGGTAAGCTTGAATTTACATTTTACTTTGTTAAGCAAACAGGTTTGATTTATCATTTAACAAATCAAACTCATAAGTCGTGGAAACTCAATTAATTTACACCCAAATTCATAGCTATGTACCTTTATTGTTGGATAAGTCATGACCTTTTTACTCTTATTCTGATGATCAATACATCCCATATTAATTATTTTCACATTAAAATAATACAGCTTAATGAATTTGCTGTGCTTGCAGGACTGCTCTCTTGATTTTCATAAACTATGTGCTTTGTACGCTGTTACGGGTACACTTTATCTGCTTTAAGATTTATTTTCCTCTTTGCCAAAGTCCTTGAATTAGCTTCTGATGTCAAACCTTTAATCAATTGTCAGCATGTTACTACGATAGTTTTTCATACATTTGTAAATTCATACAAGTTTATCTGAAATAGAATGTGATTGTTTCAATTTGGACATGATAATTATTGTCATGTATTGGACATCACCTTTCTTCTAAAGCTCTTCATTGCAAATATTATTTAAATGTATAAAGCATTAGAAACTGCTTAAGAATGTGTTAGGATATAAGGAATAGGAGAAATTTATCATGATTGTTAGAAAAATAATGCGTTGTTTAGTTGGTTAGAGGGGTTAGTTATATATAAATAGGGGTAGAAAGATAGGAGAGATGTAGATTTCTTGTTATTGTAAAGGTTTTCCCCTTTTGAACATCTGACTTCCCAATAGTGTGAAATGAAGTTTGGCTTAAAATATTACATTTTGGGCCTACATATATTGGGAAAAGATGAAAGTACGCCACCAAATATGTCTAGAGCACTGGCCTATTTATTATATATTTACCTAAATTCTTAGTTGTCATTGAAGGACCAAGGTTATTTGCTGATGATATTAACTTTTTTTGTTTAAATTTTCTGCTAATATTGTGTTTATACTCCCTATTTCTTACCCAGATGTAGCACTTGTCACCTCTTTAAGGGATGGAATGAATCTTGTAAGTTACGAATTTGTGGCCTGCCAAGATAAAAAGAAAGGGGTTCTCATTCTCAGCGAAGTAACTACTAGAACTTTATCGTGTATTTCTGATTTCTTTAAATTTATCAATGCGTGCTCTTAGTTAATGTTGAATAATTAAGAAAGAATTGATTAAAAAATTAGTATTTGGAACTTTGTCATACAGTCTATGTCTTTAGGTAATTGTACCTGTTAGAAAATGAGTCAAGTAAGTAAATCCATAGCAATTGAACAACTCACATCCCTTATAAACCTATTAGTATTTTAAAAATCTGGTCTTAAATTCGTACGAGTGCTGTTAGGAACCTAAGTTAGAATCCTCACAATCTCCCTCTATCACTCACGACAATGCACACAAACACGAAAGACCAAATGAATTGAATTGTATTCTCAGCAATGATCGACGAATACAACGATGAACACGGGAGCCTAACCCCCCTCACAAGGTCCAAGACCTGTTTGTACAAAGAATGTAGTTAACTGTCTAACAGAAAATATGAATGGGTCCTCTTATAAAGACCCCCTTCCTGCCTTTTCCTAACTGCCTAAGCAGTTTGTTATTCTATCTCACTTCCTTACTTTATTTCTCCTTTCATATACTCTCCAGCTCCTAAGAAGTGCTCTGTGCTCTTATCTTAAACTTTTACAATTTATAGTTTGGACAAATTAGATACAAAGTTTCATCTCTTATTCCTGTAAAGATTATAGATCTCTGTTTATAGAGGGCTCTCAATGCCTCTCATTTATTGTTTTTAAACGTAACTTTTGCGTATATTTCTTTCCTTTAACTTGATATCTATGTTAAGCTGGATGTTAAAGTATTCTCTTGATCTAACATTTGGTATTCTCTGTGTAGTTTGCTGGTGCTGCACAGTCACTTGGCGCTGGGGCAATTCTGGTCAACCCTTGGAACATCACAGAAGTTGCTGCTGCAATTGCCAAGGCTCTGAATATGAAATCAGAAGAACGAGAGAAGAGACATAAGCATAACTTTAAACATGTAACAACCCACACTGCTCAGGAATGGGCAGAAACTTTTGTGAGGTATAAATTTAGATAGAGTATTCACGATATCTGGTCTTATAAATCAGAACTTTGTGATTTACAATGAGGGTGGTGGAGAGCACAATCAACCAAAATAAAGGAACATTGTCAATTAGTATAACCATACAAAGGATAAGGAAGGCTGTAAACAAATGGATTTGATAATCTTCCTTTATGTTAGTTGATTGTGCTCTGCCTCTTTTTCTTTAGTCTGCTCTTCTATGTCTTAAACATCCTGTACTGTTTTTCTTAAAGAAATAAGTAAAACATTGATTTTATTTTCTTGATTTTCCTGATTAATTATACTTATAAAAAAATATGATGGTTATTTACTATTGATGCTGTAATTTTAGGAGTAGGAGAATGATGTAAAGATACCTAATTGTTTAGAACTGGATTCCCAATACCGAAGTAATCCTGATCTTTTGAATTTTGCAGTGAACTAAATGATACTATTGATGAGGCACAACTAAGGACCAAACAAGTCCCACCAAGGCTCCCAACGGAGACTGCAGTTGAGCGTTATCTGCAGTCAAATAATCGGTTGATTATTTTGGTACGCTGTCTTAACATGAATCTTATGACTTCTTTGAATACTGATCTTTAAGGTGCCTTACAAACCTTTATGTTTTGTCCAAATATTCTAATGTTTCCTTTTAGCTACTTTAGAAAAACAAAAACACTTGGTAGTTTTTTAGATGATGGTTCAGATTTGGTGAAAATAAAACTGACTTAGTTCATAGACGAAAACAAGGAAGACTGTAATGGACGCTAGATCTAAAGTGTTTACTGGAATGACTCATCTGTTGGAAAGGGGAAAAATTACAAGTAATTACTATTTTTCTCACGACATCAACAAGCCGTATGTTCTTTCTCAGTCTTTTGAACCAAAGTAAACTCAGTCTGGGATAAGATGAGCAAATATTAAAAATAATTGCATTGTAAAATGAGGACTTATTTAGCTTGACGATAACAAAATTTATTAGACATCCAACAGTTTCGTCACTTTTGGAAACGGGGAAATTTTCCAGAATTTATGGCACGTTGCTATTATCTGAAAAATCATAATAGACTTGGCACGATGTGGTTGTTTGTCGAAAGATGAACAAAATTTCTAAACCCTATTTAGGGAAGATAGTCGGTGTAGTATTTCAATTAAATAATTTGTGAACAAATACATCATTCTTGGCTGTAAAGTAGTCAAGGAATCAAGAGAAGTCAAGCGATGATGTCGTTTTAACTGTATTTATGAAGGCCTGGTTAACCCTGGGAACTATGTGTGTGTTTATGTAGATACTTTCGGTAATGAATCTAATTCCAAAGTTGTGTTTCCTTTATTGTGTGAAACCCCAGAATAAAACTTATCCATTCAAATACTCCCATATCTTTTAGTGCTTCACTAATATTAAACCATGAATACTTTGTCATAATTTTTAACACTTTCCCTTCGTGTTGGTAATACGAACTGTAGGGTTTCAATGGAACTCTAACTGTACCAGTTGAGAGAAAAGGTGATCAGTATCAAGAAACGGAACTTACAGTTCATCCAGAACTGAAACAACCCTTGGCAGAACTTTGCAGTGACCCAAAGACCACAGTTGTTGTGCTTAGTGGAAGTGGTAGACCAGTTCTAGATCAAGTAATTCTTGGTACATTACTTTCTTCTTTATGAAATACTTGATCCGATTTTAACTTATCGCTAATACAGAACTTCAAAGAGTATGACATCTGGCTAGCAGCAGAGAATGGAATGTTTTTAAACCCTTCTAAGGGAGAATGGATGACAACAATGCCAGAGCAACTAAATATGGAATGGGTTGACAGTGTGAAGGTGCTTATTTGAAGTTTCAATCATTTCGATTGTCTTTCTCCTTCACAATATTGACTTACTTTGATGATCCTTTGCTTGCAGCATGTTTTTGACTACTTCACAGATAGAACACCTCGATCACATTTTGAAGAAAGGGAAGCTTCACTTGTATGGAGTTACAGACATTCAGGTGGTTGAATTCTGTTTCGGTAAACTTATTTTGTATTTTTCCCGTTTTATTTCAAATTACTGATCCCGTCACTGTGATATAGATGTTGAGTTTGGAAGACTGCAAGCAAGGGACATGCTGCAGCATCTCTGGACAGGGCCAATTTCTAATGCTTCAGTTGAAGTTGTTCAAGGGAGCCGGTCTGTTGAGGTGCGAGCTGCTAATGTTACTAAGGTAATGTCTTAGTAATTTATGTTTCTCAATTCTTTTTCACCAGAAAATGTTTAGAGTTAATATATATGCACTTATCTTTCATTTAATCAGGGAGCAGCCATTGACCGTATTCTAGGGGAGATAGTCCACAGTAAATCCATGACAACACCAATTGATTATGTTTTGTGTATAGGACATTTTCTAACAAAGGTGAGTTAAATTTTAATTTGATCTCTGATATGTTGTGAATTACTTTTATTATGTTTGTTTATCTGCGTAGGGAGAAATTGTGTTTGTTTTAATGTCCTGTTGAGCGCTTTCATATGTGACAATTTTTAGTTGTTTGTTTCCATACCGTGTAAGTCTGGCCATCATATGAGAAAAACTGAGTAAATAAACATGAGAAAAAAAATACCAGTATACCAAACAATGAAATTTTACTAATAAAACAAATTACATATCTTTCTCATCCAAAGAAAAAAAACAAATGCCAAGAAAACCTTTAAACAAAGCTAGTATTCTCTCTTGGATTTTTCTCTCAAATAATAACACTAGATAAAAAAGATAATTTTGGGATGCCCAAAGAAGGAGCCTTAGCCCCCCTTTTTTAACAGGAGAAAGTCCCTTGCATTGTTTTGCTAGACGTGGGATTTCTCCTTCACAGGAAGTTACTCCTTCTAATGCTCTTTTTCATTGCATCACCATGAACTTTGAGTTTTGAACTCCATTATCAATTGTTTCCTGAGCTGCCTACGTCAAACCACTGTAAATTTCTTGTTGGTTGGGCTTTATCAACATGTAAAGCAGAGTGGTAAAGTCAAAATTATATATATATTTTTTTCTATTAGAGATTGCAAATGCACGTGTTTGGTGTCATCCACTCTTAGCTTATTCTTCCAGATGGAATTCCTGTTAAATGTATTAAAACGTACTGATAATTTACCCGAAGTATTCTCGATCTAAAATGTTTTTTTATCTCTGTTGCTCCAATTTGTTTGGTTGATAGCATTGAGGCTACGGAATCTAACATTATTGGATGCAGCAGGATGAAGATATATATGCGTTTTTTGAGCCAGAGTTACCTTCTATTGGTGTGGGTCTTCCACGAAGTAAGGTAACAGAAGGAGTTAAGTTTCCTGCGGAGAGGATATCATCGTTGAAGATTCCAGCAAGTAAAAATGGAGCAGCAAAATCATCCCAAAATAAGGGACGTGCTGTGCCAAATTCTGAGAGGAAAACAAATAATCATGTGTGCCGTGCGCCACGTCGTCCAGCTCCTGAAAAGATCTCTTGGAATGTCCTTGACCTGAAGAAAGAGAATTACTTTTCTTGTGCTGTTGGAAGAACACAAACGAATGCTCGGTATACGCTTGGATCACCGGATGAAGTTGTTGCATTTCTAAAGGAACTAGTCAACGCATCTCCATACTCTTATGTCTGAGAGTTAAGAATTACATGCTTTTGCTCCGTAGGATACTTCCATCAATTGCTAATATTTCAAGTTAGAGAAAGTTGGCCATTTAGTCTCAATATTTCTTGTTCATCATTGATCAGGCTTCATTTAGTCGAATTTGCTTTTCATTTTTACCCCTCCTAATAATATCCTAACTTTGCCTCCCAATCTTTTTACACTACACTTTATTTTTGTCTAAAGTACCCCGTCATAATTTGTTAAATTTACACTTCAAATTTTCTAGATTTTGTAGAAAGAAAAGTACCCTGAAATATATTTCCGCTGCGTTAAAAGTTGTGGATTCACATTTAAACAGAAAATTAAGTAAAAATTTAAAACAATCGAAATATGCTTTTTATTTATATAAAAAATACTTTAAAAAATTACCTTTGAACGGTAACTAAATTAATTATGATTTTGTTAGAGTGAGACAAATTCAGTTGAAACTAAGTATAAAGTATAAATAATGAAATTGAGGTGTAAAAGTGCTACGTTGTCGTTGAAACTATCAAATTAATACTACTTTTGAAGGCAACTTCAGTATTGCTAAGTAGTATTCAAAAAATAGTTAGGGTTAAAGTAACCTTGAATCTTCTTTCAATGAATATGGAATTACTTATTAATATTTAATTATTATGAATGTTATGCAATGCTTAATAAAAGTGAGAAATTATGCTAATGGAATTAATGTTGGAAGAATGTTTGAGTTTAAGTGAAGAACAAGTAGAAAACTTAGAAGCAATTATAATGAAATAGTCTAATTCTACTGTTTTTTCAAGATAGATTTATCATCGGTTATCCACAGATCATTCTTCAATTGATTATTGTTCGAGTTTCAAATTAATTATAGTACATTCTTAATTAACTTTAGGGTGATCATATAATCAACCAAAATAGATTCTCAATCAAATTGCAAGACCTTTTTAGATTACTCACAATGAATTCAACCAAAGTACATTCTCAATTAAATCCTATTGTGTTTAATCATGTCTATTCTTAAATCTCCTAACCAAATTAAAAGTTAATTAATTAAAGTAAATTATCAATTAATTATAGTTGAAATTCTTACCACCAATCAAAGTACATTCTCAATTAGTAGTAAAAACTCATTTAATCATATGAAAGTTTCTAAATTCAATCAACTTAACCTCAGAATCCATAATGAAATTATAGTGGAACAACCCTAGAAGTTTAGCCCTCCATGAATGGAGTGAAACACATGGTAAAATAAAAGTGAGAGGAGTGATGGATGATTGCTTCCAGTGGAGGAGTATGAGAGAATGAATGAAGTCTGATTTCTACCTCCCCTAGGTCTCTTTATATATATAGGCTTGATTGTGCTTGGACTCTAAATCTTCGGTTGATAAAATATTTTATCTTATATATCTAATATCTTCCAAATATTCAACAGATTTAATCAAGTTTTGAGAATATTTGATAATATCTTTTCTAGATTCAAAAAGATTTGGCAAATATTATCTTTTGATATTTATTGATATAGTTAAATATGGTAATTATTTAACAATATCAAATAAAATATCTTAAGATATATTTTCTCCAAATTATCTTTTAAAATATCTAACCGATTTAAACTTGCCCAAAATTAAATTTCATCCCTTTTTATTTTATTCAAAATTGCACAAAAGTCTAGAATTTTCCTCTAATTGCACTTTTGTCATCTCTTTCTTTTCAAAATTGCATAGGAGCCTTGAGTTGACTAGATTAGACCAGCTTTGACCATTCAATTTCATGCTTTAAATAATAAAATTTTAACTTCAGCTGCACAAATAAACATTAGAACATCCAAAATAATTTATGCAACTAAGAATCACATTTTAAGCATCTTTAATTCCTAAATCCAATCGTCACAAATTCCCTTTAAATCAATCATTTAAGCACAAGAATCTTATGAAAAATTTGAATTTTAAAACATAAATGTGGGTATATTTATGCACTCATAAACAAAACACTAGGTATCTCAAGAAAATAGTAAAATTGGGACAAAATGTTTATTCAAAAGTATCCTACTACTGGAGGAAAGTTAATTTGAGATGAATTTAAGCTTACTTCAAAGTATACTCAAAGAATACCTAAATTTCTTCAGTAAAATCATTTTGAGGAATTAAATGTAAATATTGAGGAAGCTGTCACTGAGAGGAAGCAATTCAAAATATGACGTTTCTCATGGATTTATGATAACAAACATTCATGAATTTTCAATTTTTAGGCATGACATGTTAACTTCCATCTTTTACATCGTAAACAGGATGTAGTAGGCAATATTTTGGAAACCATGAATATATTTGTAAAACATTCTTTTCTATAAAAACATACTTTGTAGGGTTAAAGTTTTTTCTCTTAGCCTTAAGCAAAACTGACCTTGTACGATGTGATAGAGCATATGGCTTCAAGGGAAACATTCCTAAAATGTTCTTCTCTCATAATGTTCTTTTCTTGGGTGTAGTGATTTTGATCATATCTTTCTACTTTATTGATCTACACGAATATCAAGAAACAAAGTATCCAAGCATCGAAGTACTTTATCATATATGCATTAGATGTTTTGAACGTTGATAAGTGTTAGACAATGTAGCATGTTCAAGACATTTTATCATTTGTCATTTCATTCATAAATGCATTGTTTGGTAAGACATACAATGTGTTTAATCATTAAATGGTATCAACATTAGATACTTTTTCAAAGGCTATAGTGTTTAACAGTCATTCATCAGACGATGTTTTCTTTAAAAAGTTTTGCTTGAGATAACACTATATTGAATAAAAACTCCTTTTAGCCTTAATGTTATAGAAAAGATAGAGTTCCGTTTTCATGAGACGCTAGCTTATTTTGCTCATATAGTCTATTAGATGATTTCAAAGAGAGATACTTTCTTTTAGACGTTGTTTATGATTTTCTAATTCACTTAGATAGCTTGGTCTAAAAAATGTTATCCATAAACCTGGCTTCAAACATTGTTAAAGCAAGCATGCTTTTTCAGTCCTTTTCTTAAAGTAGGTTGTACGATCTTTTTAGACTTTGCATCAAGTGAGGAACATTTTGTGAATATCTCCTTTGTCTCTAATGTCCACATTTTAATATTTGATCTGTAGCACTATGAATGCGTGTAAAATAGCTTATTTGTAAAATTAGAGTAAATTGTGCATGCAGCAAATATAACTTTTCTTATCATCTTTGTTATTTTTGAACGTTGAGCATTTAATGTCATTTAATACTTGCTCAGAACAACAAAGTGCTTTTGATTTTCTATCGTTAGGTAGCATTGTACAATTAAGTTCTTGTCTTCTGAAGATACTAAGCGTATATATACTTCATCATAAAGACGAGGTACTAGTTGAGCTCATGGTATCGTTTGATCAAGTAAACACTTCTTTAGTTTTTGTCTCTTTTTAGACAGATAGTGTTTAGCTTGCATAACTTTTCCAACATGTTTTAATTATTAAGTCTTTTAATGTATTTTTTCAGAGACATTGTCTCAACCTATTTTGTTTTTGAAAGAAGCCAAATACCTTTTCCAGGTAGTATAAGCATTAAGCGTTTATCTTAATCTCTCTTGGACGCTTTAGGATAAGACATCGCTAGCCATGTGTCTGGATGTTTTATCCTAGTTGTTTTCCTATTTCCTAAGACCTAAGTGTTTTCCTATGTTTAGGATTTAGGCTCTGAGTTGTGTTTGTTTGAGGTTTAGGCTCTCAGTCTTGTGTTTTCACTCTAGGTTATTTTCTGATTGTTAACCTGTTTTAATGTTATTTGGTTAAACTTCAAAACATGAGCGTGTTTTTTCACATAGACGATTTTGTCTTTAACAAGGACTGCTAAGTACTAGGAGTGGTGCGAATACTCAAAGGAAATCTTGGCAAGGGTTGTTAAGTACCAAGAGTGGTGCGAATACTCAAAGGAAATCCTGGCAAGGGTTGTTAAGTACCAGGAGTGGTGCGAATACTCAGAGACCAGGAGTAGTGTGAATACTCATACCAGGAGTGGCGCAAATACTCGGACCGGGAGTAGTGAGAATACTCATTTGTAATCTTATAGAGTTTATAGTGGAACCCTATGCGGAGAAGATTGGACGTAGCTTAGTTGGACTGAACCAATATAAAAACAGTGTGCATTTATCTCTTCTCTTACCTAAACGCTTCTCTTATAAAAAATTTATAGTTGTGTTTCTTTTTCCAAATACAAGAACTCTCCAAGCTAAATGATTACTCTTCAACCATGGAAGTTCTTATAAAAACTCTACAGTGTACATTCTGAGTATCACAAAACAACAACCATTTACAACTCTTTAGCTTTCATAAAATACAACCAAATCTCGATTACGTGTTATATAAGAAGGATTGCGAAAAAAGTTTTTCCAATCAAAGCTCAACAGTGATCACCATTACGTCATCTTGGTCGGAGTTTGAAGCCTTGAAGTCCTTGTCCGTAAAGGTGATAGGACGCATAGTCCTTGGGATCCTGTCACAAGGTGGACGGTCTTTAGCGCTCGAATATGTCTTTTATGCGTAGATGCTAAAGACCTACCTCTCGCAAACCCCCTTGAGATCATCTTAATATGCCTTATAAGCAAGCAGTCTTTACTCTTGCTTTCTGTTTTGCACTTGAAGGGTCCTACTCTTGCTTTCTGTTTTGCGCTTGGGGGGCGGGCTCATCTCCTCCCACTCGGTTTTAATGTATTTCTTGAGATGACCGACTTAGATCAACTCTTTTATTTTTTCACGAAGGGTGATTCATTTCTCCGTTGTGTATCCCATATTTTTTTGATATAGACAATTCTTATTGGCATCTGCACTTTAAGGGTGGCCTCCTTCTCTAAGATGGTATCAACTCGACATTCAGAGCTTCTTCAAGTATCTTTACTCTGGGTGCATTAAGAGTAGTGTACTGGTGAAATTGTGACCCTGTAAGCAGTTCCTTGAGGTGGGTGTCGCTCAATCATCGGCGCAATTTCTTTTCTGCCTTCCTATCACTCGTTGAGGCTTCCTGTCTCATTTTTCGTCGAAAGTCTCGTATCTCTTCAACTCGCATGAACTCAGTGGCTCGTTGCGTTATTTCGTCCATGTTCTTCGTTGGACTCATACAAAGTCTATCAACGAAGTATCCAAGCCATAAGGCCATAATCATATGGTGCAGGGCCACCTCATGACTAAGGTTCTAAATCTTCCTTGCTACCTTTCCAAACCGCTCCATGAACGCTTAGAGCGACTCTTTCCAGATATACACCAAGGCGAGAGTTGTTAGATGATGTGGCCGGCTTGTAGCGAACTACACCCCAAACTAAGCACGGATGGTGGCGAAGTTGTCAATGGAGTTGGGTGAGAAGGAATTGAACTAGGCCAATGCTTCACCCTTAAGTGAGATGGAGAAGGCCCTACACCAAACGAGGTCACTAGAGGTGTAAAACGTTCATAAACATTCTAAGATGTTCATAAGGATCGATGAAGTTGTTATACTTCTAAAAAGTGGGGAGCGTCCACCTTTCTGGCAGAGGGGTTTTCGTGATCCATGTTGGCCCTTGTGCTTCCTTCATGAGCTGTTTCGCAAACTCAACACGAAGGGTTGTCAACTCCTCTTCATATTTACGCTACATCTCCTCCATTTTTCGTTGCATGTTTTTGAGCATCTCAAGATGGTCAAGCTGGTTATCTGATTCCTCCACTGGTAGATAATTTGTCATGTTCCTTCACCATAGGGTTTAATGTTGATCACTCACCCCACGGTGGGCGCCAAAATGTTTCGGGTGTGGGGTCAAGGTCAACAGTTCGGGTTGTGTTGTGTTGTTTGAAGTCCAAATGTTATCCAGTGAGTTATCTCCCTGTATCTAAACCAATCGAATGGTACCTGCAAAAAGTACTTTGATGTCAAAGTCAGTTCAATGTTTGACAGATAAAACTTAATACAATAATTAATGTATGTAACCTACCCTATTACCTTAAACCTTTATTTATAATTTTTGTGGTAGACTTTTGATTAACGTTGACCTACTTACAGCCCAATTGTGAGTAATTACATTTTAATATTAAGTTCATTAATTTTAAGGTTAATTTATTCTAGTACTAATCAGGCTTGATGACTTGTTATCCAAGTGAATGCTTGACTATCTGAACTGGTGTATGACCGGCCAACCTGTTTGGTGATTGATTGTTTTGAACTTGTTCATGATTGGTTGATGATTGGTTGACCTCTATGGTGGCTTACTAGACTTGTTGATTGATTACCCATACTATAATTAATCGTTTGGAGCGTGACTGACCGAACAATCATACATTATGAATATATTTACAAAACACTTATATATGTGAAAACTGACACAATCATTATTTATAAAATTATTTGTCTTGGAATGTATTTCTTCAACTTGTTATTCCTTTTTTTTTTATCCTGAAAGTTCTTCCTTTTCTTTTAATTTTATTTAATATTTTATAGTAGTTATTACTTTGTTTTATCAATCATTGTTACCAAGAATTATTTTGTTAAAATGATATATGATGTTATTCTTTTTTTCACGCAGATATATGATATCTTTCTAATTGAAATTAAATTAATTGTGATCCAAATTATGAACAAATTAATTTTCTGATAGAAATTGAATCGATTATGACGTAAACTGCTTGTTTAATAATTATCGAATGAATTATAATAAAGTTACACTTTAGATTCTTCTGAAATTAATTATTATAGTTGCTTTTTATAGCAGTAATGAAATCAATTATTAGACAAATGATACTTTTTAAATATCATAATTAATTTGTATCATACTTCAATAACTATCATTAAATTAATTATTATAGTTATCTCTTATAATAGTATTCACACACAAATGATTTTGTTAATTTGCTTGGTATTTTTTTATGAATAGGAACAAACTAAGTTCAAATCAACGTGACATACATTTAAAAACATCCATTTCACTGCATAATGTACAATGCATAAGACCCCAGAAAAACGATATAATATATGAGCAATAAAAGAATACATGTTTTCCAGATGCAAAAGTTGAAGGAATAAGCTTTTAGGTACCAAAACCCCTATTATCTAAGGCTGCTCTTAACAGAGACCCTACAAACTAGAATAAAGCAGCTGAAATATTAATTTAGAAACACAATTATAATACTTGCCACCTTCTAAACGAAGTAACGTGATGCAACTATATGCTGAAACTGGAACCACTTATAGCTAAACAACAAAAACTACATCGGCTAGTTTTGCAGTATGGTTTTTATCAAAACCCAATGACATAACAATGAAATAATGATTGATCTATGTAGCCCGCTACAAAAATGCATAACCTGTAATGTCTAAATCGTGAAGCTGCTTAATGTTTTTAAGCAGTTTTCTTGTTTGGCACAAAGACATACTTGATCAGCGATTCCTTGATGGAAAGAAGCTCAGGGAACTCTTTCTTCAATTTGGTTCCATCCATCTCATTGTTGCTCCGTGGAGCTACGATCACCTTGGCTTGCTCTTCAAGGTTGAAGTTGACCCACTTGAAGCTTGGATCAATGTAATCCCTGTACATCTCAAGAATCTCGTTGTGGCTCACTGCCCCAGGATTTGTGAAGTTCCAGATGCCCCTCAAGTTTCGCTTCGCCATCTCAATCGAAATAGGCAGAAGTTCATCCAAAACGGTCATGCTGTTTGGAATGTTGACCACTTTGTTATAACGAGAAATCTTGGTGATGAAGTTACGTGGATTACTCAAGTCGGATGAAATTGGCATGCGAACCCTGAGGGTGCACACATTGTCATATTCCTTCAAGAGCTCTTCAACCTGACAAATATTCACATCCAAATTATAAGACATAATTGTAAGAATAACCGAAAGAGAATGAGGCAATAACATAAGTGAGCTTACCATAGCTTTGGTTTTGGAATAGAAAGAACCGATGAAATTGGGTTTGTCTTCCTCCTTAAAGCCAATGCCAGAACCCTCTGGATGAGCTTCATCGTATTCAAATATGCATCCAGTAGCATAATTTATCATCAAGATTCCATGCTCTTTGCTGACATCAGCCAACGTTAAAGTCCCAGCAACGTTGGTGCGGATGGTTTCTGTTTTATGAGATTCACACCAATCAACATTGGGTCTGCCAGTCACTCCTGCAGCATTAAAAATGTGAGTAGGCTTCAGATTCTGAATATCAGCCACAAGTGATTGACGATCCTCTAGGCGCCCTCTTCCATATTCATAGGAAATCCCTTGTTTTTCACACAATTTCCCCAGCAAACCCCCAATCCAACCTGTTCTTCCATAGATCAAGAACTTCAGAGGAGGCTTCTGAGAAGAGCTAACATTCTTGGTTGTTGGAACCACCATTCGAGTATTAGTTGAGACATATGATGCAGGTTTTTTCTCTTCATCAGATCCATCAAAGTGTCTCTCCAATCCACCTGGCATCATCAGCATCCTTGGATGAGGAAGCAATGCACCACTGACATCACCCCACCAATCAGGATTGTTGATATACCAGTCCATGGTTTTCTTCAAGCCCTCTTCCCAAGTTGTCCTCTCAGACCAACCCAAGACCTTCAGCTTTTCATCATCAAGAAAGTATCTCTGGTCATTAAATGGTCTGTTCTCCACAAATTTTATACTAGTCTCTGAGTCCATCTTAAAAAGCCTGCATATATCTTTGGCAACATCAATAACTCTCCTCTCCTTCTTAGTACCAATATTGTAAACATGCCCAACCTCTCCCTTGTGAAGGATAAGTTCAAAAGCCTCTGCAACATCTTCACAATATAAATAACTCCTTACATTAGAACCATCCCCATGGATTGGAAGAGGCTTGCCTTGCATGGCCAGGAGAATGAACTTTGGAATTAACTTCTCAGGAAACTGATTTGGCCCATAAACATTGTTCCCACGTGTTGTGATAACAGGTAACCCATATGACCTGCCATATGCCATGACAAGCATTTCTGCCCCAGCTTTTGTTGCAGAGTAAGGATTTGTGGGAAGTAATTGAGAAGCCTCGTGGTTTCCAACAACAGCATCCTCATCTGTCTCTCCATAGACCTCATCAGTGCTCACATGGATGAACCTCTTTATCTGGCCAGTTACCTTGCAGGCTTCTAAAAGGACATGAGTTCCATATATGTTGTTCTTGGTGAACTCAAAGCTGTTGCCAAACGAGTTGTCAACATGGGTTTGAGCAGCAAAGTGCATTATTGTGTCAATGGACTCGGTAATTAGTAGGTAGTTGACAAGATCAGCACTTCCAATATCTCCCTTCACAAACTTGAAGTTGGGAGATGATTTTGAAGGAGTGAGGTTCTTCAGATTTGAACAGTAATCAAGCTTGTCAAGAACAACAATTTTGTACTGGGGATAACTCCTGATAAGCCGGTTGGCAACATGAGATGCAATGAATCCAGCAGCTCCAGTAATGAGGATATTTTTTGGTGTATGCGTAGCCATGTCAACCAACTTCTACAATTAAAATAAGGTAAAATCACAAAAAACGTATCAGAATCACAATCACCAAATAATAAACAAAATAAGAACAAACTATCACACATTAAGTAAAGGGTTGCCTAACATATCCCAAGTACAAATGGGTAAAAACCTACATACAGTACCATAGGTTCTGTTTCTTTCTAGTATTATCCCATCAGAACTGGGGTTTCACTGTGTATATATGGATGATAAAGAGTCCCATTAAAGGTGATTTTATTCAATTAAGGTGAAACTCCATATCTGATTTGCAATCAGAAACCCAAGTTTGCATAAGGTTAAGTTAGACAGCCCCATTAAAGGTAAGCCACTTTAGCATAAGCTTTAACACGAGGAAATCAACCAACTACAACAGCTGTTATGGTAATTTTCAGCATTGCAGGAGGTGATAGTTTGAAACCTCCCTGCCCTGTGTGCAGGGTTAAATAAACCATGAGGATAGCGTCCATTTGATGGTAAATGAAATGATCCAGAGGGTATAGCAGCAAAGCTCACACAAGTCCAATGGAAAGAGTAAAACAAAACAGCCAAGGGATTATGTGAACATATATTCTTGATCCGGTTTCTATGAGATGAAAAGTACAAAAACAAAACAGACAAGGAAATTGCTATCGTTATTATTATATAATAATAATTCTGCAACCAACTTTCAGGAAAAAAACGAACAATGAAATAGTTAAACTTCAACCTTCCCTTGGTAATGTATACAAAGGCAGATAAATGAATAAACAAATAAACAATGTCAAAAAAAAAACAGAGAGAGAGAGAGATTAATAAACAAAATATGACTCAGATTCCGCACCAACACTACGAAATGCAATGAAATCTTCACAAAACCAATTACCATTGCTCAGAATAACAAATCCAGCACAGATCTGATTATTTCACAACATTAAACCAAAACGATCACGTGGATCAAGACCCAAGAGAATCACCAAACAAAAATACCCTCATAATCATCACAGATCCAACAAAAAGAGCATCACCCAGAACACAAAAAATCATGCATTAGCCCAAATATCAAATCTTTACGCAGGAAAATTCAGAAACACCAAATGGGGCCGACGGCACCCAGATGATACAAAAAATAGAGAGAGAAACAGGACAAACAGAGTAATGAGAAAAACAACTTACGAATTGTAGACCGTGAAGCGAAAAAGGAGAAAAGACGAAGGCAAGAAAAAAATTCTTCAGAAAGAGAAGGATAGAAAATGGTAGTTCCCAGATTTAGATTTGGACTCTACACACTTTGTATGTATATATATATACACACACTCTGTATGAAAATATGATCAACAACGAGTTTGAGACAGTTAAGGCGAGCCAGAGGATCATATAGAATGACTAAACTGCCCTTTCAGATTGGTGTATTTACGCGGCGCCCATCCCCCATTTTATTTTTAATTGCATCAATTAAACTAAATTCCATTTGATTTATGACATTTGTCTTATGATTAGCCTTGCTGTTTGTATAATGATTACATGTCATATATATGATTCTTGCACCATAATGTCTTTTGCTTTCTCACCATTTCTTTCTTTTAAAAGAAATTTCACCAACGTGAAGTATCACATTCTCATTGCCCATACTCTCTCAATAATCTCTAAAATTATGTATATTTCACATAATTTTATAATTATTAAAAGAATCTCTCACAATTATGTCATTCCTTTTATTTTATTTTTTAAGTATCTAGTTAAACGGAATATGGAATTTTAGATTATATCTATATAACACCTTGTACAAATATATAGTTATAATTTTAATTTATAAATATATTCCAAATCTAATATTATATGTTAGTTTTACTAAAAAAAATATTTTTTCCTCTAAATAATTAAGAAGAAAAATATATTGATTGTTTAGGAAGACTTTACTTTTACCACCTTTTATATCATCTAAGAAATTAAGATTTTCAAAGAACAAGAAAAAAATATTTAAAATGATCCATTCCTCGTCTAATATTTTATTCTCTTTCAATTTAATTGTTGTATTAAGTAGCTTATATTTTATTGCTACTTATAAAAGGTTAAAAATGCGAAGAATAATTCTTTTTAAATCACTCTATTGGTAGATTGAACATATACTTCTGAAGATGTCATAAAGTTCATTTAATAATTTTTATAATATGTTTAAAATTATTATTATTATTATTATTATTATTATTATTATTATTATTAAATTATAACTTTAGTAATTCTTAATTTGATGTAGTTTGAAGAGGTGTGACTGGTAGAGTGTACAGAACATGCAAAACGGTGAACCACCGACAGACACGGTTTCTATCTTTTGGCACTTTCCTCCGAGTAGGTAACAAGAAGAATTAGATACTATTTATATTTTAATTTCTTTTATTAAGAAAATACAAAAAATAAATTAATTAAGACTTTCCGCACTTATGCAATTTTTAAATACATTTTATATAAAATTATAAATTTAATCATCATAAATACATTTAAGTAAATTAAATATTAATAAAAAAAAAATATAACTAATGTTACTGTGAACTTTAAAAAGGCTTAATTACCTATTTAGTCTCCAAATTGGGATCTGAATTTCTGTTTGATATCCGGTTTTAAAAGTGATTTAATTACGTCCCCATGTTTTTGATTTTGCTTTCAATCGGTCCCTTCCGTTAAATTAGCATAAACGGAGTTAAATCATGCTGACCTGGAAGCATTTTTTTTTCTCTTTCCTCTGTTGTTCCTGCCATCTTTTCCTCTCTCTCTTCTGTTTCTCTCACCATTAATTACCTAGCACCTTTTTTTCTCAATCTTCTACTTCTCTCACTCTTAATTACCTAAATTAAGCTTCAGCTTTTTCTCTTTCTATTGGAACATGTGAAAGTTGCAAGCAGACAAAGTTCCAGATGTACCAGACAATTACTGTTGTTCCTTTCTCTCATTCATTCTTCTTTATCTCTTGAGTTTCCCCCTTCAAACACATAAACGGTCACATTTCCAACATCCCATAACTCCATCATCTTTCATCTTCTTCTTCTTCATCATCTTTTTCATTTTCTTCACACACTAATAAATTCCACACATTAACCCAAATCCAAACCCAGCCCATTTCACTTCCTTCGCGAGGTTATTTTTGACAGGCTTGCCTGGAGTACACTTTTTGAAAATTTCTTGGCCACCAAGTGGACATCTGCAAAGAGGTTTGGGCTTGAAGGGGGAGAGAGTATTATTCCTGGTATGAAAGAAATGTTTGATCGTGCATCTGATCTTGGGGTTGAGAGTATTGTTATGGGAATGGCACATAGGGGAAGATTGAATGTTTTGGGTAATGTAGTTCGGAAGCCCCTTCGTCAGATTTTCTGTGAGTTTAGTGGTGGTCAGCCTGCGGATGAAGCTGGACTCTACACAGGAACTGGTGATGTTAAATATCACTTGGGAACATCCTATGATCGACCAACAAGGGGTGGGAAGAGAATACACCTGTCTTTGGTGGCAAATCCTAGTCACTTGGAAGCAGTGAACCCACTTGTTGTTGGAAAAACTCGAGCGAAGCAGTATTACTCAAATGATAAGAACATAATGAAAAACATGGGGGTTTTGATTCATGGAAATGGTAGTTTTGCTGGACAAGGTGTGGTCTATGAAACACTTCATCTCAGTGCTCTTCCAAATTACACTACTGGTGGGACTATATGTTATAAATATTGTACTATTACACTGATATTGCAAAATATCTAGTGTTGGTTTTGACTATGCACATTCCGCAAGACTTGGTGGGATGATACAACTCAAGTCTCGTGCTTCCATCATATGCGGAAGAATTTTCTGAGCTTGGACCGCAAGGTTTTGCCTCCAACGTTTGCATTGGAGATATTATCCCTAAAGGCACGCTCCGAACGTTAATATTTTGGTGTGCAACGTTCATTTTCTCATTTCATGTTCCTTTATTTTATTAAAAAATCATTTTTTAATAAAAGATATTTTGGATTTTTAGATCATGGGCCTGGTCCATGAGCTCTATAAATAGAGCACCTCCTTCACTCCATTTTCATCAGCTCTCTCATTCTCATTCTCATTCTCACTCTCCTTTCTATATTAATCTCTTTCTTTCTCTTTTCTTCATCTCTCAAAATTCTGGGTTTATTTTTATTCTCCCTAAAGGAGATCCTTGCTAGTTCTGAGATCCTCAGAGATTGCTCTGAGAAGTTCCTGTTGTATCCTGGGGGACTTGCGCAACACACCGCGGATAAGTCCTTAAGGGCAGTGACTCTACACGCCTCAGGAAATATTTGTTCGTGTTTCTACCAGCATTTCTACAACAATCTTAAGGACTTATGGCTGACAACAACAACAACTCAATCCCAGAGAATCAGAATCCTGTTTCTGGAACTCCGACGGTCTTCGCCAAACCATTCCCAGATGTATCAAAAATTGAAGTCTTCTCTGGTCAGAATTTTCGGCGCTGGCAAGAACGTGTGTCAACCCTGTTAGACATGTACGGAGTCGCCTTTGCTCTTTCATATGCAAAACCTGACTCCAGTCTCCCTCCAAATTCAAAACAAGTTGAAGATTGGGTTCATGCAAATAAGGTATGCCGCCACACTTTACTTAGTGCACTTTCTAATCATCTGTTCAATGTATACTGTTCCTACAAGGAGGCAAAAGACATTTGGGATTCGTTGATTCTCAAATACACTGCTGAAGATGTAGTCAGACAGAGGTTCATCATTGGGAATTATTATCGCTGGGAAATGGTTGAAGAAACGGACATAAAGTCGCAGATAAATGAGTACCACAAGCTGCTCGAAGATATCAAAGCGGAGAACGTTCTTCTACCAGACGTATATGTCTCACAGCTTCTGATCGAGAAATTGCCGCCTTCCTGGACTGATTACAAGCAACAACTGAAACATAGACACAAGCAAATGTCACTTTCAGAGCTGATCACTCACATAATCGTTGAAGATACCAATAGGAAAGAATGTGCTACTGCAAAGGCCAAAGCTTTGTCTGCAAAAGCAAATGTGATAGAAGACAAACCTGCTCCAAAAAGGTACGAACATAAGCCTGATCACAATAAGAAAAATTATTTTCGAAAAACTCGTCCCAACGGATCTAACCCCACCTTTAAGAAGAAAGGAAATTGTTTCGTATGTGGGAAGCCGGGCCATCATGCACCACAGTGCAGGCGCAGAGCAAGAAACGACAATCCTCCTAGGGCCAATATAGCCGAAGGAGATGACATTATTGCTGCGGTCGTTTCTCAAGTAAATCTTATGACCAATGTGAGCAAGTGGGTGGTAGACTCTGGTGTTACCAGGCATATCTGTGCAAACAGAAATGCTTTTACCTCTTACATTAGTGTAGGGGATGGAGAAGAACACGTCTACCTTGGTGATTCCAGGACCACTCCTGTTCTGGGAAAAGGGAAAGTTCTTCTCAAACTCACATCTGGAAAGACTCTGGCCTTGAGTGATGTGCTACATGTGCCATCAATCAGAGTTAATTTAATCTTTGTGGCACTACTGGGAAAAGTGGGGGTTAAAGTGTCATTCGAGTCTGACAAGATTGTAATGACAAAGAATAATATTTTTGTGGGGAAGGGATATTGTGATCAAGGTCTCTTTGTACTTAACATTTCTGAAAATATTAATGAATCATCTTCTTCTGCTTATATTGTTGACTCGTATGATTTATGGCATGCTAGATTAGGACATTTGAATTCTTCCTATGTTATGAAATTACAACGACTAGGATTAATTAATATGCATGATAAACAGAGTAGTAAATGTGATATATGTGTAGAATCTAAATTAACAAAGAAGACATGTTTTTTTTTAGAACGCCAAACTGAATTGTTAGGGTTAATTCATACTGATCTAGCTGATATGAAACAAACCATGTCTAGAGGAGGTAAAAATTATTTTGTGACCTTTATAGATGATTATTCCAGATACACAAAAGTTTACTTAATCAAACATAAAGATGAAGCCTTTGATGTGTTTTTAACCTATAAAGCTGAAGTAGAAAATCAATTAAATAAGAAAATTAAGAGGATTAGATCAGATAGAGGTGGTGAATATGTATTGTTTAATGACTATTGTGTTAAAGAAGGAATCATACATGAAGTAACCCCACCATATTCACCTGAGTCTAATGGAGTAGCTGAGAGAAAAAATAGAACTCTTAAGGAGATGATGAATGCAATGCTTATTAGTTCTAGAGCACCTGATAACCTTTGGGGAGAAGCCTTGCTTACTGCGTGTTTTTTACAAAATAGAATACCTCATAAGAAAACTGGTAAAACTCCCTATGAGCTTTGGAGAGGCTATCAACCTAACCTTAAATATCTAAGAGTGTGGGGGTGCCTAGCTAAGGTGATGTTACCCGATCCTAAGAAAAGAAAAATAGGTTCTAAAACCTTTGATTGCATGTTCTTAGGCTATGCTGAACATAGTGCTGCCTATAGGTTTCTAGTTCTTAAAAGTGATATACTTGAAAGAAATTCTATAATGGAGACGAAAAATGCTGAGTTTTTTGAACATGTTTTTCCTTTAAAGGTTAGTGAGACATCTCAACCTATAGATAATAATAATGATAGTGATGCCTTGTGTGAGGAATTAAGAAGGAGTAAAAGACAGAGAAAGGAAAATTCATTTGGTAATGATTTTTATACTTATCTAGTTGATAATGATCCTGGTAGCTTTGTAGAAGCCATTAGTGCTCCTGATGCAAAACAGTGGAATAATGCCATTAAGACTGAAATTGAATCAATTCAGAAAAATAATACTTGGACCTTAGTAGATTTGCCTAAAGGAGCAAAACTCATTGGTTCTAAATGGATCTTTAAGAAAAAGTATCATCCTGATGGATCTATAGAGAAGTATAAGGCAAGATTAGTAGCAAAAGGTTTTACTAAAAAACCCAACATAGATTACTTTGATACTTTTGCCCCTATGACTAGGATTTCCTCTATTCGAGTTTTGTTAGCCTTAGCAGCAATCCATAAGCTAATGATACACCAAATGGATGTTAAAACTGCCTTTTTGAATGGTGATTTAGAGAAGGAAATTTATATGACTCAACCTGAAGGGTGTGTTGTACCTGGTCAAGAGAATAAGGTATGTAAACTTTTAAAATCTTTGTATGGGTTGAAACAAGCACTAAAACAGTGGCATGAGAAACTAGATAATGTATTGCTATGTGATGGTTTTTCACCTAATGATGTTGATAAATGCGTGTATTCTAAATTTGAAAATGGTGATTGTGTCATTATATGTTTGTATGTGGATGACATGTTAATTTTTGGTACATGCAATGAAATTGTTGCTAGAACTAAACTGTTTCTAGGATCAAATTTTGAAATGAAAGACATGGGTGAAGCCAATGTAATTTTAGGTGTTAGAATCATAAGGAAGGGAGATAATATTTTACTATCCCAAGAACAATACATTTAGAAACTTCTTAAGAAGTTTGAGTATTATGATTTCAAACCCGTGAGTACCCCTTATGATGCTAACTCTAAATTAATGAAAAATAGAGGAGAATCGTTATCTCAGCCTCAGTATGCCCAGATAATTGGGAGCTTACTGCACTTGATGAGCTTTTCTAGACCTGATATTGCTTATGCAGTAGGTAGACTGAGTAGGTACACTCAATGTCCAAATCAAGAACATTGGGATGCACTTTCCAGGCTTATGAGATACTTAAGAGGTTCAATGGATTATGCCATTGAATATAGTGGATTTCCCGTTGTCCTAGAAGGGTACAATGATGCTAACTGAATCTCTGATTCAGATGAGACAAAATCCACTAGTGGTTATGTATTCACACTTGGGGGTGGTGCGATTACATGGAGATCAGCAAGACAAACAATTATTGCAAGATTAACAATGGAATCTGAGTTTGTCGCTCTTGAGATGGCTGGTAGTGAGGCTGAGTGGTTGAAAAACTTCTTAGCAAACATTCCACTAGGAATGAAACCAACCCCATCGGTGTCTATACACTGTGACTGCCAATCGGCAATAGCTATAGCTAAAAACAAGAATTACAATGGAAAGAATAGACATATTCAATTAAGACATGATTTAGTGAAGCAACTGCTAAAGAGTGAAATTATTTTCATTGACTATGTGAAGTCAGAACGGAATCTAGTAGATCCTCTGACAAAACCCTTGGGAAGAAACATGATTTTAGAAACATCGAGGGGAATGAGACTTAAGCCACTGGCAAACAAACAAGTGATGGTAACCCAACCTTTGTGATTGGAGATCCCATGAATAAGGTTCATATGGGTAAAAACAAGTCACTTGTTAGTTCTGATAGCACTAATTTGATTTTAAATCAAATATGTCCATTCCTATGGTGTGTGTGAAAGTGCTAAAGACTGCATTATTGAGAGGTTAAACTTTGTATTTAATCAAAGTTTTTAATGATTTTCATATCCCTTATGGGTGGTGTATGATTTGCAGTATACACTTGATGAAATCACCTATATGAGTGTCAAGTGGGGCCGCTTGCATGAGATCTTGGCATGATCTCTAAAGCACTCATGAATACCGGGGGACTTGCGCAACACACCGCGGATAAGTCCTTAAGGGCAGTGACTCTACACGCCTCAGGAAATATTTGTTCGTGTTTCTGTCAGCATTTCTAAACACTATACACATTGTGTTCAACAACCAAGTTGCATTTACAACCGACCCCAAGTCAGGAAGATCTTCACAGTACTGCATTGATGTTGCCAAAGCCTTAAATGCTCTCATCTTTCATGTGAATGGTGATGATGTGGAAGCTGTTGTTCATGTCTGTGAACTTGCAGCTGAATGGCGCCAAACTTTTCATTCGGATGTGGTTGTTGACTTGGTTTGTTACCGTCGATTTGGCCACAACGAGATTGATGAACCATCTTTCACACGACCTAAAATGTATAAGGTTAGTTCTTTTCTTTTTTACTGTACATGTTTCCCTATGACTAGTCCAGCAGTTTTTTCAACTTTCTTGTCTATATTAGGTCATCCGAAACCATCCATTAGCTCTTGAGATATACCAGAAAAAGCTTTTGGAATCTGGGGAGCTGACACGAGAAGACATTGATAAGATACATAAAAAGGTGACATCAATTCTAAATGATAATTTTTTGGCTAGCAAAGATTATGTTCCAAAAAGAAGAGATTGGCTTTCAGCATATTGGCCAGCAAAGATTATGTTCCAAAAAGCTGAAATCTATGGTCTATCCTGTGCAGGGTGAAACCAGAGATCTTGAAAAATGTAGGGAAAGCAATCATGTTGTTACCTGAAAATTTTAATCCTCATAAAGCGGTGAAGAGAATTTATGAACAGCGTTCCCAAATGGTTGAAACAGGGGAAGATTAGCATGTATATGTTGTCTCTATGCCACTGTGCACGCAAAATGATGTGTTACTCCTTTAATTAGAGTTAAAATATCAGATACAGAATATGGCAGAAAGTAATATTCACTTTTTTTCTTTTAATTAATGTTAAGAGGAATAGAAAAGAAAAAGAATAAGATGTCAGGTAAAAATAAGAGGAGAGAGAAAAAAAAGTGCTTCCAGGTCAGCATGATTTAACTCCGTTTATGTTAATTTAACGGAAAGGACCGATTGAAAGCAAAATCAAAAATCTGGGAACGTAATTAAATCACTTTTAAAACCGGATATCAAACGGAAATTTAGACCCTAACTTGGGAACTAAATAACTAATTAAGCCTTTTAAAAATAATAATTATTGAACAATAATTTGATAATTTGTGTTTGTTGAGATCATTATTAGATTTAAAATCAACACATTTGTATCGATATTATAATGAATCATCATATTTGAGGTATATTATTTGTTTTAAGATTGAGAGTTCCGTCATTTTCTTTTCTTAAAAAACCGACAAGATGATTAAAGGAAAAATTATATTTAAATTATTTTTAACTATTTTTATTGGATGTATTAAAACAAGTTTTTCAGTTAAGGTGTAACGAAATGAGGTTTCATCTTTTGATCATTTTTTTCATTTCATAAACCGATCAAGTTCTTTTGACATTGTAAAGTAGTTTATAATAATAATAAATAAAATAATAAAAATAAAAGGAAAGAAAGAGATAGGTACTTGGACTTTGAGTCTATCCTTCCTTTTCTCCCACATCTTTGCAGAGCTTTACTTCCTTCTTTCTTTTTCACTTAATTCTATCAGTAAATTTTCGTCTATTTTAAATTGCACCATATCGTAGTTTAGGGATGAATGAAAATTTCTTTAGAATTTCAAGTGTGAGTCTAACTTTTACATTGAGTAAAAATAATAAAATAGAATAACATATAAAGATGAAGACTTATTAACACATTGCCTTGAGGTTTTTGTTAGAAAGTGGTATTAATCCCTTATGTGGTTGGGCTCAGGTCTTATTGGTCTAGTATCTCCCTAGTGAACCTCCTCCTCTACCTTGTACGAAATTGTTGTCTTGTTTAGATACTTTGCACTAGGCTTCTAATTGGGAGTAGCTCAATCTATTGAGTTAAGGAACTTAAGCTTTGAAGGATAAAAGTGTTTATGGTATTGTACTCTGTTTATAAAACAACTTTTATGTTGTAATGTGAGTTGTTGATGAAAATTGTACTGGATAAAAGTCTCAATCTAAGTATGGTGTATCAAATTGATCCATTAGTACTAATTAAGTATATTTTGAATTAAATTATACTTAATTTAGTACAATAAGAAAAGGGTAAAATAGTTCAAATAGATAAAACATATCAATTTGATACACTTAAATAAGATTCTGCATTTTGAAGTTTCATTGGATGAGACCTCAAAAGTGTTGGACGCCAAAGAGAAATTAAATTACAGTGAGCTCCAAAGTTTTAGGTTAGCAAGCTAGGTATTGTTGGATGTGAGCTCTAAAACTAAAACTCCAAAGAGCTCTCAACTTTATTTTTGTTAAGCAGGCAAAGTGGGTGTTGGGTGAATTTTTGGGAATTTCACTCTTGGTAATTTTTCGCTTAGTGAGCTCATGCTTTGCTAAGCGAGAATTTTTTTTTGCCTTTCATTAGTCAAACTGAGGTTTGTGTCGAGAGAAAACTAGTAAAAGTATTTTATTTTATATTAATTTAAAATTATTTTGGATGAGACATGTGATTGTATGAGATTAATAAACTTATCATACGAATAGACAACATTGTTTAAATAAGTATTGTCTACTGATAGCCTAATAAATAAGGCTTTTTTGGGAACGCTAATAGACAACGCTTAAAAAGTGTTGTCTATTAAAAAGAAGTGTTGTTTATTCACAATTTTTTAGTAGTGGTACTTGTACCTATAAGATATAAAAAATATGTATGACATTATTCTGTACTTTTTTATAAAAGGGTTGAAGCACCCCAAGTACTCTTTTTTCTTTAATTCATTTACTTTTTGCTGATAAAAAATGAAAATAAATGTTTTATAGTTTTGAAATAGAGTGATTGAGTAGAGTTAAGGTGTTAGCCAAAATGTACTCATTTTGTATGGATGAGTGATTGAGTAGAACTAGGGTGTTAGTCATAATCTACTCTTTTGTGTGAGCGAATGGCCGAGTAAAGCTAGAGTATCAGTTATAATTTACTTTTCTGTGTTGGTGAGTGGTTTAGTAGAGTCAGTGCATAAGCCATAATCTAATGTGATGTGTGAATTACTTTGTAGGTGATATGATGTTAGGAGGTGTATTGAAAGAGATTTCATATAGTGATTATCATGAATCTACTAATATTAGACTCAAGTAGAGAAAGATGTCTAGTTTTGAGAAGTAAAGGAGGTTGTTCCTACAATCTGGAGCTTTGGTATGAAAAATGATCGAACTTCATAAATACATGGACTTTACACTGGCCATACTTGATATGGACTGTTTTTTTAATATATGAATCTATAGCTATAACTCTTAAGAGGCGGGAGTGAGACATGACAAGTGCAAAATCTCTGAGTTTGTTTAATGCATTGGTCTTTTGAAAGTATAGTCAAATATCTGAACCATGAGGATTGTGTTGTGATGATTGAACTAAGAGAATTGTGTTGTATATTTGATATTTGATGAATGTTTTTGTTTTATGTTGACGATGAATGGTTATATGTAGGTTCTTTAATTCTTCTCTGACTTACCTTTATTTTTGTTATGTTTGTGATTTTTTATCGAAGAGTTTTTTTTGTTTTTTATAAAAATGATGTTTTATATATATATATATATATATATATATATATATATATATATATATATATATATATATATATATATATATATATTTTAAACATACAAAGTTAAGTCTTTTAAAGAAACTTTCATATGCAATGCACATGTGTATATAAATGTATTTAGTACTATTTCCTACTTATGCTACTTATTATGTGATAATGAGATTAGTAATACATTATTTGTTAATTAGAATCATTATATAGATAATATATTTTTAAAGTCAATAATTATATATGAGGTATTTTTCGTTTTAAAATTTTATACTCACTTTAAAGAGGTTAAGCAAGAAAGTTGTGCTTAAATTACCTTTAACTCTTAAAAAATAATTAATTATTACCAAAATTTAAAATCATAATTGAGAATATGTTTGATTTATTATAGTTAAAATTATAATTGAGTACTTATATATAAAAAATTTCTTTTATGTTTAATTATAATATTAGTTTCTCATAAATTTCAATGATTTATTATATTAAATTATATATATAAAGGATAGGAATACGCACTATTAGACTTTAGATTTATGATAAATCTTTCTTCTAAAAAATGTACACATAATATAGGATGCTCCGTTTTCTCCTTATATTCGTAAATGTGAAAACATGTTTTATTCTTAATTAATGTATTATAATCAACTTATAATGTCATATTAATGCATATTTTATTTGTAAAACGTAATACATTGAAATTATTTCTAATTGTCGAAATAACAAATTTTAAACGTGTGGAAATGTCTATTTCATTCATAACTGAAATCACTCTCTTTACTTCTATGGTTTATTTTATGTGTGAAATCTCAATTACTTTTTATGTTTTTAAAATAAGAAACATCAGTATTTATGAGAAACTTAATAATTTACACCTCAATACATTTGTGGTTTGTTAAATACGTGTTGGTAACTAATTAACGATTAATTTCCTAATTCGATGAGATTCTAATCAAAATGTAGTTTTAATTTTAAATCTAATTACGCAATTCACATACATGGAAAAATTAGTCATACGAAAGATAACTTGGAGAATTCCTTCCGTCAGAACTGATTTTGATTTTCCTATATTATATAATGAGCCTTTTATTTTTCAAATTCTGGTTAATATTTAGAAATGGCTGTTTCCTTTGGGATAATGATATTTTGAAAACATTTCTTTTTTTATAATATTTTAACACCTTTTGCGTGTCATTTTTTAATTGATTAGTTCATGTTGGAGTTTATGATTATTATTATTATTGATTGTGGAGTAATTTTGGACTAATCACATAATGATTGATATTAAAATGTTGTCAAAGTATCATTATCCTTCATTTTGACTAACATTTGATAAATGTATCGAAATAAAAGAAAATAAAATATATGGTTTTCAATATATATATATATATATATATCATTAGATGAAAAACCAAATCTATTTCTTCAAGTAATTTAATAAAATTACCTACACCCCCATAGTTTTAAAATATTTAAGATAGGTAAACGAGAAAATACCTGGTTGTGCTTCTCTTATTTGTAGGTAAAGTATATGAGAAATTACTCAAGTAACTCTTCTTCTTATTTCTTTTTCTTTCTCTAGGGAGAAAATCTTCTCCACCTTTCCCTAAACATTACAAAGGCATGACACATGAAAATTAGGATTCATCATCCTAACTCCAACGAACTCTGAGTTGTCGCCTCGTCTCCTCTTCTTCATCCTCATCTGTGGTCCCGTCTGAATTCTGGAAACAAAGTTTTGATCCTTTGGAATTGAGTTGTTGATGTCAGCTATAAGTCCTTAAGATTGTTGGATAAACATTGACAGAAACACGAACAAAATTTCCTGAGGCGTGTAAAGTTACTATCCTTAAGGACTTGTCGTGTATTGTGCAAGTCCCCCAGGATACAACAGAAACTTCTCAGAATTTCTCTGTGATCTCAAAACTAACAAGGATCTCTAAAAAGAGTATAAAATAAACCCATAATAAATTTTAGAAGAGGAAAAGAAGAAAGGAGAATGAGAATTATAGAGCTAGGGAAGAATCAAGAAAATAAAAGAAATTAAAAATCATAAATGATTTAATTAAAAACTTGAACGTTGCTTAATAATTGCAAATTATGAACTTTGTAAAGGATGAATGTTGCACAACAACGATCTTTTGCAATAAACAAACAAATTTTAACTTTGCATTGAACGTTATACAATGAATATTTTACAACACTAACAGGATCAAACTTTGAAATAGAGATTAAAACCAAAATCGCGTTATAATTTAGGGACGAAAAACATAATTAACCCATTTAAAAATCATAAAGATCACACATGATCCTATTCATTAAAGATATTCAACCAATAAAATATCAACTCATCATTTGAAAGATTCATTAAGTATACTAGAGACTAACATTATTCAATCCAAGAATTGGACTTATAAACAAACCCATAAATCAGAAAATTAGGGTAAGTTCATCGCAACTCAAGTTTTCAAGTCTACATATGTCACAATATGTGAGAGCTCATTCCTCAGCTTCTTACCAATTGATATCTTAGTCTATGCGACTTATACCATCAATAAAGCTAAGAGAACATTTTTGTAATATAAGTTTCAATAGTTAATCGACAATTCAAATAATGTTTCATATATCATCCTCAATGTGTGACCTCAAATTTCTACAAGTTCCATCAATCTTAGTATGCATTATAATACAATATAATTCTTTCAAATAAAACCAATCAAATATAAAAAAAAAATATTCATGTTTGCATATATGAGTTAAAGATATTAGAAGAAAAGAAAAAAAAACATTAGTAATCGGTATATAGTTTGTCGCACAACCATGAAGATGGGAGACAGAGAGGTCAGATGGCCCCAGCAGTAGGAAACCCAAAACATCGTTACTACTCAAGCTAGTAAGAATTACTTAATGTGAAGTTGGTCGTGATTGGACCGTGATTAGGATTCCATTAATCACAAGTCCATTTCTAAACCTCTAAATAGAGGTCAAAGATAAGAAAGTAAGTGATTGTATTTATTGTGAGTTTAAGATTTTACTGTGATCTTGAATGGAGGAGAATTTTGACTAAGAACGTTCAGATCTACCTAAAATGTAAATGAGTGTTTTGTAAATATCCTTGACCCTACACCCGGAAACAATTATGTTTTAACATGTAAATTGGATTTTAGAAGTTTTATTTCTTAATGTTTTAACATGTTTTATTAAATTTGTTTTTATATACCCTTTGGATATTTTATAAATAAATAAATATAAATAGGAGGATTGTGCTTTATATTTTCTGTTTTATATAAGGTGAGTTATGTAAGGAGCTTATTACAATGGTTAATGGTTGTATATAATACACGAATATATATATATATATATATATATATATATATATATATATATATATATATATATATATATATATATATATATATATATATTGATAGAAGTATTTTTAAAGTTAATAATTTTATATAAAATATAGAAATTTAATTAAAAATGCTGATAAAGAAAGCAGATTGAAAGTGATAAAGTATTAAAAGAATCCTAAAAACATTATTGTTGAAAAACAAATCCTGAAATCATCCTAAAACAACTTCTATAAATGTTTATTTTATATAATTATTACAATTTGTGTGTAGATATCTATATGTGAAGTATATACCTAAATCTAAAAGCATTTGGTAGTTAGCAGCTATAAATATCACGTTAGTCATATCCATGATTTAATGCAGAGTTATGACACACTTCACAAGAGTAATAGTCGGTGGAATTTTAAAGGGTTCCTATCATTCCTGATTGTACCAAATTAGGTGCAGTCTGTGATTGAAATTGCCTCCACTTGTTCAATTCTCAGCTTCAACTATAACCTTCCCATTTTAATTTTCACGAATTTACTTTTATTAAAAAAATAATACTATATGATGCTATTATAGTTAAATTGTATTTTAGTATGATAAAGCCGTTCCTGACTGGAAGGGAAGAATATTCAGTTAATTAAGTTATGAACTAAAATTGTAATGAAAAATATAATTTCCAACAAGTCTTTCATAATTTCTAGAACATGATTTTTAAAACAAGATATATAGAACAAAATTTTTGGAATAGAATTTCCAAAACATAATTTCTGAAACACAATGCATTTTAGAAGGAACTTGTCAAAACACGATTTTTCTAAATAGGATTTCCAAAACATGTATGATAGTTTTCCTGAAAAAGCTTTTCAAAAAATATGAAATGTGTTCCGAAATGAGTTTATCGGAACAAGTTTTTTTCCGTAATGAACCTTCTCTCATCTTCTTTCTATGCAGTGGTGGCATGGTGCAGAGGTAGAGTATTTTGGTTAGTTTTTTGTTAGTATGGGGTGCGATTAGTAATAATAACATGACAAGAATAAAAAGTCCATTGGGCTTACATTAATATAATATGATAAAGAGATTTCTTTAGTCTTATATTAAACCGTAATTGACATTATTTATTTTTATATATTGTAAATTATTTGTTTTAAAAATTGGTTATATTTAAGAGAAAATAAATTTATTTATATACTTTTAAAATTTCACTTTCTTGTAAAACCAATTACTAAACATTTCTTTTAAGAAAAAATATTTTCCTTTTCTTTGATATGTTTTTATTAATTTTTAGTATTTTAAACTTCTTGTTTATTTTCTTCAGTATTTCAAACAAATCTAGATATTCACATTTAGAGATCAATTTATATATATATATATATATATATATATATATATATATATATATATATATATATATATATATATATATATATATATATATATATATATATATATGGTTTGTTAACTTGTGTACGTCTGTTTTTTAATTGGTACATTTTAGCAATGTGTATTAGGTTTTAGTAAACAAAAATACTCTAATATATTATGCATTCTAAGTTTTAAGGTTAAGGATATTTTAATAATTTTCATTTTCAAAACTAAAAAAAAAAAAACTCAAACTCTTGCTCACCTCCCTCATTCCTTTCAACCCTTTCTCTTTCATCTCTCTCACTCCAAAAATAAACAACATTTAATATATATATATATATATATATATATATATATATATATATATAATTAAAAGAGATATGTAATTTAAAAAACCATGGGAAATGTCAATTTAATGCATTCTATAAAAAAAAGTATCATATTATTTATAATTATAATTGTGAATACTTAGAAAATAGTATTTTAGAAGTGATTGTGAGTTAAAAATAATGAGATTTTATTATTTTAATATTAGAAGGTTTTAATATAAAAAAGAAGTATTATAAACGAGTTTTATCATTTTAAAACACACAATCTCTCTAGAAACTACTTTTCTAGAGTCTTCCGTCTTCTCTTTGAGGATCTTACACCATGTTCATCTGTTTGAAAATCGAAGAGCACCTGTGTAGTCCTCGCAGTGAGATCTTCAAGTATACATAAACAGTTTTTCAAAAAGAGTAAGTTAGTTTTTTGCTCTTTTTCTCTTGTTTTACGTTCTTTAATGCATGTGATGTTTTCCTTTGTCACATGTATGGTTTGAGCTTTCTCTTAGGTTCTTTACTGATCAGTGGTTCTAATGGTATATCCTGATCATGTTTTCGTGGTCTATAGGTGTTGTTTGGTCTCTTTGAGTTGAGGAAACATAGTAGGATTCTCTAGAGTCAGTTAGAGTTTCTAACCAATAAGGAAATCTAGTGTTTGTATTCTTATTATGTTTGTTGTGTATGTTTAGTGCTTGGATGCATGATAAACTAACTTAATCATCATTTTACTATGTCTCTTAGAGTTAGTTCATTTAAATGGCTATAATTGATTAGTTTGATGAATTTGTTTGTTAATGAGATGTGAATGACATTGGTATTGTTTTGTTGAATTGTTCTGGGATTGATTCTGATTATAATGTTGTTGTTGAGTTGTTAGTAGGGTTATTTTGGTTGTGATGTGGAGAAGAGATGTATTGGTTTAAGCTACAAATCTTTATCTCGAGTAAAAAGTGGGGTTTTTAATAGATAAATTCTGGAAGTAAAAGTCTAAGGGAAGAATATCAGTTTAGAATGCTTTTCAATGTTAATTGCAACTTGTTGGCACCTTAAGTGGATAAAAATTTGATGTAAAACCATTTTGACAGTTTTTGAGTTGAGTTTCACATGGTTTGATGTTATTTTGAGGGTTTTGATAGTTGAGATTTTGATATAATACTTAGAAGGGAAAATCAGAAGTTAAAGGTAATTTCTTAGGTCATTTAGGACTTGTGTGGATGTTAAATTAAGTGAAATCTGAAGTGGAAGTGTTAATTGTCTACTATGATGAGTTCTTAGCACAATTTAGTTTAATTTTGAGATTTTACATAGTCAGAACTTGAAAGAGCAACGTTGTAAGTAATCTTAGGTGTTCGGGTATGTTATCTAGTGTATTAAAGCTTGTTCGTGCAGTTGGTTGACTGATATTGATGTTGGAAAGTTAGAAATGGTTTTAGCTAGCTTAAAGAGGTGATTTTGGGTTTGGAGTAGCAAATTGGAGCTACAAAGGGGTGGGTTTCCTGAGGTTTCTCAGTGTTTGGGGAGGTCTTAGGAATAATTCAAAATTGTGGGTTAAGTGTGCAAAATGATTCAATAAGAGTTTATTTTTTCTGATAGCACCTGGGCGCCAGTTTTCCAGAGGTTATGGCGCTGAGCGCCAGAAAACAGGAACTAGGGCGCTTGAGTGCCAATTATGGGAATTTGTTTTATGTTTCTGGTTGTTTGGGTTCACTTTACGAATGATTTATAGTTCTTTGGTGAATGTTAAGTGAATTCATGTGTTGTATGCAATGTGTGTGTGTGTATATATATATATGTGTGTGTGTGTGTGTGTGTGTGTGTGTGTGTGTGTGTGTGTGTGTGTGGTTTATATGAGAATGAAAGTGGTGTAGTGATAAGAATCTCAAGGAAAGATTCTATATTCAAATAAGTTGTGAGGGATGCTTGATAGAGAGACTACAGTAAGCAGGTAATTTTCTACCAACCATTAATTCAGGTAAAGTTGAATGGAGTGACGGGAGAATGGCATGAGGTCTTTACGCTAGCCCTCTAGGTTTTAGGAGTGGAAGATTTACTTCATGGGTAATAGGTCAAGTTACCCTTATTTATAACTCTTTAGAGTATAAATACTACCATGGGTACATGCCTTCAGTAGTCTATATTATAGTGCTGTCAAAATGGGTTGTAACCCGCGAGCCAACCCGGTTCACCACAAGTTTGAGCCGGGTTGGGTTGGAAAAAAATGTAATTTTTTTTATGAGGGCTAGTTTTCAACTCGGCTCACTTAGAATCCAGCTCACCTAGGTTGAACCTGTGGTAAGTTAGGTTGGTTCACCAACCCTCCTAATTTAATTTAATTATTTATTATTTTGTGTTTCAATATTATTTGTCAGCTGTTGCAACCGAGATCGCGACGGAAAGCTGAACCGAAAAACAAACGGGTTTGAGAAAAGATTTTGGGAGCCGCCACCATAATTTATTATGGAAAAAACTATGGAAAAACTCTAAAATAAAAGTATGGTCTACAAAAACATATTTTCGAGTTCGGGATTAGCACAATAAATTAAAGGAAGGTATTAGCACCCTAGCGCGGCTGCCCAAAGGCAGTACCTCTAATTAACTGTATAAAATTAACGTGGTTTTTCAAAATAATTAATTTTCCCCAAAAATAAAAATAAAATTAAACTAAAATAAATTATTAGGAAACAAAAATATTTTTTTTTTTATGAACAAGACAAGGATTGACATTGGTCCTAAGTACATCAATTAATGGACAATGAGGGATCACGTAGTTCTTTATCTAGAAAAATGTTTGTGAGTTTGTTAAAAAAAAGGCATTGATTTATATTTTTGAAAAGTGAACCCGAAAATCAGGGATAACGTAATTTTGATAAAAAGATTTAGTTTAACAAAAGTTAACCTTTTTTGGTTTTAAATATTTCGTTTTTTTTTTATATTTTCAAAATAATGGGAAAAAGAAAGAAACCGACCATAGGCTGACACATACCCTTTATTTTATTATTTAAAAAACATTACATTATTTGTGTGTAGTAGAAAAACCTTTTAGAAAAAAAAGTTCAGAGCACAATAAAGAGAAAAAAAATGGTGTGAAGATGACATACATTTTTAGCTTTCAGTACTCCGTTGTTTCTTCTTTGGTGATTGTGGTTAACAGAACCCTTATCTAGGAGAACCTATTTTTTTTTATACTTTCTTTCTTTCTTTCTTATTGTTTGTCCAAGTTTTTCTCTCTATCTTTTTTCGGTCCCTTTTTTCTATCACAGAGTGCGTATTTATATACACACATCGTAATATTATTGTGATCTTGCCTTAATGGCGAATTAATTGACAATTAGCAAAATAGGGAAAGAAATGGTCTTGATTGCAATCGAATAAATCAAATAATATTCATGACAAAGATTATAATAATTGTCAGAAAATTTGCCCATTTAAAAAAAATGATCTTATTTTTCTCTTCAGGAAGAAACTGATGCAGCAAAATTATATCAATATATTTTATATTATTGTTTACCATTATTGTCATAATGTCGATTCAAATTCTTACCATATTAAATTAATATTTCAAAAACATTCTAAAGTGATGTGTCATGTATTATGGAAGATTATTTTATTATTTCCCTTTTCCTTTTTCCCTTTGCCCACCATTAATTATTATTCTCTTATTCTTTAATTTTGATTATTTACTTTCCGGACGAAATTGGGTGTTGACATTAGCATTTGTTTTATTATATTGTAGATGAGGATAAAAAGAAAGATGTTTCAAGAGAGAAAAATATTATAGATTTATCAATGGGGTTGCTCCCTACACCTCCCCGTTTCCACCCTCCACCTCCCCATTCATGTTTTATCCCTTCCTTCATCTCTCAATTCCTATTTCACCCTTAATAAAATTTTATTCTTAGAATTAATATTTTTAAGCGTCAAACACACAAGCTCTTCTTTCTCTTTAACATTCGACTTCATCCTCTCATTGTTTTATTGTGCTCTTCTTTCTCTTTTAACATTCTATCTCTTCCTCTAGTTCTTTCATTATGGTAAAATTATGGTGTGAGAGTGTGGTGGAGTTTCATTATGTGATGTGCTTAGTGGAAGGTTGCAGGTGGTGGTGAAAAGAATTAATCCAACACCAAAGGTTGGTCTTGGTGGTGCGATAGTGGTGTGGTGGTGATGGAAGATACAATGGTGAAAGGAATGAAGATGCATTGCAGAGCTTCATAGTCTAGAGTGCGTAATAAATCCTAAAATAAATATGTAAACGCTAAACGAATGTGAGCATCCGTATATTAACATCCGTATATTAACATCCGTTTTAAAACGGATGTCGGTTTCGCTCCTCCAGCAAGTAACTATACCTTTAAATATAAGCAAAATGATATTTAAACACTCTTTTTTAACACCATTTTGACACTATACACGTGTCAATTGGTGATTGGGGCAATTGAATTTAAAAAGAAAACTTAATTTGGGACGTTGGTAAGGGCATAGTTGGAAAGAGAAATATGAAAATTTAGGAAATTTAGGTTTGGCGGTTCGTTTTGGTTTTCAAGAGTCGTGCTCCATCTCCATCTCACTTTGGCGGTTCCTTTTTCGTTCTCTCTAGGGCTTGTGAAGAAACGGGCTCAATATCCATCCTCAACCATCATCTAATTTTCGTTCTATCAGTCGTGCTCCATCTCCATCTCACTTTGGCGGTTCCTTTTTCGTTGTGTCTAGGGCTTGTGAAGAGACGGGCTTCATCTCCATCCTCAACTATCATGTAATTTTCGTTCCATCATCTCCATCTCACTTTGGTTTTCGTTCTCTGTAGGGATTGACGTTGTCATCCTCGACCATCATCTCATTTTGGTTCCATCATCTTATTATCGTTGTGTGGAGTGTTTTCTCCTTGGGTGTGTCAACGATTCTCCGGTGAACGTTTTGGTTTGAGGTAAAGCCATCGCTTGTCTCTGTCTTTGTTTTTAAGCATTGGTGGGTTTTGCTCTCATGTGTCTATGTTTGTTTTGAAGCGTTGGTGGGTCATTGATGAGTGTGTTGTGTGTGAGCCCACTGTTCATGTTGTTGAATGTGTTTTCTGTGAGTGTTGAATTGGTAAAGCCATCGTTGATTGTGGTGAAATGGTTACTTTTTCGCACATGTGTGTGTTATGAAGCGAGAACATGTGGTGCACTGTGTCGTTGTGTCGTTGTGGTGAATTGTGTTGTTGTGTTGGTTATATTGTTAAGTGGAAGTGGTGGAATAGTGTTGTAATGTCCAGTACAAAAGTTTTGTTCTTATTTGGTGAAAGCTAAAGATTTGTTGCACATTTGCCCTTTTGACTGCAGGTTCAATGGCATCTCGAAAACCAAGTGTAATGCTTAATGGATATTGTAAGTTGTTTACATAATTGTATTGTAATAAGTGGATATTGTATCAGTGTTTGTTGTAATAAGTCAATAATTTTTTGGATGTATTTTTAAAGGTATGATTGTGGAGTTATCATGTTAAAAGCCATGGAAATTTGGGATGGAGAGGACAAATACAACGGGAAGAGCATGCCAGAGTACACGAATGTAAGTAATAATTTCAATGTTAGCAACAACTGATGATTTTGTTTATATTATCTAAGGTTAAATATATTTTGTTTCAGGCGGAGTTGAGTCAAATTAGGAAGAACTATGTGAAGTACTGGATCCTAGACAACGAAAACATTAGATTATTCGAAGCGCTCGATGAATATGGGTTCTTGTAGAATTAGATGTATATGGACATATTAATATGTATGTATTTAGATGAACAATGACATATGTATTAATCTTATATTGTAATAAGTAATGATTCTTACAGACATCTATAAATGTATAACAATTGGCATTTGGATTTATATGAAATAAATATTATTTGCAATTCTATTGTTACTATGTGTTAAGAGTGTTGGAGGTCATGGTTGGGCACCCAAGGTTCATGGAATGTGTCCTTGTTAGTCACTTGAACAACTTAAGTGAAAACACGCCATTGTAAACGTTTACAGGGTAGTGTAAACATTTACACGAGAGTTTTTGTGATTTTGTACAAAAAGTTCTTCACAGGGAGCCACTTTTTATAACACAGGGGACCAACTTTGTTTTTTTTTTCACATCAAGACATTCGTTGTTATTAGGAATGGTTCGTAAAGTGTGTTAGGAGTGTTGGAGGTCATGATTCGGTACCCAAGGTTCATGGAATGTGTCCTTGTTAGTCACTTGAGCAACTTAAGTGGAAGCAGGCCATTGTAAACGTTTACAGGGCAGTGTAAACGTTTACACGAGAGTTTTTGTGAATTTGTACAGAAAGTTCTTAACAGGGAGCCACTTTTAAAAGTTATAATCAATGTATTTTAGATTCATGTACTTGTGTTTTTATTAATAAAATATATGTTTAATGTTATTTGGACTGATTGTCATTGGGTGAAATGACCATATTGTTATTTTTTTTTCCCCAAAATCAACTCACCACCCCAGCACACATCTTAAAACCAAAAAAATCAAAAACACATGCAAAGTTTGCCAAAAAGTTAAAATTTGACATCTTGGTCTCCTGTGTACAAAAAGTGGTCCCTTGTGAAGGACTTTCTGTACAAATTCAAGAAAGGACACGCGTAAACGTTTACCACCTATTGGTAAACGATTAGACCACCCATTTTCAAGACACTTGACTTTGGATTTTATCCAACTACTTTTTGTGAACACGAGACCTTCCTCAATGGTATTTGGGATCTCCAAATTCAACTCACCACCCCCAACACACATCTTAAAACCAAAAAAATCAAAAACCAATGCAAAGTTTGCCAAAAAGTTAAAATTTGACATTTTGGTCCCTTGTGTACAAAACGTTGGTCCCTTGTGAAGGACTTTCTGTACAAATTCAAGAAAGGACAAATTGGTAAACGATTACACCACCTATTTTCAAGGCACTTGACTTTGGATTTCATCCAACTACCTTTTGTGAACACGAGACCTTCCTCAATGGTATGGTATTTGGGGTCTCCAAATTCAACTCACCACCCCCAACACACATCTTAAAACCAAAAAAACAAAAACCCATGCAAAGTTTTCCAAAAAGTTAAAATTTGACATCTTGGTCCCCTGTGTACAAAAAAGTGGTCCCTTGTGAAGGACTTTCTGTACAAATTCAAGAAAGGACACGCGTAAACGTTTACCACCTATTGGTAAACGATTACACCACCCATTTTCAAGGCACTTGACTTTAGATTTCATCCAATTACTTTTTATGAACACGAGACCTTCCTCAATGGTATTTGGGGTCTCCAAAATCAACTCACCACCCCCAACACACATCTTAAAACCAAAAAAAATAAAAAACCTATGCAAAGTTTGCCAAAAAGTTAAAATTTGACATCTTGGTCTCCTATGTACAAAAAAGTGGTCCCTTGTAAAGGACTTTTTGTACAAATTCAAGAAAGGACTCGCGTAAACGTTTACCACCTATTGGTAAACGATTACACCACCCATTTTCAAGGCACTTGACTTTGGATTTCATCCAACTACTTTTTGTGAACACGAGACCTTCCTCAATGGTATTTGGGGTCCCAAAATCAACTCACCACCCCCAACACACATCTTAAAACCAAAAAAATAAAAAACCCATACAAAGTTTGCCAAAAAGTTAAAATTTGACATCTTGGTCCCTGTGTACAAAAAAGTGGAGAAATCGAAGCCCAACCGCACCAGAATCAGAACAAAAGAGATGGAAAAATCGAAAAATTGGAAGAACGAAGATGGCGGCAGTGAGACGGAGAAATGAGATGAAAGAAAACGTTGAAGTTCTTATGGAACAGATCAAGGGCAAAACGGAAAGTGAATTTCAAATCTGAATCTAAACGTCACAAATTGGATTTTTAAAATAAAAAAAAAAAAAAACCAATCAATCACCTGCCGATACCTGGCAGTGTCAAAATAGTGTTAATATTTTGGTGTGAAAATATGGGGACGCTAAATATAAAATGGGAAAAAGTCATGATTTTTGTCTAGGAAAATGTTTGTTCAACACCCAGATTGACACAAATTTATTGGGTTTTAACTTTTAATTGGAAAAGTACTTTTGAAAAAACTGAGGAGGGTAGAATAGAAATTGTTGAGATAAATGTTTTATGAATTTTGATTTGGCGGTTTAATTTTCACTTTGCTGCGTTGGGTTTTGGTATCTCCATTGCTATCTCCAAATTTATTTTTGTTTAGCAATCTATATTGATTCAGTGTAGGGCATTTATGTGTTTAGTTTTTGGCCTTTTCTTTATTACTTTGGTCGTGTTTGAGTTATTATTGAGGCTTTCAAGTTGATGTGGTTTTTCTGTGATACAGCTTGTTACATCTGCAGATTGTGCTGGAGCGCTAGATGTGACTGATGATTTGCAACATTTACTGGTATCCCTTTAATCATTGTGTAATATGGTCTAGATGTGTTTGCTTGTAAATGATGGTCTTGGGATGGATATTTTAACTTAGCTTAATGAGACTAGAGATGAATGCTTAGCTGATATCAGTCACTTTGTTGAACTTGGGTAGTTTTTTTGATAGACTGTTTATGACATAGCATGATGGGATTCTTGACAGTTGAAGAAAACACTCTGTTCTAATTTATCTTGTTCATTTCCTGTAACTTTTGCAGGATGGAGATGAGCTCAATGGTCTACATTGCTTTAGGTATCTTAGAGATCATGTAATAGGCTTTATAGAATACATAAACAGGTACACCTTTTATGATATACTAATTGCATCTGAAAATTCAGTAAGCAGTGCTTTCTACTTTCTTGATTTTACGGAGCTGAGTAATAATTAGAAGATAATAGAGTTGAGCTAATTGCTTAGATGGGTTGAAACAATAGAAATTTAGTTTATTTTCGGGATCACTACTTTGAGAGAAATGAAGTTCTTGAATAATTGTTTCTTTCCTTATATAAATTCACATCCTTGTCGGTAGACATTTTCGAAGAGAAAAACTTACGAAGTGAGAATCCAAAATTTGTGGGTAGAGCTCATACTCAAAACGTGAATAATTAGTAAATATTTTTTCCCCTCTTTACTACTTACTTAAACCACAAAGCTAATTAGTCAATTTCAATTTTGTTATATTTGGTTTAAGACAAAACAAAATAACTAAGACATAAATAGTATAATTACTCAATTTTTTGCAGCTAAAAGTGAATACCTCTGTAACCTTTTGAATTCCTCATATACATACCTATTTCTACGTGTCAGCTACTTCTCTCTCTATTCTACAACTTGAAATTTATTTTGTTAAATAAAGGTAGAAAACAACGATGGATCAGCATGCATGTTACAACTGCTGACCCTTTTATAGCATTTCATTTGGTCATAACTCAATAGGGAATTCATAAAGAAAGTTATATTATATATATGCATAAGAAACTTCCACGACCCTCTGTCCCTTGAGAATGTGTATCCCATTAACTTTATTCCTTTGCTGTGGATTTATGAGTGTATGCTGATTGGTGGCTTTATTTTAATTTTCTCTTTGATTATATGTGTGTGTATGATATTTTAGTTGAATAAATTAATTTCTATTAATCTTAAATAATGATTATCTTTGCTTAAGTTTTTGGAAGGTGGAATAGAAGTAAGAGAGTTGATAATGACCGTTCTTTCTTTTCTTGACTTGATCGAGAGGTAAATTTGGATAAATTTTGTGGATTACAAAGTCTACAAAGCTTAATGTTGTTAAATAAACGTTAAATATTTTTAACAATCACTTAGACTAACAGTTCCCCATTTCAATCGCCTTATAGGTGCCTCTTCTTGATTCACCTTTCCTTCTGGGAAAGTATGCAGCTGCCATGAGAAATAAGAAACATTTTATGCAGAAATACAAACATGGTTGAAATTAAGGTCACCTAGCAGAGATTAAGTGTTGTAAAATCAATTTTTCTTACCTTTAGACTCTCAATTTCCACTGTTAGTGATTCAATCTTCTGAGTGTCTTCAACAATAACGTGTTTCTTTAACAATAGGGGGCGCTTCATCAATAGCTTTCTTTGCAGCCTCACGCTCCTTTATAAGCAATGCATTGGTTTCATCAAATTTTTTCTGCGTCTCCTGCAGTAAATTCTGCAGTTTTGCTATCTCTTGTGCTTTGGATTCTTCTAGGTTGCTCTACAGGATTCCAAATAGTTTTCTTTAGGGCTGTCTTATGCTGAAATTGATCTTCCAAAATTTATGTATCTGCAAAGCGTATATCTCACCCTTAAACTTTTCTCTAGTTGAAGACGCCAAGTGAGTTCCTCCACTCTTTTTTCAAGCTTGTCCTTTGCCTCTTTAAGTGCACCAGTTTCTCTTACAGCCTAGCAAAAGGACAGGAATGTTAACTGAGAGTAGAAAGAGAGATATCAAAGAATTATGAATAATAAAGTGAGGTTTGTGGCTTGTGCTACATTAAGATTAAAAAATGAGTCAAATAGGAGCAGCTTAATTTGTTTCATTCTATCATTCACAAAACTACCAAAAAGGAAAAAGGACTATACGATGGGATACTTTTTCCTCTGTTCAGTAGAAGATTTATTTTATATCTACCACATATTTCATATTAAAGATATGAGTAATAAAAGAAGTTAAAATAGAAAATAGAATGAAAATAAATTTTTTGGCTCCTATAATAAGAAATGAAGGTAAAATCCAATTTCTATTTTGTATAGAGGACAATTTTTATCTTGTTTTCCCTTTATCATGATAATAATGACGAGAAACAAATATATGAATATAAAACTACCAACCATTCTGTTATTATGAAATAGTCGCTTGTTAAATGCTTCCATTATTGGTTGTCATTCTTGTCTCATCTCTTGTCGCTCTCCTTTGATTTGCTCTTGTTCTTCTCTTATATGAGCTGTTGTGTCAAGTTAGCTTTCATTTTCTATAAACATTTTTCGTAGGTGCATTAAAGGATGAATGAGATTGATGTTGTGATGAGGCTCTAAAGTAACCTCAAATCCTCCAACATATCAGACAATGTATCTTCCTTGCCTCGTAATTTCAATCAAGTTGTGTATTACTTTTAGGAAGCATGTCCTTCGACAACTGAAGTAATTCTATGAAGCTTTTACCAGTCCACTCATTCAATACCTTCAAAGTCATTAACCTTAACATGGTTGATAATCATGTGAAGTTAGTCGAACCAGGATATAACATAGTCTCTCCATCGATAGTCATATTTTCATACACCGCTTTAAAAAAGGATACTCCAACATCACATATCATGCCTTCTAATTTGTCGTCCATTATCCAATCAACAGATTCATGTGTTTCAAACACACTTGACATGTCTAAGAATTCACCATGTCATGCCTATGTTGTATAATTATTCAAAAATCCATCACGCAAAAGATGTTCTCTAATTTCAACAACATCGAATCTTTTTCTATTCGAACAATTCACACTAGGACACCTCATCCTTACTCTATTTTCTACACTAACAACATTACATTGAGCGAATTGTGTAAACCCTTTCACCCCTCTTTCATAATCATCACTTATACATGGTGTTTCGGTTACATTTGTCCGGGGGTCGGTTGTCTTTCCTTGTTCTGCTTCATGCTTCAATCTTCCTATCCTCTCCAAGAACGCAATCCACTTCGATGGGTTGTTGATCTACAAAAGACACTCTGACGCTTAAGTCAGATATGTTTCATAAAAAAGTATATATGTAACTAGGATAGAAAAATATGTCTTTACCTGAACATCAATAGTATATTTATAGGGCATGTGACAGGCAAGCCCATTGATTAACCATTAGTGCAGTATATTTTTAGGCAATCAAACCCAATAATCAATTATTAATACCGTATATTTGTAAAGCGTAAGGAAATCTGACCCATTAATACTTGATAATTGCCCATGAATGACCATTAACACCGATCGGTATATTTCATATAGTACATAAGTCTCCCAAGTCCAAGGAGGCTCTTTGAAAGAGGTGTGCAGGGATTATTATGAGCTTTAAAAGAGGTCGCTAACGTTGTATTTAGGGAGCCTCTCTTCGATGTGCTTCAAGTCTTCATTGCTCCTTATACCGAGCGGCTAACTCTAGGAGTTCTCTTTAGAACTATTCCCAATACTGAACAAAAAATGTTAAGAGTTTCTCTTTGAAACTTTTTCCTGTGCAAGAGATTTTCACTCCAAAAAATATGCGTTTAAATAAAATAAAGTAAAAATTTCAATATTTTGTAATTTATTTTTATAAAAAAGATATTGGAACCTAACAAAGCTGAACGTAGGTGGTCCGAACAAGAAAGGACTGAACTTGTTGAGTAGTCGACTGGTAGAAGTTCTTTATCGAACTTCCTGTGTGAAAAATTATTTCAAAATTTGTGCATTTATTAAAAGAAATATTAATAGTATTTTTTTATTGTTTTCCTCGTTCAAAAACTAAAAATGTTGGTAGTAAATGTTGGAAATATATCCTTCCTTAATTAAGGGATGTAATTCCTATGCATATATGATTTATTCCAAGGTCTTGGAATTATTTATTTGATTTTCGAAGAGATGTACTTTCATCTTTGGAAAGGTCAAGGACATTAATTAATATCTAATATCACTTTTGATCTAGAAATCTAGAGATCTTGAGATAGCTAGAAATACACAAAAGTAATTGAGTGATCCAACTGTAAGTTAAAGAATATTAGTGAGTTGAGTATGATTTGAGAGAGAAAAGAGAGTTTCAACCATTTTTTGATGAGATAGTTGTAAGCCATTCAAATGGTGAGTTTGTGGGTTATCCTTTAGATAAGAGAGATTTCTTTGTAATCCTGTCTTTACAGTGGAGTTCTTATACTAGCTTGGTCCCGTGTTTTTCTTTCTCGTATTTGAATAGGTTTTCCATATTAAAAATATTGTGAGTTATTATTATCTTGTCTTATCTCTTTTCTCTTAAGCCTATTTTAAGTTACATAAATTTGTGAGTGACTCAAACAAGAGGGGACGAATAATCTATTTAGGCCTATCCTACATTGAAAACATTAGTTCTCGAAGGCAATAACACGTCAACCAGTTTGGGATATACACCTATCAAATCAAATTGTATTTCAATAAAATAGTGACTTGCTCATGCAATGGTAAGCCTACAATGTTGAAATTGACTAACCTAGACATCTGATCTTTGTACACATAAAATTGACGCATAATTCACCAAGACACACTTAATTCTGCACTAAGGCATTCAATCTCCCAATCTCCCAATTTCCAGCATGCAGATGCCATGCATTGGCTTCCCAGATTCTGTAGTTCACATTTTGTTATTTTAATTTTTTTTTTTGCTTTTGCATTTTCTTGTGTATAAATGTACTTTTTTTTTTCTTCTCTTTGTAATAAAATCATTTTACAGTTTAATACAAAACTCTTTTTCTTTCTTTCTTACCATCATATGATATTATCTCGGATTGTATTGTGAATGACAAAGATCTCCTCGGCTGCACCATATCATGTCAGCATGGACAAAATAAACTGTAATTAGAAGACGTCAAGAGTTAAAATGTATTAGCATAACATTAAACAAGTTAATTAAGATAATTGTCTATGTAGTCTAGACTCAACTCATAAACTCTAATATAATTGTTCATTAGATAATTAAGCATATTCATTATTATAGTCTTTATTATTATCTTATGCACACCCCCTTACTTGAACGGAGAGTGTCTTTTTTGAATATACCCTTTCTCAAATTGAAACTATACATGAAACTGGAAACATTCCATATTAAAAGCTGAAAAGTGGGGAGAAAAGTTTATTGTGAAGTTTTTACAATGGGTTTTCGTTCTTGTAAGAATAAAAATTATCAAAAACAAAAATAAAATAATTAAGTTTTACATTTTTTATAATTTTAAACAATTTTAAATCATATCATATTAAAAAATTTATATTTTGTAATTTAGTTTTTTACGTTTAATTTTTTTCATTAATTGCATATTGCTATTATTTTGTCCTAATTATCTTATATACTTGTTTTTATGTGTTGAAAAATATGAAGTTAGGTTGTTAATATAAAATGAATAATTTTTATCATTTTTATTGAAAAACATATTAGACGATCAAAATGATAATAAAGAAGACAGTTCCTTGATAGTTTATGCTAACATGAGTGTTATTGGAGAACATAAAATTCTTGTTATTTCAACACGTTTTTAATTAAAATTAGGTTAAAACCATTTAGGCGTCCCTATTTTCGTAAGGTATTTCCAATTTGGTTTTCTTTTTTTAAATCTTCCCAATTGAGTCTTTATAAGTGCTAATTTCAAACAAATTAGCCCCTACCGTTAAAGATCATTAACGGTGTTAAAATTGTGCAGAGGTGGGTAGATGACGTTATTAAAATTCTCCTTTTGAGGTGTTAAAATTGTACAGAAGTGTTAAAATTGTGTAAAGGTGTTCAAATTTTTCCCATTCTCCTCTGCACAATTTTAACACATCTGCATAATTTTAGCACCTCAAAAGGAGAATTTTAACCACGTTATCTACTCACCTCTGCACAATTTTAACACCGTTAACGATTTTTAACGGCAATGGCTAATTTGTTTGAAATCAGCACTTATAAGGACTCAATAGGGAAGGTTTAAAAGAAAGGGACCAAATTGGGAATACCTTACGAAAATAGGGACGCCTAAATGATTTTAACCTTAAAATTATAAAAGTTACTTATATTTCCAAAATTATATTATCACAAAATCTTGTATTCTTTTAATGTATATAAACAAAATGACATAAAGATATTAGTCACACCATTTAATTAACGGATAAGTTAAATTATAAAAACTCAATTAAAAAGTATAAAAGTTATAAATATTTAATTTACAAAGAAATTTAATAAAGATTCAAAGTTCAAGTAGAAACTTAATTAATTGTTTTTTCTTAATCATAAAAGTTTTCAAATCCATTTACATGTAAATTGTGGTGAAATAAATGCAAGTCCATTCATTTGGTGGTTTCCCTACCGCTGAAATAAATGCAAGAATTTCTAAGTGTGTCTCATATTAGAATGTTGCAACTTGGAATGTTGCAATATAAAATCATATAATAATGTCATATAATAATATCATATATCAACAACTTTTTTTAACAACAAAAAAAATTATTAAGAAAAAACATTTTCTATTAACATCACTTTGCCTAGTTCGCTCGGTTCAAATTGAATACAGCAATGTCATGACATAACTTTTCTTTCTTCTCTGTTTTATTGGGTAAATCCATAATGTGATGTTTCACTATGATGTGAATTTTGAAAATATGAGAACTAGTTTCATCATAATAGAACAATGTGGAGAATTCTCAGTTTCCAACAAAGTAAGCAATAATGTGGCTGCTTGTATTTGTGTGCTACTGCTTTATCATGTAGCCAAGAGGCAAACCTTGTTTTTTTGTGTTTGTGCTTTCATTTTTTCTTTTTTTCTTTTCTATGTGATATTGAAGAAATTAGTTAATGAGAAAGGAAAAATAATATTTAGAAGTTATCTCAACATTCTTCAAAACCCATGCTTTATCCAATATGCCAACACCTCATTGTTAGATCTTCCTATTATGGCGACATGCCTTTTGAAAAACAGAGCTTGTCTCATCAACCATTCATCATACAAAATCATTTTTCTGACACGCTTCCTTACTCTTGCCCATGAAAAATTACTTCAAAAAAGTTTTTTTTTTCCTTTTTCATAATAGTTATATGTATATGAATATCTAAATGGTTTAGTTATTTACTACATTAGTGCAAAAATAATTTATAATATCACGCGTTCAATCACTGAATAGTCAACGTTAAAAATAATTAGTGACATTTTTTTAAATAAATGTAATTATTAAATGTAATTTAAAATTGTAATTCAACATAGGATATAAAACATCGAATGCTCCAACATTAGACGTCAAAAGGTTAGTGAATTTAATAAAAATTTGAGCGGGAGATTGAAAATCCATTCACTTTATCTTAGCACGCAAGACCCTCCTTTCTTCTCAAACTTTTCTCGAATGAAGTTTGACACATGTAATCTTTACATGTGATACAAATGCATGTTAATTAACTACTTTATGTATGATTTTCGTTTGTTTTGACCGATTATTTTCGTGTTCTTGTCCTTCATAGGCACATTTTGTTTTCTCTTTCACTGGTGACGACACTTTATTCCTACGAACTCATAGGTTAGTTTTCGTTTTGAAGAAATTATTTGTTGAATTTGTTTTTTTTTTTGTTGAACTTGTTTGTTGTTGTTGCTTAGTTGAACTTGTTTGTGGTCGTTTTTGTTTGATTGAACTTGTTTTTTGTTGGTTATTGTTGTTTGCTGTTGATACTACATTACATGTTCATAGTTCATGCTTTATAAAATACCAAAAACTGAAATTTGTTGTTTTTCTATTTTTCAAGTCTCGTAGAATTGTAAAAAAGGATCACAATTAATTAAAAAAACAAAAAAAATTGATTAACGTCGTATATTGACAAAATTTGACGTCATCGTATATTGACAAAATTCGACGTTTAACGTCGAATTTTTAAATTCGATATCAATTTAACGTCTCTCGACATGACGTCGACCTCAAATTCGATGTGAAAGGCCCAAAATATTCGATGTTGTAGTATCATTTATATAATTTTTCATTTATTTATAAAGTAATTTGATTAAGTTTTTTTTTGAATGATTTAGGCTTTTATTTTATATTTTTAGAGCATTCTCTTATTTGATAGGTAAGGTTGTAGATTCAAATTTTACAATAACCTTGAGAATGTATAAGATTGGTTTGAAATGCTTGAAAAAGAGAAAGAGAGAGATTATAAATTCGACTTTCTCAATAATAAAATTAACAACTACTATTTAAGTTATTAAGGATAAGTCTAATATTTGATTTTTTTTTTGGAGTTCTTTTCGTTTTTCTAATATAAACGTTGTTTTTATTAACGTAAAAGTTGTTTTTACTGTGAATGGATAAAAAGATTATATAATTGAAGATAACATAGGTTATAACAATTTGATGTTACGTTGCTTTTTGATATGACTTATAACTATTTACACCTTATTTATGTTTTATTCTAGGCGTGTGTTTTTTAAATTAAAAGATTGTGTCTAAAGAGAAAATTTGATATTTTCCTTTTATAAATTATGCTATTAGTATAAAACTAGTTTTCAATGTGTTTTATTTTATATATTCTTAAGATTTCGACAAGTGTATTGAATCGTATCAAAGTAATATAAATGATAAATCTAAGTATCGTTTCCCTAAAGATTCACGACCTAGATATTTATGTGGTTTTTTGATTAATTAAGACTTATAAACGAAGTCATTAGGTTTATAACGCAGAAAATAAATATGAATACAAATATTGATCAATTGAGAGAAAAGATACACATGTGATTGATTTGAAAAATATGAATGATTATGTTGTTGGGGTTTCCGGCTTATCCTATCTACTCTAATGTATTTATGAATTCATTTTCTTCATTAATGTTAATGTCACTTTCTAATTTACCTTAAACCCGACGTCTCAGAGAAGAAAGCCTACTCTTAATTACTAGTTCACAATGTCTTGTATCATCAACAATTAATTATGCATTACATTCGCACAAAAGCTTAAAGGCAATTGACCCTCCTATCCCTATTTCTAGGTAATATTGCTTTCGGGAGAATTTTCCCAGTTCTAGATTTCCCTGTATGTATCCATAAAAACTAAATCAATAATCATGCTAAATAATGAATTAAACGAAGAAGGCAAAGAGTACATAGGAAAAATCCTAACAATTAATGAAATAAAGCATATATAATATAAATCAATTCAATACATGAGAGTTTCAAAGGATTGCATCTTTTCCTCCAACAACAAAGGAAGTTTAGTTCACCATAAACATGGTGAAACTAGATGAAAATATGAAAAGAATGAAAGATAAAACCCTAAAAGTTGAAGATCAGAGCTTCCGCATCCAATTCCGCCTCCAAGGGATGAGAAAGAGTGTTTTTGCCCCTCTTTTTGTCAAAAGATATGTATCTAGGTCGTCCAAATCATTAAATAGCTCGAAGAAAACACAGAAAACAGGTACATGCCCACGCCGTCGGCGCTCAGCATCCCACTTAAGGCGCCCAGACGTGAAACAAAAGACTTCAGCGCTCAACGATAGCGCTTAGGCGTGAAACAAAAGAACCTGGCCCTCAACGCCCCAAAAGGGCGCCCAGTCGCCATCTGTGACTCTTCTTTGTGCCACTTTTCCAGTTTTTCCCGAGTCTAACTCATTGCTACTTCAACTTCTTCTTCCAAATCATTTTAATTCCTGTCAAAACTAGGAAAACCAAGTATAAAACCAATAGTTTCACCTTCAACTCTCTTATTCTCATACTTAAACAAAAAACATGAATTTAAACTAGTTTCTAAATCATAAAAGATGGTTTTAGTATCAAACCATTATTATGTATGCAATAACATATACATGGCATATCTTCGGTTTTTAAAAATAAGATACGTTTAAAAAAGAATTGTAGGATTATTTTTGTAAGATATTATATAATTATTATTTTTTCTTATCTTATTAATTAAAAGATAATCTTGAAAGGAATTAATAATGAGAATTAGTTGTATTCATTAATAACACTTTTTCAAAACACAAATAAATGAATTTTTTTATTGTCCATACATTCATCGCTCATCGCGTAAATTACATACAAACTTTAGTTTTTCACGTTTAATAAAAACTAATAAATATGTGTTTGTTCTTTACTCATCAACACAACTTTCTAAACCTGCGTTTCATTGCTCGGAGTCAAACAATGGTTTGAAAGCAAAAATTTTAGGTTTAATACCTTATTTAGTCCTAACTTTTATGAGTTGGGTTCAAAATGATTCTATCTTTGAAAAAAGTTTATTAAAGTCCCATAATTTGTTAAAAAACGTTCAATTCGGTCTTTTTCGCTGACATTGTTAAAAACTTAACGGTGTAAATGCCAACGTGACCAGAACTGAACTGTTTACTTTGATAAATACATGTCACGGTTGAAGATGTTGCACCGCCCACTCCGTCCTCTACGACCTCTCCCACAATACCCTCCGCCCCCTCACCCTCTGCACCGACGCCTAGTGCTCCTCCGGAGCTTTCACCCCGACGACTGCCTCCTCCAGACTGTTAGTTTCAACGACGGCTACACCACCCTCTGTTCCTTCACCCCCTGCCCCCAACACATACATGCGATTGGCACGAACTTCGCAACCACAACCTCTCGAACAGTCGTTGGTACTCCTCCAACCAAATCCTTCCCTCTGGGAAAATCATCGTCGTGGGTGGCCGCCAGTCGTTCATAAGAGGCTCAGCACATCCAATTCCATCTGCATGATATTTTGAACAAAATAATTGAAACTGAGATAAACTCCCAACACTGAATCATCAAACTGGCATTCATATAAGGCTCCACACATTCAACTATATCTGCATGATATACTAAAATTGTGTTTGCTCTTACAACATGGGAATAATAAGAATTGATTTTGACAGGAGACTTGATTTTATAAAATTATGGTTCTTTTATTATTGCTATGTAAAATTGGTTTTGCTGCAAAGCTAAATTTGACTAGAATGATAAATAGTAGCTTTTCAACTGGATTGAAAAACTAGCCAAGTTTTATATTAAACTGGGTTTCAGGATAAAAACATCCAACAAACATAAATCACTTCAATAAAAAATCAAGTCTAACAAAAGTCAATTTTAAGCACAAACGTTCAAAAACCACATACCAATTTTACCACAATGAATTAGGGAGACTAGAATTATAAGCTACTAATAGTTCTTGCAATTTTCTGAAACTTTTGCAAGAGACATGCGAAATTTAGGATCCAAGCATCATTAACAGCATGCCATAAACACCTACAAAGCAATCACCCAAATTGAGATAAGTAAACACAACAATGCACACATAAAAAAGAGTGCTTAATGTTCAAATCTTAAAAGCATACACACAATCAGGTTTTAACTTGCATAACCCATCAGATGATGATCATCCCATATTCACACGTTAACATAAGCAAAAGATGAAACATGAATATTAGTTAAATTGCATCGTCAGAAAAGCACTACATTTTTTACCTAGCAACCAAAAAAAAAATCTCGATAATCATTAAATTTTTTACACTTAATCATACCGTTTAAGTCAGGCTTGTATGGATAAAATAAGACGATGTAGTATTATTTCTTACTAGCCCTTCATGAATGTGAATGTTGAGTCAATAAATCCGTTCAATCTGATATATGGGCCGACCAAAAGGACCGAAACAAGAACAAACAACTTAGAAGGATTGAATCACAGTGAGGCTTAATTCATGTGATCAGAGATGAAGAGACAAAATCCTTACCTCACAATGGTGATTTGGAGCTAGCGTTTGAAAATTCTGAAGTAAAGGGTTCATAAGAGACAAGGCTCTTATTTGATGATAGGGTTTGAAAATTTTGAAACAGTAAGATCATAATCTTTAAAAAAGACATGCAATTTGGCCTTTAAGTATTTATAAATTTGCATGTGGCTCAACAAATTACTTAAGCAAATTAGTTTGCCCAGCCGAACTGTTTTGAGAAAGTGGTTTAATAATTAAATTGTTTTCAGTTTGATTTTGTATTTAATTCTGTGTGTTTCGTAGTTTGGTTTTGTTCACAAGTGGTTTCTGCATAAGGATAGCAAAGCTCTAGCACAATGCCATCACCAAGACAACTTTCAGAGGCGCGTGGACATAGATGTTGAAGAGAGGGGCGTGACCTAGAGGGGCAATATGGGAAGGAGACCCTTGGTCAAAAACATGAAAGCCACCTTCGGAATTCGGCGGAAAGCTCTCCATAACAGCTCATCGTCCGACTATGAGTGAGGTTGGGCGGATGAAAGAACTCCCCCATGTCGAGAGGAGGAGGAAGAGGGGAAGAAGGCGGCGGTGATGGTGGTGGTGAGGCTGCAGTGAAATTGGTGTTTGGATGTGACACCAACTCAAACGTGACACATATGCATTCCAGTACACAGCTCACTTAAATTTGGACACGGTGCCATTTGCATCGTTAATTTTTAATGGTGTCAACGAAAAGGACCGAATTAAACGTTTTTTAACAAATTATGGGACTTTAATGAACCAAACCCATAAAAGTTTTTTAAACATTTTTTAGTAAACTTTTTTCAAAAATAGAATCATTTTGAACCAAACCCATAAAAGTTAGGACCAAATAAGATGTTAAACCAAAATTTAATTATATTTTGTGCTAAATATGGTTTTGTATTGAACTGTTACGTGAAATCTTAAAGTATTTTATTTTTTTTTTCAAAAGTAATAATTTAATCCTTCAAATGTAATGTTGTTAAAAAGTAGTGTTGAATATTATAAAAAAAGCTGGATTATATAAAAAAAAGAAGTTATTTTCAATTCTTAAGAATAAAATTAAATACTTGGCAGTATGCATGTGTCTAGTTCATAGTCTAAGTGAAGCGTAATTTCCACGCTGATGAAATTTTAACGTATATTTAAACCACTACTTTTCAAAATAAATATTAAAATAAAAACGAATATTAAAATAATTCAAAATTTCACGTGAGAACTATTTTCAGTTTTATTTATATAACCAATTTTACATTAAGAGATATTTGATTATATTTGTAAATTGCAAAATTATCATCATTTTCAGTTAAAATAATTAGATTCCTGATATTTTTTACAACTATTTTTAATAATTATTTATAAGACAACACGTGTCATTATTTTATTATTTTGTTTGAATTTATGTTTAAAAGAATATTTAAAACAAAGATAAATAATAAACTAACACGTATTAGTTATCAAAAATTAAAAAAGAAATTTAAAACAACTTTGACCAAATAATTATCCATCCATTTCGATTAACATAATTATCCTCTGCAAATTCTGAGAATGGATGGCTGATACCTTTAATAGTTCTTTTCTGGTTTCAATTTTTTATACCCAAAGTACTACATTTCAATTGTTATACTACTAGTTTTTTCTTTTTAAATATTTTAATCTTAAAAATGAATGAGATATTTTTACAGCATTAAAGCATAATAGAGCTTTAATACACTAAACAGAAAATAAAATAACACGAAAATAGTTAAACAAAACATTTATTAAACCTTTCAGTTCTGCTAAAAATAATTAAAAACCTGGCTTAATAGCTATTTTGGTCCCTATTTTTGTTTGGTTTGTTCATTTTGGTCCTCATTTTTTATTTTTGTTCAATGTGGTCCTAAAGATTGTAAAATCTGTTCAATTTAGTCCTGAAAAGGCGTCTAAATAGTTAACGACAAATAGTACAACTGTGCAATGCAGTAACGACTTGGTACAGGACTGCCTACGTGGATGCCCTTGATGCAGAGTTACGTAGACTTAATTAAATTTTAAGTGAAATTAGGGTTTTTATATTAGGGTTTTATGTTTGAAAATTAAATTAAGGGTTTTTCGAATGAAATTACCCCCAATTTGAAGCGTAGTGTGGAACCCAATCTTTGACAAGTGTAGATTCTATCATTGCAGAAGGAGTTTATGATGCTAGGGCAGGAACCTTGTGTATGGTAGGTTGCCGTGAATTGAACCTAGGGAAGCAGCAAGAAGAAAAATTTGGAGAACTTACTTTGGGTCACAGGGTTTCCGTGAATTGCTCCACTTCATCTCACTGATTATGATGTCAATTCTTACTTTGGGTCACATGGTACTTCTTGTTCTGAACTTTGAAGCTCTTCTCACTCAAAATCCCAACAACAGAAGGCTAATATTTAGAAACAATCCATGGCTGGAAGTTAATGAAATAAGTGTGAGGTTGGTCACCATGGTGGCTTTCACTGAAACAAAGTAAACAAAACTCTAATTTCAGAATCTGCACTTTGTCAAAGATTGGGTTTCATTGCGAATGAGACATTGCTTCAAATCGGGGGTAATTCATTCGAAAAACCCTTAATTTCATTTTCAAACATAAAACCCTAATATAAAAACCCTAATTTCACTTAAAATTTAATTAAGTCCACATAATTGTGCATCAAGGACATCCACGTAGGTAATCTTGTGCCAAATCGTTACTGCATTACACAGCTGTACTGTTTGCCGTTAACTATTTAAACGCCGTTTCAGAAAAGGACTAAATTGAACAAATTTTACAATCTTTAGGACCACATTGAACAAAAATAAAAAATGAAGACCAAAATGAACAAACCAAACAAAAATAGGGACCAAAATAGCTATTAAGCCTTAAAAACCTTTGGATTGTTATATTATGGCCTCACAAGTAAAAGCAGAAGATGAAACCTTACTGTTAACATAATAAAGAACCAAAAAAATAATAATCCAATTCATGGAAATTGAAAAATATCCTCAAAACATTTTCCATGATTCACACTAAACCAATGCAACACACTCTGCTTTATATTCATCGAACTCAATAATCGTTTCTGGTTTGAAAAGCTCTGAGGTAATGTTTTCTTCGTTTTCCCCAAATTGGATCATTGGAGTAGTGAATGAAGAAAAGCAAAATGTGGTGTTGTGTGTCAGTGAGCTTCTCGATACATCATCTCCCTGTACTGCCTCAGCGACTCCTGCCTCTGCAACCTCATCTCCGCGTTGAACTTGTTGATGAACGCTTCCACTCGCCGGTTCAATTCGTCCTGACTCAACGATGGCTCCTTCCTCAGCCTCGTCGACGTGTTCTTCTCCCTCCCGGCAAACGTCTCTGATTTCTTCATCACAGGTCCACCGTTCAAATCCCTCAACGGCGTCCCCTGCGTCTCCCACGTCTCCGCCTTCTTCAAATGCCTAGTTAACGGCATCGCTCGCCCTTCCGTTATCGTCCTCCACGTGCTCTCCAACGTCTCCTGCTTCTTCGCCTTCGCTACTCCCAACGCCGCAACCTTCCCCCCTGAACCACCACACCATAACCAAAACCAATTCAGACACGTCATCATACAACAGTATTTCAATTCTAATCATAAGCGTGTTGTAACAAACAAGCTATACAAACTATTTCCAAATTATAATTGAATTTTCATCTCACTACTTTCGGTAATAGTTCTCCAATATATACCTTATACTTTGTTCAAAGTCTTTCAAAACCACTTCATTTCACCCTTCCTTTTCTCATTATTTTTCAATTTCAATAAATACATAAAAAAGGAGATAAACAGTAACACTTTGCAGTTACGATTACGATACCTTCTGGACTGGCTCTAACCGCTTTCCGGTGGCTGAATCTGGCAGAAACAGGTGGTTTCTCGTTCTCATCTGCGAAGGAAAAGTCCAATGAATCTTTTCTCAGCAGGCTCGGGGAGAGAACGGCAGCGCCATCGTCGTCATGAACCGTCGCTTTCATCGGCGTGTTCTCGTCGTGAATACAACCGGCAGAAGCGTTGCCTTCGCTGAGCGCATCGTGTTTCAGCGTCGGTTTCGTCTGGTAAAGGTATTGGTCAGAAGATACGGTGTAGTCAGTTTGTGCGGCGGGGGATAGGTGGAGGGCGTCAGGAGCGGGTATCTGGACGGCGAGGAGAGGACGGTCATAAATAGGCGGGTCGGAGGAGAGGAGGAGGGCGGTTTCCGGCGGGGAGTGGTGGTAGAGGTGGTTATTGAGTTTAGAAGAGGCGAGAATGGTGAGGATGATGAAGTTGAGGAGGATGTAGAGGTAGGGAGGAGTGAAGCATGTGAGAAAGAAGGTCCACACGTGTGGAGCTTGGGTGAGAAAGAAATGCGAGAGCAAGGGGAGTGTGAGTTTCAAACCCATTGCCATTGATAAAACCCCGGTGGAAACTAGAACGGTTTTCACAGACACATAACCCATTCTTTCTTATTTTTTTCTTTTTCTGGACTTACCTTCTTCGACTCTACCTTACTGTCTGTGTGTGCTGGGAACTTTGGTAAAAGGGAGAAAAGAACGTATTTATAAGACTGTTTGATTGCAATTGTGTGATGCGATTTGAACCGTCAGATGAAATTGTGGGAAGAGGTTGGTGTTGCTTTTGGACCCTTCAGAACAAAAGTCTCTTTATTATTAATCCTATATTTTTAATCATTTTCATTATGATTTAGTTAATTAGTGTAGTTTAGTTTGGATGATAAAGAAAATATGTATAATATGTAGTTTCAAAAGTGACCAATGAATAGAAGTAAAAAAAAAAAAAGGGTTTTATTTGAGATATAATAATTTAAAAAGGAGCTCAACGGCTAAAAGAATATGACCGTTACAGAAGAGGGAGCGGTAGGAAATGGCATGGGAAGCATTCCCACATGCGGGCAAAGCTCCACCGTCGTACCAACCAGTAATGGGAACTATTTTGACCACCAATGCACACCACTGACAACACATCAATGCAATTTATAAGGAAACAAAATTAATGATGCTTTTACAACATTATTATAACAGACATGTCTTATTTGATTTTCTCACTAAATCAAATCAAATTATAAATCAAACAAATATAAACATAATTCTTCTTTTACATTTAATTTTATTTCAACTCCATTATATACACTACAAGTAGGTTTGATGTGGACCACTATGGTATCCTGTGTAGCCTTTACTCTAATCATACTTGAAATTCAAAAGATGTATATTGATGATATATGTGACTGCATGTATTCTGAAACATAATAAATTTCTTTAGATAATTGAGAGTGGAGAAATGTATAGCAATAAGTTGGATATAGATCATCAAAATCTTGAAATCATCAATTTGGACTCCTTCAAATCTTTAAATCTTTATTGGCTATTAAATATTAATTACAAAATAAACTTTAACTACAACATTGTATAAAGTATGGAGCAAATAACTTTGCATCCTTATCTAATAATAAATGATTAATAATATAACTTTTTTAAATAGTTATTGAAAATAGCAAAAATAGTTGCCCCACCTGTTCAATCTTCTAATAGAAAAAAAAAATAACAAGATGACAAACTAAAAATTTAGGGGGACAAACTTATTTAAATATTACAAAAGTAAAGAAATTAAAGAAATATTATTGATCATAGAGTAAATTATGTGAACCAATAAACTTGTAAAAACTTCACACAACTTATTTATAAATATTTGAAAATGTAAAATAGACAAAAATCATAACAATTTTAATATTTCTAATGACTTTAATATAAAATATTAATATTGAGACTTTTTTATATGAAAAAAATAAATTATCATGAATCATAACTATTTCAATATTAATATTTTTTTATTAATGTCGTTATATTTGATAATTTCAATAAAATAACATTAATATTGAAGTTTTTATAGTTTTGACAAAACTTCAATTTTTCAGAAAGTTTACAGTTCTCATGATTTATCTCATCATTAGTACTTTTTTTTACTTGTATATTTTTGTAATATATGGACATTGTCCCAAATATGTAAAAACAAAAATCACAAAATTCAACAAGGTAGCAAGTTTGTAAAATAAATGATTTTTTTATATAAATTTAGTATTTGGTAAAATTAATCTAAAATGATGAACTTAGTTAAAAAAATATAAAATATATTAATAATTAAGAACTGTTTAAATATAATTTTTAATAAATATTGGAGGAATTGAGATCATCAAATGAACTAATAAAAAACTAACATTTATTTTCACTTTTCCATATAATAATTATTGCAAAGTTAAACAAATTTATGATATGTGAATTAATAATATAGTTTCAAACTATTTTTAATATTATTTTAAAAATGTACTAAAAATTATTTCAAGACTAATAGAACATTATAACCTTTCGAAATTATGACTACTTTGAGTAAAATAAAATAGGCAAAAAGGTATTTTTCATTTTATAACTTTTTCAAAAAAGCATTGAGTTAAAATATAACTCTAAGTTATAGGTATAAGAAATAATTAAACAAATTTGCCATAAAAAAAGTTCCAACACTAATAGATAGTTAGAGTATTTTAAGACATATTGCTAGGATCTTTTTATTTTTAGATATGTGTATATAGAACAAACTTTTGTTTGAATGATCTTTATATTAATATTCAACTATCAAACTAGGAGATATCTTTTTAAATAAATTTAATGAGAAAACATATAGGAAAATAGTTTTTCCTATACTATCGATCCAGTTGTCTAGTTTTTCCTATCCTGCCTTATCCCTCTTTCATGCTCTCTTCCAATTCATTTTTTAAAGTAGTAAAAATTGTCCAAAAATTTATTTTAAACTTTTATTTTATACTTTTAATATAATGTATCTTTTTCGGGTACACATATAAATAATAATAATAAAAATAAAATAAAAAGAAATTAAAAAAAAAAAAACTTAAACACGACTTACTCTTACATTGAACTTCTAACAACTCGTTTAAGAGATTCAGGCACTAGTAAAAAAATTGCATTTAAATTCGTACAATAGGTCTCGATTTATCGAACCCTATCAAAATGTGGTGGCATTTTTGTAGTTTAGTCGAACTTATATGTTTCGGTTCAAAGGGAATCGAGACATATAAGCTATATTACCTAGGTTGCAATTCCATCGAGTGCGAAAAGGGGTTTATGCTTCGGTTAGGTAGAAAACTGAGGTGTATAAGTTGAATGTTATATCAAAAATGTCATTTTATATTATACTCTTATTTATTTCTGAGGTGTATAGGCATCGGTTGCTTTGTTAACCATAGACATTTATTTCCTCGGGTAAGTGAAGAATCGAGGTAGTATAATTTTTTATACTTCAGAACGCATTAAAAATTTTAACCTACAGTTTAATCTTCTTCTTCCTCCCACAATAGCTCTTTTTCCTTGAGCACCCAAGAAGTTTTATTCTTCCTCGTGCAAGCCTCCATTGCTCTGGCGCCATCCTCGTTGCTCGCTTTCTTCACGTGTTGGAGCCTCCGGTTCTCTCGCTGTTGCTCCAAAGTGTCTCGTTAGACTTGGCAGATGTTGAGATTGTTGATAAGGGAAGCACTGGTTTAGCTAAACCTTGATCTCACAGTGTTCTGGTTTTTGATGATGACAACATTATTAATAAAACATGTATTGATATGTGTTACATGTTCAATTCTTTATTGTGTATGATACTTTGAAGAACATGTTTGTATTGATTTTCATATGTGTATGCATATTCACTGATTTTATACTTGATACATCTTTTCTGATTGCATGACATTTGTTTCAGAAAAGAAAAACCACATGCACTCTGCTGAACTATTATTGTGTGGCAAAACTGTAAGTTTTAAGTCGACTTTATTATGAAGTGAGTCGATTAAAACTCGTGACTTCACACGGATTTTCAAAAACAGTGCTATGAGTAATTTTGCAGTGAAAAGTTTTTCAAAACAATTTTGACGTGTTAGAGTCAACTGCATGTGTAGAGAATTCGACTTAGTTAGTTATGTCTTGAAATTTTGTTAATGTTTGTGATCTATAATGGCTATATTTTGTTTCTTTAGTCAAGCATTAATTGCAAGTCAATGGTATTAAATTCGTAATCAATTTGGTTGGTTTGACTGCTACTAATTGATTTAACTGTTATAACTGTCAAGTGACAGTCGAATGTATTAGTAGCAAAATCAACTACAAGAGCGTTTGTTTGATAGAAAACTATAAATAGACGTGATTCTATTAATCACAAAGACTTTGGTTATTCTAACATTTTCATTTTGATATTTCAGATTGTGATGTCTGTGTAAAGGCTCCAAGAACTCATCAAGAAGACAGAGGAGATCTTTCTTTGAAGAGTTTCTTTAGGAGGAAGTGAATTGCGCTTACTGTTTGATCAAATTCTGCACTGCTAGTGCTCATCATATTGATCAAGATTGTTTTCAATTTATTGAAGATTGGATTGTCCTGTTGGGATTACAAGAAGAGAACTTATGGAGTTTTGGACACTTTGAGGATTGTTCAAAGTGGGTTGAAGATTGTAGAAGAGGGGATATCTTGCTGCAAATCTTTGTGTTGCTCACTATACTTTTAGTTAGAGGGTTAGAGAGGTTGTCTCTATAGAAATTTCGTTGTAAAAACCTTGACTAATATAGTGCACTGGCTTTCTGGTTGAGGAAGGACACTGGATGTAGGCATTGAGGCCGAATCAGTATAAAAACTCGGTATTTGCTTTCTTTTTCCCTGACTCTTTACTTTAAGTCGACTTTATATTCTGCGTAGTCAACTTTAAATTCCGCTGCACTTAAACTTCTTATTCCTTGCGATTCAAGAAACTTTGTAAAACTTTATACTTTGTATCTGATTTTTTAACCTCACCAATTCATCCCCCTCTTGGTGTTGAAACCAAGCCATCATGTTTCCAACAACAGAGTTTCGCGAGATGGGAAGGAAACTCTTTTCGCATGGCGCGGCGAGGACGCGACGGCGACATGGTTGCGGTTAGGTGCTGGATCTGCGTTTCACAACATTTGCTTCTCGACGACGAAGGGCTCTAGTGTCTTCGCAGTCAAGTGGAAACAGGGTTTGCCCTTTACGGCGGTGCATTCGAGATGGGTTTCTGGTGATTATGGATTCGTGAGTTAGTATCATGTACTACTTTAAACTAGGGATCTGTGCCTGGAGGTTGTTATTCCTATTCACGATTTTGGGCGATTTTGTGGTATATGATTTATAGGTTTGGAAGCTAATGAAGGTGCGATTTGGGGCTTGAATTATGGTTTGGTGATTTTTGTTTATAGGTCACGAATGGAGTTGTTGCGAAGACGAAGCTTGCAATGGCGCTGTATCGCAATTTCCATGGTGGCACGATGGCTTCGCGTGATGAAGATGAGTTCTTGCGGTGGGTGTTGCAATGGGTTTCGCGTATGGAGGAGATCATGACGAGCTCGCGTGCTTAGAGGTTCATAGATGGTGACTTCACGACGACACAATTTAGTGGAAACGTGGAGAAGGAAGAAGACGTGATTAGGGTTTCTGGAAAAATGGATGTGCGATTTGGAACTAAAAAAATTAAAAAAAATTAAAAACACTTTATTGCCTCGGTTGTCTGTGAACCGAGGCAGAATCTGAACCCTTATGCCTCAGTTTAGAACCGAGGCAAAAAGTCTACCCTTTTTACCTCGCCTGTATATGCCTCGATTTCGGAACCGATACCTATAAACAAAAATAACCGTTGTTATTTCCCTTGACTACATTAATGAGACTTGTTATTATTCAAATCAACAACTCGTTAGCCTCTTAATTAAATTTTTAGGAATTTAATCAAGCATTTGTACATATTTATTATTCTCTTAATTTATGATAGGTTATCTAAGATCAAATTGTGTCGATAGGTAAACACTAGAACAACAAAAATATTATAGATATTATTTACAAAAGTATTATAGATATTATTTTATATATTTTATATTGGTTAAGTTATCTACTAAGAAAGTGTGATATACACAAACTACAAGAGTTATGGACTCTATCAAAGTAAAATTAAAAACGAATTAAAACAAATCATGTTGAGAAACATATTACAATAAATTGTGGTTGTAAATATAACATGTTTAATGTAATGAAGAAATATAATAAAATAAGACACACCAAATAATCAACATGATATTTGATAACAAATTGACTCAATATTATATTATTGGAAAAAATTTATTAGTGAAAAAAAAATTGTTGGTAAAATAAAATTGATCAACAAAAAAAAACACCAAACAAAATAGTAATTATCAACAAAATTTAGAATTTAAATTATTAACAAAAGTATTCGTCAGTAAAATTTATTAATGATTAAAATCTTTATAACTAACAGATATTTCTGTCGATAAAACGGAAATCAAAATTTTAAATTAATTTTAACCATGTGGTGATAAAATCCATAAATAAATATGTTGATAATTTTTTTAAAATTATGTTGATAATTGTATTTCTTAAAATTCATCAGTAATTCCAGTAAGTATAAATTCTCTCGCAAAATATAAAAAAATACTCATTATAAATTAAATGGAGATGGTGAAAAGAAGAAAAAAAAAAAGAAGAAATGGAGATGGTGAGAAGAAGAAGAGAAAAAAAGAGAAGAAGGAGAAAGAAGAAAGTGAGGAATATGAGGAAGAAGAGGAGAAAGAAGAAACGGAGAATGATATGGAAACAAAACAACAATGGATGTGACAAAGATGACAAAGGAGGACAAAAAGATAAGAAAGAAAAAGAGAAAGAAGAGGAAAAAAAAAGAAAAAAGATAAAGAAAAAATAAACCAAATCACAATATTAACGAATATATTTTTAATTGTTGGTAATTATTAAAAAAAAGGAAAAAGTCTCTTTAACAACTCTTTTTTGACAACTTTTTGACAACGCATACGTGACAGCTTATGATTGGTTCGTTTCAAATATTTTTTTTTAAAATAAATTCAAACAGACGAATGAAATGGTGACATGTGTCCATTTGTAAAAAAAGTTGTTAAAAAGTGTTGTTAAAATATCATGATCCTAAAAAAATTTGTATTCGTCAATAAAATTTATCAATGAACATTTAATCGATTAATTTTTAATTATCGATAATTTTATTTTACTGATATATTTTTGTTTACCAAATGAGTTATGATTGTCTATAACCCTAGAATTTCTTATAATCATTAAAATTGATAATTAAAATTGTATGAAGAGTAAAATTTTCAATGCATATATTCTTTTCACATATTGCTTAAAATATAATGAAGTTTTAATTCACATATATGTACTTATCATCCTAATTTCCTAATATCTTCACACTTTGTAAAAGATAGAACGTATAATTCACTTCGTTACTCAAGAATTCAAAATAAAGATTAATGTGATGATTATATATATTAATTAAAGTATCTACATTTTCAAAGTTAGGTTTGTTTTCATTTAGGTATAGTTTTATATATGGTGTAAAGTGGGAAGCTTCTTTCCCCTATGATTGATTATACATAGATGAAGTTGAGAGGAACTATCATGCATGATATACTTTTACGGTCAAAACACGACATATACGAATTGTGTTTTGTAAGTGGTCGATAATAATCTTCCTTAATAGCCTACAATACAAAAAAAAAAAAAAATTATATCCATGCCTCACGAATGTCACTTGTTAGCTACTACTTCACCCCATAACAACATACAATAATCAATAACTTTATCGAATACGACGCATTTATGGACAATATATTTATATATGAGAGATATCATGCATGCACCAACCTCAACCAAATAGTTAGAAATTTGGTTTTGTTTTGCGTATCATAATAAAATGGGAGAACTCTAAGCTGAGTCTACGAGACCATGATCGAATGACTAATGGCTGTGAATTTTTCTTTTCCAATGCACCAAAGTCAGATATTGTTATCTGAAATTGAAAATGTGATGATGAACAAAGAAGATATTAACAAATAATGAAAGACAGAAAGTGCACGTAAAGACAAGTAATTAATAAAAAACTATGCATGAGCAGTGTTTGTGAACACGACCCCTTCCATTTGTGGTTCATTTTCATTCAGAATGAATGCGTGATAATATCATGCACACGTACCAAACTCATGTTTATGATTATCGATTTTGTTAACACTATATAATTGTCTTAATACTAATGTTCTTCTTTCAAACAATTTTGGTTTTGTTAATCTATTTCCTTTTTAAACTTCCATACATTATTCCTAATTCTATTATATATATATATATATATATATATATATATATATATATATATATATATATTATTTTTGTCAACAAGACAAATCGATTAACGAGTTGACCAACACAAATTGATTATCTTTCATATGCTTTGTCCTCACTTGCACACTTTCTAGGAAAACTTCCCAGAAGGCCACCCTTCCCTAAATTATTTCAGGCTAAGCACGCTTAACCATGGAGTTCTTATGAGTTAGACTACCGAAAAGCAAATGCATTTTGTTGATATGAGTAGTCAAATCAATTTCTTTAAGCTATCCTTCAACTGTATAGTCTCATACCTATACCGTCTCTAGATCCCTCTCATTTCAGTGTATGTTTGATTCTTTCATGTGCCCCTTCCACTGGAAGCCTGCTAGGAGCTGCTCTTTGTTTGTGTCTCTCGTACTTCGTGCCTCTTGCATCGACGATCACTCCCCGCCCTCGTCAGTGCCTAGGTGTCACAATAAATTCATAAGTAAATATGTTGATATTTTTTTTTAAATTATGTTGATAATTGTATTTCTTAAAATTCATCAGTAATTCCTCTTATTGGCCTCGACCACTCATCCTCTAACCTCTCCGTCTCATCCTCCCAAAATCGTACTAAATCATTTTGCTAAGGGCAGGTTCCAACCAAGTAAACCCTCCCGAAAACTCCATCGGTTATGGATGAGTTCCAATTAAGGAATCCCTCCAAATCAGACTAAAACATTAAGCTAAGGGAAAATTCTAACCAATGAACCCCTTTTGAAAACTCCATCGGCTAAGGTGATAACGGTCTAAAAGCCGTTATTTTGATACTTAATTTTGATATAAAACACACCCTTTGTGACTTAGAAACTAGCTTGGAATCATGCAAATTGCTTTAGTTTTGTTACAAAAGAGTCAAATATGGTGTTAGAGATATTATGCTTGTTTTTCCCTTGTTTTAACAGGAAATATTAGGGTTTGATGAATGAAGTGAAGGAAGAGAAGTGTTAGATGCAGAAGGAGGTGGAAAATATTAGAAAAGAATAATCGTAGCCACCGCTCAACGCCTCCAAATCAGACTAAAACATTGAGCTAAGGGAAAATTCTAACCAATGACCCCTTTTGAAAACTCCAACGGCTAAGGTGATAACGGTCTAAGGTTATTTTGATACTTAATTTTGATATAAAACACACCCCTTGTGACTTAGAAACTAGCTTGAAATCATGCAAATTGCTTTAGTTTTGTTACAAGAGAGTCAAATATGGTGTTAGAGATATTATGCTTGTTTTTTCCTTATTTTAACAGGAAATATCAGGGTTTGATGAAGGAAGTGAAGGAAGATAAGTGTTAGATGCAGAAGGAGGTGGAAAATAGTAGAAAAGAAGAATCGTAGCCACCGCTCAACACCAATTCCAGCGTTGAGCGCCAGCTTTGAGGAATATGCCACTGCCTGACGCTTAAGCGTCAAGGCTGAGGGGAAAATGCAGAACCGTCGCCACCGCTGAGCGGCAGATCCAGCGTTGAGCATTGGCCTCTTCAGAATCAGCACTGTCTCTCGCCTGGGCGTCAACGCTGAGCGTCCCATAGAAGTGTCGCACCCACCGCTGAGCAGCGAAACCAGCGCTGAGTGCTGTAGTTGGGCTTGGGCCAGAATTCTGTAATTTTGCACAGCTTATAAATAGACCCTCAAAACTATTCTAGGGTAATCTTTTGGCAGAGAGAGGCGAAAAAACACCTTTTACACTCCTTGAAGGCGACTTTTGGATGCTAAGGCTCCAATCTACCAAATCTAGGGTTTATCTTTTCATTTTTCCATTCTTTTCGTCTAGTTTCACCATGTCAATGGTGAACTAAACCCTTTGTTGTTGGGGAACAATGTAATCTTTGTGAAACTCTCTTATATTGAAATTCCTATTTTATTCATATACTTGTATTATCAATAGTTTGGGTTTTCTTCTCTGTACTTTAAAGGTTGCATCGTTTAACTCATTCGGTGTCATGATCATTGATTTTGTCGATATGGGGACATACGGGGAAATCTAGAACTGGGAAGAATTCTCTTGATTATGAAATACTACCTAGGGATAGGAGTAGGACGGTCAATTGCTTTAAGCTTCTACAATTAATGCATTAGTAATTCCTGGGGAGACTAGGGATAGCAAACTAGTAATTATGGTAATAGGCTCTCTTCACCGAGGGATCGGGTTTAGAGTAATCTAGAAAGTTGCATGAACATTGATAATAAAGTGAAATATAATAGGAATAGTAGATATAGGAGGGTGGATCAAGATGAAATTGTAAACCCCAACAACTCCATTCATTCATATTCTTATTTGTCAATTGATTCAATTTTTGCATTTTGCATGTTTATTCTTGTTTTGCATTACAAACCCTAAAATTATATCTTCTCAAATCTTATAAAATCAATTCACACGAACGTCTAGGCCACTGAGTCCCTTGGGAAATGATATCTAGACTTACTGTTCTATTATTACTTGATACGATTCGGTACACTTGTCACAGTGTTAACATAAGGATGAGTTCCAACCAAGGAACTCGGACTTTAACATTTGGCATAGTACATAATTTTCAGGTATCTTTTTCTTTTCAAACCCTTTTGTCTTTTCAATTACATATACTCGGGCTTGGAGGACCAATGTATTGCTCATTACCCTTTTGGTCAATAAGTCTGACTGATTGACGAATTGTCTAACATACCTTTAGGCCGACTTCCCTGATTGGTTAACATGCCAGTGGCCTTGACCGACTAGCAGACAAACTACCTTAACTAATTGGAAGGTTGACCACTGTGCACGACTAGGGATGGCAATAAAACTCGTACCCGTGGGTATCTGTAGGCAAAATACGTTGCGGGTATTTATTATCCGCGGGCAAGAGGTACCCGTGGGTAGCGGGTAGTTTAATACCCGATCGTTAATGGGTCGGGTTCAGATATCACATTATCCGTACCCGCGAGTATCCGCTACCCGTTTAAAAAACAAAATTCCAATTTTACCCATTACCTTTTTATGAAATTAGAAAATAAGTTAAAATATTTGTTTTAAATTTTGCCTTTCTGTTACAGTGCAGAGGAAGTAAAGGGTCCAATCAAATTGATTTTCCTTTAGGCTTCCTTCTTCTTCTTTCTTCTTCTCTCTCAAACTTCCTTCCCTTTTTCTTTCTTATTCTCTCTCAAACTTCCTTTCCCTTCTTATTTCCGCCACTTACCAACAATAAGAATCACCGTCCCCAAATGCCACAAGTACCTCACGTTGTCGTTGTCGCAGCATTTGCAGCTTCCTCTTCCACCATTCACGGCTCCGCCTACGGCCAACAGTAGAGCCAGCCAACCATAGGTGATCCCATTCGTAGAGCTTGAGAGACTGAACCGCATCGGGAGTGGTCGACGACATGAGGAGACGGCGATGAGAGGCAAATCTGAGCTGCTTTGGTGCATATCTGAGATCCTTTAGTGCAGATCTGAGATGCTTTAGTGCAAATCTTAGATCCTTAAGTGCAGATCTGAGATGTTTTGGTGTAGATATGAGTTTTAAAGTGAAGATCTAGGGTTTATAAGTTTTGAAAAAGAAAGCAAAATAGAGTTTGGGTCAGAATTTGGACTTAGATAATGATACACACTATTAACAGGTATCCAACGGATATCCGCGGGTTGAAAAAAATCTGTGAAGTTTTTTTTATGCGGATACCCGGCAGGTAGCGAAACGGGTAACAAGTACACTTTTTTCATGTGAGTCGGGTTTGGGTACCACACTATCCTTGTCTCACCCGACCCATTGTCATCCCTATGCACGACTAATTAAAAAAGTTAAAGTTTATTATAAGTTCAACTTTAATATAAAGTGTGTGAAAATAATATTTTTAAGATTAATTTATATATATATATATATATATATATATATAGTATTATTAGTTTTAAAATATTATAATTTTATTTTTTAAGAAACAGATTAAAAGATAAAGATATATTTAAATTTATACTTTGATTTCTAAACAATAACAATATCTATGATTTTATATATGTATATACTTATTAGATATTATAAAATATTTTTAAAATTTTTACGAATAATATATTATAATATAATAATTTAAGTATAATGTTATTGGAAATCAAAGTTTTCTTAAAATACAACAATTTAACTCTTAAGAATTTCCTTCACTTAGATACTCTTGACAAATTCCGATTATAACATTATACATTCTATTTGTTATTATATGTGTGTTCAAACTCTAATGACACATATTTACTTATATTGAGAATTTTCAAATATCAAAATGATAAATTTATAATAATTTATATTTATGAAGGTTGTGTTTTTAGTTTTAAACAATAGGAACTGCTTTGGATTTGATAGGCTTTTTATGATTCTCTATTATCTAAATTACGTTGTTAAAGACACTTGATGATCAAGTTAATGACTTTGCATAATAATGTTTGATAAAAGTGAGTAATCAAAAACATATATTTATATATATATATTAAAATAGGTTTACTCTTAGGTCTAACCATTATCAATAAACGTTTTATTATTTTATTAAGGTTTAATAGGTTCGGAGGTCCCTATATTTGAGGGTTTGTTTCAATTGGGTCCTCCAATTTTGAAAGGGATCAATTAGGTCCCTAATTTTGTCAATTTGAATCAATAAAAGCCTTTTCGTTAAATTCTATTAACGCCGTGAAGATTTTGAACATGTGGCACGCTTCCAGGTGACACCATTTCAAGTGTATTGGTGGATTATAAAAGGGTGAAATCTCTTTTAATTTAGGGATTTCACCTTCAAATACACCTTTTAATTTAGGGATTTCACCCTTTTATAATCCACCTATGCACTTGAAATGGTGTCACCTAGAAGCATCAGCATGCCACATGTTCAAAAACTTCACGGCGTTAACTGCATTTATCGGAAAGGCTTTTATTGATTCAAATTGACAAAATTAGGGACCTAATTGATCACTTCCAAAATTGGAGGACTCAATTGAAACAAACCCCCAAATATAGAGACCTCCGAACTTATTAAACCTTTTATTAACTATTAATTAGTTATAACTACCTTAACTACTTACTATCTTAACTAATAGTTTAAGAGTTATTAATTATTTATTTGTCGAATCTATTAAACAAGTATCCCTACAGGAACTAAATTGATGAGAATTTTCAAAGATTTCATGGCTTGTGTGAGAGAGTGAAAGTAAAAGACAATAAATTAAGTGGTGGAGTTTTGTTGGCACCGTCAAGGTTTTAGATACATGACACGTTGTTAAACCAACTTCACAACTCATGTCATCATCATTCTGAATACGACTACTACATATAAACTTTCTAAGCTTTGGTTCAACCATGCCTTTCAATTTGGTGTGGATTGCGGATTTCTTTTATTCCCTTCTTTTCTTAGAAAAATTACGAACGCAGTGGAAAAAATCAATTTAATTTCAAACTATGTGGTTCATGTCAAGGGCATGGACACATTTATTAGCCATTTATCATGACCAAGCATGACTTTGGTCCACGTATTTACGATAAATGCGATTCACGATATTTTTGGATAAACTGAAAAGGAATTAATAAATTAACTTTTAATGAACAAGAAAAGAAAGTTGAATGATCATGATTAGAGAAATGCACATGTTATTTTATTTTATTCGGAACTAGGTGTTAAAGAAGTTGGAGATAGAATATAAAACACTCGATGTTGTGGTTTTATACAATGGGATGTTTCAGAATCTAAAATAAAATGTGATATACAATGCGATTTATGAAAAGAGAGAACTGAATATTTTAATAATTGCACTTGGTGGCGATAAAAAGCAACTATTGTCAAACACAAAAACTAATGGACCCTTACATCCGACTGGCGTGTAAAGGTAACTGAGTAACGTTATGTTCTATCTTTATCCGTGAAAATCTGTAAGTGACTATTGTGGATAGTGATATAACCACATACTTTACTTTATAAATTGATTTTGTAGGTTTAAACTAAGGCCAACTTAAAGAAGCATGTGTGAAGTGACGATGATTCTAGAAATTTAGAAGAACCTAGACACAGTGATATGGTTATAGACCACATTGCAAATCACTTCTACAGATGTGGGCCTTGTTAGATTGTGGAGGTCAATGTATCAAAAATTTTTCTTAAAGTGTTAGACCAAACTTTGTGGATATGTCTTTGTTTTTTGCAGCAACGCCTTCTAGCGTTTTTTTTTTCTGAAAAACCATTTTTCTATCGTTTCATGCCATAAAATTAAACATATGTACCATGTACACGTTTTATGTCATTTTATTCTGACAACTTTTTGTATCATTTCTCTTCTATTATCTTATATAACGTTAATTTAATTCACATTTTACTTTGTCATAAAATACTTATATACAAACAAATTTTAAATTTATTAATTTTCAATATAACTCTTACGCAATAAGTTTACCCATCAATAAACATAATAAATAGAATTTTTAAAATAGTTTTTATAAAAGTGAGTGAGCATTCCATTACTCATCATAATTTCCAATGGAATGTTAACTCCGCCACACTGAAGAATGAAATTACAATGAAAATGGAACAAACATCAAAATTATGTTTAGCATTGAACAAAGGACATAGAAGCAGAGAAATGAATATATAATTAATATCACTAACTTTTTTTTTTATTGTGAATAAATAGTGAATAGAACTAAGATACAAATGAAGCAATCACCTGAAATAAACAAACTGGGAAAACCTGAACTAGCTCTACAAATGGATTACAACCCACGGACAGGTCAAGGGGAAAATGAGAAAAGAAAGCGCAGTTCCTGTAAATTTACTAATCTTCTTCTATGGTATATGACATAGCCGGAATTGCCCAATAAAAAACACCTATCAGTGTTTCGCAAACATCCCCTGTGTTAAGGAGGAAAAATCATAATCCTTCGCTGACTGTGTAGTGCTAGATGACACTGGAGCTCCTGACTGGGGTTTGCTAGCTCCCATTGTCGCCATCACACCGTTAACTGGAGGTGGAACTTGCCCCATACCATAAAAACTGCATAAAAAATGCATTATAAACTTGGTATAAGTTTGGGAAATGGTAGGAACCAACAGTGAAAAACAAGTTTGTTGAACAAGAGCGCTGGTTGATGATAAAATCAGTAGAGATCACTAAAAATGATAAAATACAGAAACGGCACAATATGCAGTTTTTAGTTTGGTGCGCGGTTTGACACGAGATCTTCAGTAAAAGATGACATAATCCAGGTAAATTCAATGTTCTGTACATCTAGTTCACCTAGAATTTTCATTTCGTGAATGAGGGCGGAACCATTAGCTTTGAAAAATTAGAGTGGTTGAAATGGAAACATAACCCCCAAAGTAGCCTTAGTGTACACTCTAAATCATTTTGGCTTATGGAACTAAAGTTGATTGGAACCAATTATCCACTGTTAGATACCAGATAAAATAAGAAAATTTTAAGAGAGTGAAAAGTAGAAGAACAAGAAATATGGAAATGCAATCCATCTATTCACTGTACTGGTATACTCATCAGTACAAGATTACATCCAAAAAGGGAAACCCACTGCAAAAGAAGAAAATCAAAGGATATTCCTCTCTGCCCTGTGACTAACGTCACTATCCCCCCCCTCCCTCTCTCACCTCCAAATCCCCACCAATATACTCCCCTCCACGTGTCCAGTTAGTTACACCCATGTGCCTCTTCCACATTTCCCACTTTGCCCTCAGCTCTACTTTTCCTTCTTCTGTAGACTTGTATAACCTTAGGCCCATCAATTCCCTCCCCAACCAGCAATACCTTGTCCTCAAGGTGGAAGTCTGGGAAGGCCTGCTTCACTAATTCAAACTCTTCCCAAGTACTGTCTTGTTGTGGAAGGTGCACCCATTTGATCAAAACTTCTATGTTCCTATTTATGAGCCGTCGCTTAGCTAGCACTGATTCCGGCACCACCTGTAACTCCCATTCCTCTGTAAGCCCTGTCGGAAGTTGCTGGCCTGGAATACTAGCTGGAGGCGCCCTTTTTAATTGGGACACATGGAAAACCGGGTGCACACGCGAATATTCCGGGAGTTTGAGTTTATACGCCACCACCCCAATTCTCTCCTCTATCTCAAACGGTCCATAAAAACAAGGGCTCAACTTCTCATTTTCTTTTCTTGCCAATGAACGGAACTTATATGGCTGAAACTTCAAATACACCATGTCACCGACTTCAAATTCCACTTCCCTCCTATGTTTATCCACCTGTTCCCGCATCCTCAGCTGTGCCTTCACCAAATTCTGCTTAAGCTCTAGCAAAATAGTATCACGACTTGCTAATAACTGATCCACAGCAGCCACAACTGTGGTCTCTTGACGGAACGGCACTATAGTCGAAGGATCACAGCCATACAGCGCCTTAAAGGGGCTCATTTTGATAGAGGCATTATAGGAGCAATTAAACCATAACGCTGCCCACGACAACCACTGAACCCATTGTTTCGGATGGCCACTCACAAAGCATCGCAGATACGTCTCAACCGTTCTATTAACGACTTCGGTTTGCCCATCCGTTTGGGGATGATAGGCAAAGCTAAAATGCAGCTTAGTTCCTGCCAAACGAAACAGCTCCTTCCAAAACAAACTTATAAACACCCTGTCTCGATCGGACACCATTGACCGAGGAAACCCATGTAGCCTTACTACCTCCTTCACAAATACTCGAGCCACGTCAGTTGCGGAATAAGGATGTTGTAATGGCATGAAATGAGCGGATTTACTTAAGCGATCCACTACCACCATAATCGTGTCAGCACCTTTCGCCTTCGGTAAGCCACCAATAAAATCCATCGACAAATCCTCCCATACCTTATTCGGAATAGGCAAGGGCTGAAGCAATCCTGCTGGTTTAAGGGCCTGATATTTGTGTCGTTGACAAACAACACAGTCTAACACAAACCTTTCAATATCCTTTCGCATCCCTTTCCAAAAGAAAACCATGGCCAGCCGTTTGTAAGTTCTAGTAACTCCCGAATGACCCCCCCATGGAGAAGCATGGAATTCCTCCAACAATAATGGAATCCGTGTCGAATTTTGAGGAAGTACCAATCGCCCTTTGTGCCATAAACAGCCCTGTGCCATTGCATATGTTGGATGCGTTTTCGGATCACGAATGACTTCTTGCATCAGCCCCCTTAATTTCTCATCCCTCACCAATTCTTCCGCTAACTCAATCAAATCTGAATTCGTAATCACTGAGATGGAACTGTATGTCATCACCCTGGAGAGTGCATCCGCGACGCGATTATCCGCCCCCGGTTTGTACTGGATCTCAAAGTCATACCCCATCAATTTCGTGACCCATTTCAATTGATCACTAGCCAGCACCCTTTGCTCTAAGAGAAACCTCAAACTTTTTTGATCCGTGCGAATGATAAAATCGTGTCCCAAGAGGTACTGACGCCACTTTTGTACAGCAAGCACAATAGCCATCAACTCCCTCTCATAAACAGAACGGGCCTTGGCTTTCTCGGATAAAGCTTGGCTGATAAAAGCCAGTGGTCTTCCCTGCTGCATCAAAACCGCCCCTAATCCACAGCCCGACGCATTAGTTTCGATGACGAAGGGCAAATCAAAATTGGGCATGGCCAACATGGGCAGGCTCGTCATCGCTGATTTGAGTTCATTGAAAGCATATTTAGCTTCCACTGACCACAAGAACCCATTCTTCTTCAACAATTGAGTCAACGGTTTGGCAATCATCCCATAATTCCTCACAAATCTGCGATAATACCCAGTGAGTCCAAGAAATCCCCTCAAGCTGCGAATATCCTTGGGTTCAGGCCATGCAACCATAGCCTCGATTTTGCTTGGGTCAGCCTTGATGCCCTCTCCTGAAATCAAATGACCCAAATACTCCAGCTGCTTTACCCCGAAGTTGCACTTTTTGCGATTTACCCAAAGCTCATGCTCACGCATTTTCTGAAACACCTGCTGTAAGTGGCTAGTATGAGTGCCCATGTCTTGACTATATATGAGGATGTTGTCGAAAAAGACCAATACAAACTTCCTCATAAATGGTCGAAACACATCATTCATCAAAGCTTGGAACGTCGACGGGGCGTTGGTGAGGCCGAACGGCATCACTAAGTATTCGTAGTGTCCCTCATGAGTACGGAACGCTGTTTTGGGTATGTCCGCCTCCTTCATTCGTACTTGATGGTACCCGGATTTTAAGTCCAGCTTAGAAAACACCGTAGCTCCTCCAAGTTCATCCAACAACTCCTCTATCACGGGAATGGGAAATTTGTTTGGAATCGTGACACTGTTGAGAGCTCGGTAGTCCACGCAAAACCTCCAACTTCCATCTTTTTTCTTCACAAGAATTAAAGGACTAGAAAAAGGACTAACACTAGGCCTAATCATACCTGCTTCCAACATATCCTTCACAAACTTCTCAATTTCCTCCTTGTGACGGTGTGGATGCCGGTAGGGTCGAATGTTAGGAATTGCTGCCCCTTCCTTCAACACTATAGCATGATCACAACTTCTCCGCAGGGGAAGCCCTCTCTGTTCCTGAAAGAGATCAACATACTCTTCCACCAGTTGCTGTACACTAATAGGCGTGTCCCAATTGGAAGGAACCCACATGCTCATCATCCCCAACTCAACATAGTACGCCTCACCCTCATTTCTCAGTTCCTTCATTACTGCCTTCAAGGACGCCACTGTTCTGGACAGAACCGGATCTCCACTAACCTCAATGATCGTCCCATCCCCCTGAATTTCCAACAAGTGTTTACCCAAATCTGCACTGAATTTGCCCAAGCTCTTCAACCATTCATAGCCCAGAATTACATCAACACCTACTAACTCAAATAGGTAGAAGTCTTGTTTCACCATTAGTGTAGGAAGCTGTAACTCGACATTTCTACAAACACCTTGGCTTCCCAACCGCTGTCCATTGCCAACTTCCACAAAATACCCTCTGGTCTCTTCTATTTGTATACCCAATTCGCCAACAACTCTGGGAGACAGAAAATTATGTGATGCGCCTGAATCAACCATGACAATCACCTTGTTCCCCTTGATAGTGCCCCAAAGCTTCAAAGAATTTTTTGAAGTCATACCCGCAATGCTGCTCACATTCAACTGCAAATTGACTTCGTCTCCCTCTTCTTTCTCAGATGGGGCCTCATCCTCCTCGACTCCTTCTTCCTGGCCAAGCAGAATCACATGAAGTTGCTTGTTACGACACACGTGTCCAAGGCTATAGCGCTCATCACAACGAAAACAGAGCCCCCTTCGTCTTTTCTCATTCTCCTCCTCTTCCGTCAGCCTTTTGTATCCCATGCCACGACGGTTAGAACTGGATGTGCTTCCTTCACAAGAAAACGTTGGGGATTTGGAATGAGCGTTCTCACCTTTCCCTCCTAACTGCTTCTGATGTATTGATCCCCCTTGTGAGAAATTGGGCCCAACCGCCCACTCTTTAGTTTCACTTGGGCCAGCCCATCTATTAGGTAATGCGGATCGGGTCATACCCGGTCCACTTCCCCGACCCGCAAAGCCCATGCTACGTCCCAAAACCCGGTTCCTTTCTTCAACCTTTTGAGCCACCTCCATTAACACATGGAGATCACCAGAACCCATCAACCTGACCTCCGCCTTGATGTCTTCCTTCAACCCATTCATAAACACTCCCTTCATGAATTCCTCATCAGCAAAACGAAGAGGAGCAGATCGCAACTCAAATTGTTCCCGGTACTCCAGCACCGATCCTCTCTGCCTCAACCCCATCAACACCTCATACGGGTTTTCAGATGAAGCCACCTGAAACCGCCCCATGAGAGCCTGCCGAAACATCTGCCACGTCACTACGACCACCATTCTGGACTCCCACCACTGGTACCAGTTTAGAGCCTTCCCCTCAAGGCAAACCACCGCGGTGTCAACCTTCTCAGCCTCGGGTACACGGTTAACCTCAAAATAACGTTCGACCCTGTATACCCAACCGTGAGGATCGTCTCCTGAGAAGAAGGGAACCTCCATGCGCTTGACACGTGCTTCCCTCCTTGATTCTTCCTCCCTGTAACTATCCCTCCGGTGAACGGTGTCTCCCTCTACCTCTCTCCTCCACACCCGCATCTCCCCTATTGTCTCTTCCAAACGATCTGCCATCATCTTCATCATTTCTTCAGTTTGCAACCGTATTGCTTCCCTTAGCTGTGTTTGAAATGACACCCCCAACTCTTCGATCCTCTTCTCCACCATCTCAATCCGATTCTCCATTCTGGTTGAGACCATTCAGAAGCTCCCAGGACCGGGAGCTCTGATACCAACTTGTTAGATACCAGATAAAATAAGAAAATAAGAGGAATTAAGAGAGTGAAAAGTAGAAGAACAAGAAATATGGAAGTGCAATCTATCTACCCCCCTTCTCTCACCTCCAAATCCCCACCAATATACTCCCCTCCCCTCTTAGCAAGACACGTGTCCAGTTAGTTACACCCATGTGCCTCTTCCACATTTCCCACTTTGCCCTCAGCTCTACTTTTCCTTCTTCTGTAGACTTGTGTAACCTTAGGCCCATCATCCACCCAGGTTAATGGACCAACATAAGGTAATAATCAAATAAAATATTCCTACAAGTAATCCAAAGAGATTAATTTGGTGATGATCACACCAAATAATGACATACCTGGATGGTTGATATTGTACAGAGCTCCCAGCAAAATGTGCCGGGGTCATGTTCGTAATCGGCACCTGATAGAAGAGAAACAAATTAGTTGCTGGGCAAAACCAATAATTCATCATTTAACATTTGGCTTATTTCAGTCATTACCTGCATGGGCAATGCTCCAGAAATCGAGTAGCCAGTAGCTGGCCAACTTTGCCCAGGAACATTTGGTCTAGGTTCTTGTATGCCCGCAGGATACTTAAGATCCCCACCAGAAAATTTAGCTGCAGCAGCCATTAGAAGAGACTGTTGCTGTAGCATGGCAAGCTGCTGCTGATGCATAGAAAATGGAGACACCATATTGCCCTGCAATATCAAAATGACTGGTCAGGTAAAAGTATTTCAAATACCAGAAAACAAGCATCTAATGATAGAGTGCAACTAAAAAAATTGTTGTTTTAAAGATGTGGATATATCTTGCACATTGAGCATCTAGAGAACAAATCAAATAAGGGTAGAAGAACTTTATATTCAATAAATAAGACTAAACAAATCAAGTAAAAGAAGTAACTCCAAAATCTCACAAACCTATAGAAGAATTGGCAAGTACCTTCTCAAAGAGGCTCATTATATCATTTTTAACATCTTTCTGTGGCTTTTCTGGAGTTAAGCTTGGCATCATAGAAGGTGAATCTTTGAAAAGATCCTCAATACCAGCTGCAGACAGCAGAGCACTATTATCAGCTACTTTTGGCGGCGGACTAGTCTTCTCAGCTGTTGACACCTCTGCAGCAGCTGAAACAGTTATGGCAATAAAATTACAACCTAAGTTCTACCCAACATAATTGAAGCAACCTAACATCTTCAAAAACTATCCAGCAACACTTTCTTTGAATTTTCATGGCATTTTGTAACAAGGACACAAACATACACTGAAAACCTGCCCAGAGATTATCATCAGTAGTTGTACTGGCCGACTCAGAACCATTTTCTTTCAGGACATCCATAGACAACATGTTGAAAAGGTCTGTAGCATAGTCGACTTTTGGAGGGGTATTTTGAGCTGCATCCATAACCTGCTTTGAAGATTCAGCTTGTGGCTGTGGTGTTAATGGTTCCACTTTCTCAACAGGCTGAGGTTTGGTAATAGGAGGAGTTACCTGTTCACAATAGATTATTTCATACCAGTATAAACACTAATGGTTTTTAAAGAGGAAAATAAAGTAACCATCGCTCAAACAGCTCAATTAATCATATTATTACAAATAACATATGAAGTGCAGCTAACTGTAGAAGTAATAACACATGAAACTAATGACAGAAGAACAGACTTAAAAAACTGCAATATCAGATAAAGTGCAACACAATGTTAAACAGCAGGGGGGAAAATTAACAGAATAACAAAATAAATAGGGAGCAAAAAAGATTACTTGCTCAGGTGCTTTGGGAGGAGCAGGAGCAGGAACACTGTTTCGTGTAGCAGGAATTGCATTTGACGGTTGGAATTTCTTCCTTTCCTCAAAAGTTTTTTCAGAAACACCATTATGACCACTTCTCTCCCCAGGCCTCTGCCAATGTGAAGGACTTCTTTCTTCCCGCAATCCAGAAGGTGTTTTTGGATTCCCATCTCTTGGAATCCATCTCTTCTCGTCATACCTTTAAATACATGCAACAATTGTAACCAGGTCATAAAACGACATGCATACATCTCAAACAGTACAAAGATGAAAATTTAGCAAGGTTCAAGGAGTTGAACATTAGACATACTTTGCACGAATGAAATTCTCAATTCCAACTCTATCATAATTTGGTGGTAATTCTGCTTCCCAGTAGTTATTTGCTTTCTCGTTTCCCATTGCTTTGCAGGACCAAAACAAGAAAATTCAAATTGACAGTGTTGATACATAATCAACGCATATCAGCAAAATTCAAAATAACCACAAACTCAAGACCACTTAGACTATCTTACATTGAATGAATGCAACTTGCTCCGGAAGCCAAGTGTCGAGGGTTGCAGAACGAACCTGAAAGGGAAGTCATTAATGATTAAATAAAGCAAGTATTTAGATACTACAAAATTCCAACAATGGCTTAGGAGCTATTTTTCAATTATTCCCACACCAAATCCATTCAATATTATTACTATATTTTAAATGGAAAAGTAACAAATCAAATTGAAAACTTTGTCAATCGAACAAGTTATTTATCAGCCTAGAACTATCATTAGTCAGAATAAATATTAATCCACAATAAACAGTTAAACACTGCGTGAATTATATAACAATAACAACACCAAAAGTCTTCCCCACTTGGTAGTCATTACTTCCATTTAAAAAAACAATCTCTACTTCCATTTAAGGAAAGGATTACCAATGACACTTATTTAGAAACCTTTTGTTAGTCATTACTAGAAAGGGTGTTTAATAAGTATACACTAAAATCAGTATTTCTCAGAAGTGTAGTGCTAACAATACTCTGTTAAACACATTCCTCCTAACAAAGTAACACTATTATCAGTTGAAACGTACTAAGAACTACAGAATCACGAGACGGAGTCATTAAATAAGATGTATGATCCACCATTTCTTTTAATTTCCAATAAATTTTAGCCAACAAAAGAGTGTATGCTCCAAAGAATGTGCGTGTGTGTGACTGTTACTGAATTTCTCTTGAAAATAAAAACATTAAATTGCTACAACACATTGTCAAGCACAGAAACAGACCCTCTATGTTATGGAATTGGAAGACATTTTCTACAAGCAACCATAATATACATTCTCTCTCTCATGAGTTTTTTTAGATTTAACTAAAACCCTTTTAGTCTTAGCAGTATAAGTAACAAATATCAATCACAATGTTTGTAATACTCACAGTACAGACAATCCATACCAAGGAAAATAACATCACCTTTGATATATGCACACCCAAACTTCGATGTATTCCCGAACACTGCATACATATAAAGATGCCAAGATTTACACTAGCCCATCTTGGACCTCTGCAAAGTAAATTAGCATAGAAAGTTGAGAAAACATTGCTAACCACAATAATAAAAATAATATATCCAGAAAATGCATGGAAAAGAGATAGCCCTTTTTTCATGAACCAATTAGTATCCCTGTGCTTAATTTACTACTGACAAAAAATTCAGACCGGATCATTCAGATCCACCAGTACATACTTAGCTTTGCAGTCAGCACATTCTCTATTGTCTGGTAATTTAAGAAGTCCTTCCAGTATCTGCATATTTAGAGTAAGGAAAAAAAACAGTGTAAGGAGAAAAGGAAAACAGAAAATGTGGCAACCCAATACAACACATAAAGATGATAGGGAATAAAGAGGGGAAGAGGCGTTAGGCAGTTATAACCATATTGTTAGTATTGTTAGTTTGGGTGGGAAATAAAGCTCCTATATAAGAGCTGATGTATCTGAGTGATACTTACGCTTTTGAATTGATATATTGTGTAGACAGGATCACGTTTATCATGAAGCTAGAAGGGTGGGTCTGGGGAAAGAGGGTGATGATCCTCATTGACAGTGGCACTAGCCACAATTTTATAGCAACAGGGTCGGTGAAGAGGCTGGGTTTATCCGTACAAGATTCTCCATCATATAAGGTAAGTTTGGGAGATGGTAGAAAAAAACAAATGAGAGGATGTTGCAGGAAGGTTCCAGTAAATATAGGTGAAACAGATGTGATGGACAATTTTATTTGTTTGAATTAGGAGAAGTGGACTTAATTTTTGGGATGGAATGGTTGGCTAAATTAGGAGAGGTGACCATTAATTGGGGAGAATTAAAAATGGTTTATATGCAGGGAGAGAAGGTGATAATGATAAAAGGGGACCCCACTTGGCCACGAAAAATAGTGGAACCGAAAACTTTCATGAAAATAAAAGCGAGGGAAGGGATGACTCTCGGTTGGACTTTGAGAAAGGAAGAAATTGAAAACCCTAGACAGCAGCAAAGAGAAGAAGTAAAACCACATGTGAGCCTTGTGGTGGTGGCAACACGGAGCATTTGCCATTGATGTTCGGGACGGGGACGGTCACGGTGAATTGCCCTTTCTACTTCAAGATAGGCGCGTGTAGGCACAGTGATCAGTGCTCTTTCCTCCATACGAAGCCGAGCATAAGTCCTATCATTCTGCTCTCCAACATGTACCAGCGCTCCGACATGATAACCCATGGCGGCGACGCCCACAATAACCCAATCGACCACCGTCAAATCCCGGACCACTTTGAGGAGTTCTATGAGGATATCTTTGAGGAGCTCTCCAAGTACAGCGAAATCGAAAGCCTCAATGTTTGCGACAACCTCACCGACCACATGGCGAGCAATGTATACGTTTAAGTTTAGAGAGGAAGAGCATGCTGCACATGCTGTCAGGAACCTCACTGGACGGTTTTATGCCAGTAGGCCAGTTATTGTGGACTTCTCGCCGGTGATTGATTTTCAAGGAGTTACTTGCAGGCAGTACAAGGAGAATATTTGCAACCACCGTGGCTGCAACTTCATGCATTTGAAAAGAATTAACTGTGATTTGAGACACCAATTATTTGAGAAGCATCATAAAAGGAACAACAGCAGCCATGACGAGCAGTCCCATCGTAATCATAGCAAAAAGTACAATGATAGGGACCACCATCATGAGAGTCGTCGTAGGAAACGCAAGAGTTTGAGTCCTAAACTTAGAGGAAGAAGTGGAAGTCCAAGACAGAGGAAGTACTGCAGATATATGTTGAACGGCAGGAAAGGGGAAGGAAGGAGCAAACATGGGCGGATGTGCCTAACTATTCAGGAACAATTCCAAACTTCAACCTTGAGGACAAGGTTGCACATCGGGCGGTGGGTAATGATAGAGAATAAAGAGGGGAAGAGGCGTTAGGCAGTTATAATCGTATTGTTAGTTTGGGTGGGAAATAAAGCTCCTATATAAGAGCTGATGTATCTGAGTGATACTTACGCTTTTGAATTGATATATTGTGTAGACAAGATCACGTTTATCCTATGGAGAGAAAATTTCGCTCTCTTGGAAGTTGTTACAGCTGTGCAGTGGCTATACTAAATAGAGAATATACAAATTATACTCTTTTTCTGGTGTATACGTGTGGGTGAGTGCATTGTAGATAGGTTTTCAATCCAGGAACCTATCAAGAAACGAAAACCCAAATGAAAGTTCAGAGTTGAGAAAACATTAAGGATCACATGAATTACCAATAAGCATACATCACAATGGTGACTGCAAGGAAAACTTATCCCCAATCAATTGAACTTGTTCTATCTTTACATGGAAAAAACAACTACGAATTTCTTTCAACATTTGCTACCCAAACAAATTTTCTTCTGCAGTTGTCTTTCCCTTTTCCGTTATCAATATATAACATGACTCGAATTCACCGCTGCAGTTCTCAAGGATTAAATCCCCCTTAAAATTATAACCCTACAATTACTCCAAAAAGTAAAACTAAAAATACTAAAAAAGGATGGACTATTTGTTACAATAAGGACATAGATTTTGAAGAAACACATCAACTAAGCTTCCGATAGCTTCATACTCTCCGCTGAACGTGTAAGTAGCGCCAATAAACCCCTAAACTATATGTTGGGAGCTAAGCGAACATCAGAAAAAAGGATCAAAACTACCAAACCACAACATCCCATTGATTAACCCCCAAAAATATCGAAAAATGAAAGATCGACAAACCTGCCAGCCATCAGTAAAAAAAATCATGACAAACATATAAAAACAAAACCTACCAGTGCCTAATTTTGCGAGCTATACCATACACATTCGCATTAAAAAATAATCCAAAATTCTCATGATCAAAATTTCGCGACATGCATCTACTGGACAGTGACGGATTCAAATCTAACAAGAAGATACGATTAATGATCCGAGGCAACCAGCGCAGATTGGAAAATCGAAGCTGAAATAAAGAAATAAGGAGAGAGAAACCTTCTTGTGCTTAGCGTTGAGTTCTTTGGTGACGTTAGCCTTACCGTTCATGGTGGAAGGTTCCAGAAGAACAAGGAAAACGAATAGGAGCGAGAAAGTTAGCAGAAGAAGCTAAGCGAGAGAGGAAAGAAGAAGATCCGAGGTCAATTTGGTCTTTTCACACTCTTTCCTCTCTCTGTCACTCTCTCACTAAACTGAAAGCCTCGCTCCTGTTAAGAAGAAAATGTCGCTAAGGAGACGCCCTCCTTGACTTTTTTTATTAATTATTATTTTCATAATAGTGGAAAACACTTTTGTAATAGCATTTTCTATGAAATGATCTTATTCAATAATTAAAGTTAATTAATAGTAACTATATTCTTTTTAAATAAAATAGTTTTGTATTTTAAATTACAAATTAGAAATACTTCATGACAGTGGATTCCACGCGCAACTCCTCAACTACATTTTTACTTTGTTAAATTTAACCATTTTTCCTAATCACATAATATAATTGATTTAAGTAGAATAAAAGTAAAAATACAATTTGTTTGTATTAAATTAAAAGATTATAAATCATAAATTATTATATCTCCCTAAATTTTCTCGCCTTGGATTTTCGGCCCACACGCTTCTATACCTTTGTCCCCTAAGCTTATCTGTTTGTTTATTATATTTTCATTACCACATTTATGTCATGAATTAATTATAAAATTATTTGCTTTTATGATCGGGAAAAAATAGTGGCTTTTGCATTTCTGGAAAAAGAATTGTGTTAAACGTTTTGTATTCTTTACTTATGTATGGTAGTATATTTCTAACGGTCGGTTACACCGAATGGTCTTATTGGACTAACGGCTCATCGCTTGGATCAATTCTTATTGGGCTCGCGGTCCATTGCATCAGAGATATATCAAACAGATATATCAATATATCAAACATATCAAATAATATCCAAACAGAGATATATTAAACAGATATATATCAAACGTATCAAATAATATCCAAACAGAGATATGTCAAGTAAGTTTGTTTATATTTTATTTTGTTTATATTCCATTGATCTTATATCAATCCAAAGCCTATAAATAAAGGCCTAAGGACTCCAAACAAAGTACGTTCTCACTCATACGGAACATTTAGCATACTCTCTGCTATAATCATATTATCAATTCTCTCCCACTGAGAATCATTGAAATTCTCTCTTACTGAGAATCATTTTATTAGGAACTGAGGTTCCTTTGCCATACACGCTTAACTTGAGCGTCGGAGTACCATTGCAGGTACCTCCCCCCTCAATCAAGGCTTGCAGATCACCGGACGGTTGAAGCTAACACAAAGCGTACGGTCAAGATTCAGGAAAGATAATCAGAAAGCGGGAAAGTCACGTCAGCAAGGTTAGTTCCTTCGGTCCCCAAAATATTCACCGAAACATTTTGGCGCCCACCGTGGGGCCGAAGGTGAAGACCCCCATGGTGACCACCAGAAGCATGGACGGCGTCAACCCCAGAGAACAGATAAGACAACTCCAGGTTCAATTGGAGGAACAGACCCAAATCATTCGTCAACAACACGAAGCACACCAGAAGCTAGCTGCGGAGATTGCCCAACTCAAAGAAAAACGCCCAAAAACGACGGAAGACAATAGCCGTAATGACGATGGTCACAACGGTGGCCACAACAGCAACCAAAACGATCCTCCTCGCTCGCCTGAGCTGTTGCCTTTCACGGACGCCGTCATGCAGGCTCCAATGCCCCATCGACCTCCCCCGCAAATGGAGAGATTTGACGGAACATCCGACCCGGAGCACCATCTCCGGAATTTCATTGATTCCATGGCTTTCTACTCCAACAGTGACCCGGTTAAGTGTCGAGCTATCTCCCTATCCCTGAAGGGCGAAGCTCTGGAATGGTATTATACCCTTCCTCCCAACTCCATTGACAGTTTTCATACTGTCGCCACTCTGTTCAAAAAGCAATATGCAGCCAACCGAAAGGAGATGATAACTGCCGCCGAACTCGTTAATCTCAGGCAGGGGAGAGACGAACCTCTTAAAGCATTCATGCGCAGGAGGCGACAAGGAGAGTGAAGGGGGTCAACCACGAATTTATTATCAGCAACTTGCCCAACTGCCTAAAACCGAGATATGTCTCGGAAAATCTATATGCTGAGTTACCCAACACGATGGAAGAGTTGTAGGAAAATATGAACAAGTTCATCAAAATGGAGGATCAACGACACTTCCGTCAAAAGGTTGATGCCCCTACAGTAGAAGCCAAGCAAGAAGGTCAACAACCGCGGGACAGAAAGCGTAATCGAAAACCTCCACGGAGGGACCATCCGGCTTCCTACAGTCCCCGGTACAACCGCTATATGCACCTCACTGCCCCGAGGGAGAAAATATTTGAGAAGGCTCTACAAGTAAATCTAATCACCATCCGCAAACGCCACACACCTAGGGACATAGATGAAACTAAAGTCTGTCGGTATCATGACAAACAAGGGCACACCACAAAAGGATGTCAGGTCCTCAAAGACGAGATTGAAAGGTTAATTCGTGTAGGACACCTGCGGGAATTTATCAGGACAAAAACAAGTCAACGGGGGTGATCGCCCAAAAGGACACGCGGTAGTCTGGAACCATCGGGCCGAAATACCGAACGCTTTCGCGACCGTTCTCGAACTCGACCTCGGAAACGAGACCCGACTCCGAGGGGCAGGATTGATACAATCTCGGGCGGGTTTGCCGGAGGAGGAGCTTCATCCTCGGCCCACAAGAGACGTTTGAGGAGTCTGTGAAGCGTCCATTCTGTGACCCGTAATCCCTTATCGATGCCGGACATCACCTTTACCGATAAGGATTTTCATGCCCCGGATCCCGAACAGGATGATCCTATGGTCATCAATGCTCGAATAGCACAGTATGATGTAAGCAAGGTTTTAGTTGACCAGGATAGCTCGGTCAATGTCCTGTATTGGACAACCTTCCAGATGGAATTGACAGAGGACGTAATAACGCCCTTTCACAAGCAAATTGTCGGATTCGCGGGAGAACGAGTGGATACTCGGGGATACCTCGACTTGAGGACCCGATTGGGCGCAGGCAACGAGGCTAAAGAACTCTGTGTACGTTTCTTGTTGGTGGAAGCAAACACCTCATATAACGCCCTTCTGAGACGTCCATGCCTGAGCGCCTTCGGCGCAATTGTCTCGACTCCTTATTTGGCAATGAAATTCCCTTCGGAGGGTGGGGCCATATGTACCGTCCGCCCGACAGTGTTACGCTGCCGCTTTAAAAGCCACACGTTACCACAAAGGGAAACGATCCGAAGCGATACTCGTCGACCTGGGCCCCAGGACCAACACGGACGACCGAATTCAACCCCAGGGGGAAACCAAACCGTTCGTCCTCGGCAGGAACACCGATCAGACCACTACCATTGGGGCGGGTCTGACCCCAGAACAGGAAAACGACCTAACTACACTGTTAAGGTCCAACAACAAGGCTTTTGCGTGGACTGCCTCCGATATGCCTGGGATTCATCCCAGCATTATCACTCACAAGCTATTGATATTTCGGGAGGCCCGACCGGTAGTCCAGAAAAAACGGAGATTCGGTACCGAAAAGAGAGAAGCCGTACGGAACGAGGTGGACAAACTGGTCAAGGCCAGATTCATTCGAGAGATAAGGTACACCACCTGGCTAGCAAACGTTGTGATGGTAAAGAAAGCGAACGGTCAGTGGCGAATGTGCGTCGACTTCACCGATTTTAACAAAGCATGCCCCAAGGACAACTACCCCCTTCCCAACATCGACCGACTGGTGGATGGCGCTTCCGGACACACGGTCTTGAGTTTTCTCGACACATGGGATGATCAATGCGAAGCCGCCTTCTCCGCAGTAAAAAACATACTGACATCCCCGCCCATCATGGCGCGACCAACTGAAGGGTTTGACCTACAACTGTACCTACCGGCTTCCAATCATTCGATAAGCGCGACTCTCATTCAAGAATCCCTAGTGTTTAAGCCCATATACTTTATTAGATGAACTATGCAGGGAGTCGAAGAACGATATTCTCAGGTGGAGAACGTGGCTCTAGCCCTGCTTACTGCAGCGCAAAGACTTCGACCATACTTCCAGAGCCACCAAATTGTCATCCGGACGAATCATCCAATCGCCAAAAAATTCTCAGGAAACCCGAACTCGCGGGCCGCATGGTAGCCTGGTCCATCAAATTGTCAGAATTCAGTCTACGCTTTGAACCACAAGGCTCCATCAAAGGCCAACATCTGGCCGACTTTGGGGCCGAACTCCCCCCCCCCCCATAGTGGCATCTCCCACGTGGAATTTAAACGTGGACGGATCCTCGGGCAGAAGAGGAGGCGGGGCTGGCGTAGTATTGGAAGGACCGAACGGCCTCTTGGTAGAGCAGGCCATCTCCTTCAACTTTCAACTCAGCAATAACCAGGCGGAGTACGAGGCCCTAATTTGCGGATTACTCTTAGCCGCATAACTGGAAATCGAGCACCTGGAATGCCGAATGGACTCTCAGTTGGTCATCGGACACATCAACGGAACTTTCCAGGTCAAAGACAACCACCTGTTGCGATATTATCATAAGGTTAGTGATTTGATCAAATCATTTTCCAGTTTCCATATCACCCATGGACCCAGGGCGCAAAATTCCCGAGCGGATTTACTCTCGAAATTGACGCACGCCGAGACAAATCTCAACTTACTTCAGTGATCAAAACCACGCTGGAGAAACCTTTGTTGGAAGCTTATACCACCAACGTCGCTCCACCAAAGCCCGACTGGCGACAGGACATAATCCAGCTGATGATCCAGCAGGAACAAGGCGGGCTAGTAAACGCAGCCGATTCTAAATGAATCGCCCGCTATACCTTCGTCGGAGATGACCTATACCGACGTGGGTATACCACCTCGTTATTGAAATGCTTATCAGGCGATGAAGCAAGATACGTCATGCAATAACTACACCACGAAATCTATGGCACACACTCGGGCAAAAGGATGCTCAAGGCTAAGATCTTACGAGCAAGTTTCTATTGGGCCACCATTGAAAAAAATTGTGCAGAGTTCGTACAAAAGTGCATCTCCTGCCAATCTCACGGACACGACACTCGGGTTCCCCCCTCGGAACTACTGGGGATCATCTCCCCATGGCCTTTCGCCCAATGGGGAATGGACATAGCCGGCCCCTTGCCGGTCGGAAGAGGGCAATGCAAATACCTCATTGTGGCGATCAATTACTTTACCAAATGGATCGAAGCAGAAGCCCTCGCAACAATAAGCGCCCGAAAAGTGCAAAGCTTTATCTGGCATTTGGTATGCATATTCGACATCCCACAAAAAATAATCACTGATAACGGTTGACAATTCATCGACCGAACTCTGGAGGATTTCCTCCAGGGGCTAGGTATCAAACACGTCACTAGCTCAGTTGAACATCCACAAACGAACGGTCAAGCGGAAGCGGCAAACAAAGCCGTAATCTCTGAACTGAAAAAGCACCTGGGACCAGCCAAGGGCTTGTGGGTTGAAGAATTACTCGAAGTACTTTGGGCATATCGCTGCACACAGCACGGATCTACTGGCGAAACTCCTTTCAACCTCACATACGGTACCGACGCTATGTTACCGGTTGAAGTGGGAGAACCATTCATTCGACGGAACTTGCAGGACATGAACCTCAATGAAGAATAATTGATGATCAACTTAGACACCTTGCCCGAACGGCGCGAGACCGCTCTGATAAAAATTGAGGCTCAAACGACTCATTACTCAACGCTATAACACCAAAGTTAAGCCCCGCAATTTCACCGAAGGAGATCTGGTCTGGCGCAAACGAGGAGATGCTCGCAAAAACAGAGCACACGACAAACTAGCCGACAATTGGGAAGGACCCTTTCGCATCGAGGAAGATTTGAAGAATGGGGCATACCGCCTGGAACATCTTGATGGGAAGGCTATTCCCAATACATGGAACGCCACCCACCTAAAGTACTACTACGGTTAGATTTTCATTTACTATTTCATACATTGTTTTTTGCAAACAATTTCATATTTCCAGTATAATTTCAATGAGGTATTCCAGTTCAACATACTGTGCAATCTACAAACACATTAGGGTTCGGAACAAACGAGTCCGGACTCCCGAGGACCAATCCGTCCGCTAGAAACTCTTACGGGCCAACGCGTCTGCTAGACCAACGAGTCTAGAAACTCTTACGGGCCAACGCGTCCGCTAGACCAACGAGTCTAGAAACTCTTACGGGCCAACGCGTCCGCTAGACCAACGAGTCTAGAAACTCTTACGGACCAACGCGTCCGCTAGACCAACGAGTCTAGAAACTCTAAGGGCTAACACGCCCTCTAGACCAACGAGTCTAGGAAAATTAAGGGCCAATGCGTCCTCTAGGCCAACGAGTCTAGAAACTCTTACGGACCAACGCGTCCGCTAGACCAACGAGTCTAGGAAAACTAAGGGCCAACGCGTCCGCTACACCAACGAGTCTAGAAACACTAAGGGCCAACGCGTCCTCCGAATCAACGAGTCTAGACATTATGCGGACCAACGCGTCTGACCAACGCGTCCACTCGATCAATATGCTACGACCTAGCGTATCCATCAAGCTAATAAAGTCTAAAGCGTGCTAACTAGTCGTTGATCGCTCAGATAAATGTTCTATAACGAACCAAACACTCTCACGCCTCGCCGAACGGCTAGTAAGTCAATGTATCCAAATCAGCTCATGCACAAGCAAACCAATTCAAGCAAAAACAACCAAAACACAAGAGTACAAAATACTACAAAGTTCAGGTGAAACATTCAAATATTCTAAAGTTATCAGGCCACTACATTGGCCTCTTTCTCTTGTCCTTCTTCTTCCGCAACAGCCCCCTCTTCTGGCCCGACCAAATCCCCTTCCTCAGTGAAGGTGCCATCAGGAATATCATTAATTAACATCATGTGATCCTGATATACGTCCTGCTCCACATCGAAACCGAGGCCTTCTGGAGACACTTTGGCCAAGTAAGTCATTTGCCTTAAAGCTTTCTTGAAGCCTTTTATGTGCTCTTGGCGAATGGCTGCAAACATCTCCGCCTCAGTATTCTTCCACTCCACCGAGGCCTGCTTCAGTTCGTCCCTCTCCTTAAGCAGCTCGTCCCTTTCCTTTTGAATGTCGTCTAACTTGGCGATGGTCTTTCTGGCCGTCTCCATATCCTTCAGCAGGCCGTCCCGCTCGCTCTGCAACTCCAAGCTCATCCTTCTCAGCCTTTCGGTCATAGCACGACCGTCCGCTATCACCTTGGCGGCCTCTTCAGCATTTTTGGCACATCCTGCACGGGCGGTTCGGGCCTCTTCCAGTTGCCCTTTAAGGCGATCCATTTCGGTCCGGACGTCTCCGCGGTTAGACGCATAAGCCATCTTGAAGGCCACCGCCCCAAAACGTAGCAAGTTATCCAGCAGAAATCCCGCCATCTGTTGCTCCGACATTGACGTCATCACTTTCTCCTCGGTTGCGTCGAAGTTAAATTCGATCTTATGCCTAAGATCGAAACCTGGATCCCACATTCCCAGCGGAAGCGTACGTTCTTCGACTAGTTCAAATTGCTCGATCGCAACCCTTTTTCCCTTTTGGGACACGTCAAGTGCCCCATCCGCCTCATTCACCTTCCTCTTACGGGTCAGTGCTTGTACTGGAGAAGGCAGGGTGTCATCTACATGCACGATCGTTGGAGGATTCAAAGACGTGCTACAAGGACAAGCGGTTTGAGAGCCGGTCGCGTTGTTGGCTCCTCGAGACTGCTTGAACCAGTCACGACCACCCTTTTTCGCCATGACTTTTGCAATATAGCACAAGCACAAATCAGATTCTACAAAACATAATGAGAAGATATTTCGCAAAGAAACCTACCAGACACTCTCGACTTAAGGTCGTTGTATTTGAGGCAATTTACCATCTTCCTTGAGGAATATGGACGAGGTAACTCGACCAACCTATCCAAATTCCTCCGCTCAATCTCAGTCATATCCTCAACCGACCAAGAAGTTAATGTTCGGGGTTTTTTGGTCCAATATAAGGGAAATCTAGGACTCCCGGTTTCGTTTAGAAAGAAGGATCGACCCATTTCAGTTATAGACACTTTAAAAAAGTGATTCTTAAAGTCTTTATATGACTCGACAAACAGACTAAATATGGCATTTTTTGACATAGAAGTCAAAGACACCAAACCCCTCTTGGCATTCGGACGGGTCTTAAAGAAAAACAGAAATATCTTGGCCGTTGGTTCTATACCCAAAGCGTGACACAATACACCGAACGCTTGAATGTAGCCCCAACTGTTCGGATGTAACTGGGAAGGTGCTACGTTCAAGCATCGCAAGACATCCATTTGAAACCTAGTCAACGACAGTCTAACATACATGTCAAACAGAGCATACAGATAAATATAGAAGCAATTTCCCCCTGCTATGTCTTCCCCATGGAAGACTCTTTCATCTTTTCTACACGCTATCAATCTAATGGCACGATTGTAACCTAGGGTTCTGAGCACACAGTTGTTCTCCACCCAACCTAACAAGATTTCCCTATTCACAAATATTGTACCCTGTTCCCCAACCTCCCAAGAGGTCCATAAATACTCTGCCGGGGAAGCTGAACAACCCTCTTCAGGACCATCAACATTGACTCCACCGCTGACGAAAACCCTATCCCCACTAAGCAACGACTCGACAGAACCTGTAACTACCGGTTGGACAACCGGTGAGTCACTACGCTCCCCTTCTTCACTATCAGAAAAACCATAAGCGGGAGAGGAAGAAACCATTGTTACCTGGGATTGGGAGCGCAAAACAGATGGAAAAGGGAACAACTTGGACAAAGAGGAAGAAATGTCAGAAACAAAGACGAAGGCAGGAAATGCGATGTAACGGTTCGTTTCGAATTCACTAAGTTATTAAAGGCGTGGAAGTTACGAAACCGCCTGCGCTATCTGCATCGTTGGATGCATTTGATCCAACAGCTCCTTTTTGACGACTCTGCCACTGCCCCCAACGCGGGAAAGCGCGATTGTGTTTTTAAGTTTAAACAACAAGCCAGCTCTATCGTTTCCAAGTCACTTACAGAACCAAACAGGTCTGTCTGACTACCCGGCTTACTAACATCCAGAACGAACTACCTTTACACCGAACGACAACTACACTTCTAAAAGTCCTTCAGTCAAACAAGGTCAAACACCTTCATTTTCCCTCGGACTTGGGGGGATGATGTACGGTAGTATATCCCCAACGGTCGGTTACACCGAACGGCCTTATTGGGCTAACGGCCCATCGCTTGGATCAATTCTTATTGGGCTCACGGCCCATCGCATCAGAGATATATCAAACAGATATATCAATATATCAAACAGATATATCAAACATATCAAATAATATCCAAACACAGATATATCAAACAGATATATCAAACGTATCAAATAATATCCAAACAGAGATATACCAAAACATATCTAAACAGAGATATGTCAAGTAAGTTTGTTTATATTTTATTCTGTTTATATTCCATTGATCTTATATCAATTCAAAGCCTATAAATAAAGGCCTAAGGACTCCAAACAAGGTACGTTCTCACTCATACTGAACATTTAGCACACTTTTTGCTATAATCATATTATCAATTCTCTCCCACTGAGAATCATTGAAATTCCCTCTTACTGAGAATCATTTTACTAGGAACCGAGATTCTTTTGCCATACACGCCTAACTTGAGCGTCGGAGTACCATTGTAGGTACCTCCCCCCTCGGTCAAGGCTTGCAGATCACCGGACGGTTAAAGCTAACACAAAGCGTACGGTCAAGATTCAGGAAAGATAATCAGAAAACAGGAAAGCTACGTCAGCAAGGTTAGTTCCTTCAGTCCCCAAAATATTCACCGAAACAACTTATATGGGGAAGTTATTTTTAGATATGTACAAGGGTTTCGACATTTTCCTGGTTCAATGTTCTTCAACTAAACGGACGCAGGTTATTTCTGTAATGAAAATAGATAATATAAATATATAATATTTAAAAATGATTTCAATTCAATTAAAAATAAAATAAAATCATTTCATTTCAATTAAAAAATAAATAAAAAGACTCTTACTAAATTTTTGTATACAACATATATTTTTAGTTATTAAATTTTGACGAAAAATTACAATTCATCTTTATATCAAATTTGATATTTTTAATCTTTTAATTTTAAAAAACAAATAAATATGATCTTCTAACTTAGTGAGTTAATTTTTTTTTATATATCAAAAGAAATATTTAAGTTATTTATACTATTTAATATATTTCAATTCTAATATTAATTATGTAAAACATATTTTTAAAATTTAAAAACTAAAATGTATGAAAAAGACATGAATGTATTATCTATAAATCTAACAAATTAGGAAACGCAAATAATAAGTTTGAAATTCCCTAGTGCATTCTCACAAAAAGTTCAACAAAAAAAATTCTTTAAATTTTTTACATGTGGCACAAGAACAACCCGTTTAATTATGTGCGTGAATAATTTTAATTAATAATTAATAATTTAATTAGGAAATAAAATAAAAATTATAAATATAATTAATATTTCCAAAAAAAGAATTAAGTAATAAAATAATTTATAACAATAGTTTTAATTTAATTTTAGAAGAAAAATATAAGGATTAAATATGTTTTTAGTCCCTATACTTTGGGGCGATTTTGATTTTAGTCCATTTCCAAACTAAGGTACAATTTAGTCCTTCAACTTTAGAAAACTCTAGTTTTAGTCATTTTTACCAAATTTTTTTAACTTTATTTGTTGTTTCAAACGTGTTTCTCAGTTAACATTGAAGCAAAAATGTGTCAAGCAGTGTAAAAAATCTAAATGCTATAATGAAACGTGCTTGAAACAACAAATAAAGTTAAAAAAATTTGGTAAAAAGGACTAAAACCAGAGTTTTCTAAAGTTGAATGACTAAATTGTACCTTAATTTGAAAATGGACTAAAACCAAAATCGTCCCAAAATATAGGGACTAAAGACATATTTAACCCAAAATATAATAAAATTGGAATTAATAAGTATGTATTTAATAATAATTTTATTCAAATAAAACTAGATCAAAAGATTAAAACTAACTTATATATTGCTAATTATTAATCTTACTAATAATAATCATTTAAATTAACAATTAATAGTTTAAAGTAATTGAGTAATAAGAAAAATTGTACTAATAACTTTAATTTAATTTTAGAAAAAGTATTGTTGAATATAGTGAAAATTATGGAATTAATATTTCTTATGTTGAATATACACGTAGGATTTGTAAGACTCTTGAAAGATAGTTATATTTAATAAAATATATAAAATTTCTAGAGTACAGAAAAATATATGTATAATGCTACAGTAAAATATGTATGATGCTACAGTAAATATGTATAATGTTATAGTAAAATGCTTCAATAAATACGCATGATATTACAGTTGTATATCCTCGTGAAAAGCGTGTTGCTACAGTAAAAATGTAGTATAGTTACAATACTACTAGAGTAAAAATGTGGTGCAACTACAATATTGCTACATTAACCCTAACTTCAACTATAAATATGGGTGAGGAAATGAAGTTTTTCCATCATCGGAGTGAAAGTTGGGAAAAGAGAGCAAGAATTTAGTAATAGATAAGGAGATTTGAGGGTTAGGATCTGAGTTATAGAGAAGGTTGTGAAAGCTCGTGAAAGGGTGTTTAGATTGAGCTGCAGAGAGAGTTATTTATAGATAGGGGTTCTCTTTGTGAGTGTAGAGGGTTTTGAAAGTAGGGAAGGAAGGTGCTGCTCAGATTTCGTAAAGAAAGGATCCAAGCAGTTCATCAAGAGGTAAGGGGGGCTAACCTTTCTTTTCTTTTTGTATGATTATGGATATATGTAAAAGCTTGATAGTGGTCTGACCATAAGGCTTTGGACATAAGTAGAGTACTTGTAAGTCTTATGGAAGCAAGAGAAATGGATCTTGATCATAAGGTTTTGGGTGTAAACATAATATACTTGTAAGGCTTAGAGAATATGGCAGAGAGTGGTCTAATCATAAGGCTTTGGGCATAAACATAATATACTCGTAAGGCTTATGGGAGCGGTTAGAGTGACTTTGAGAGGGGTTAGAGTGGCAGTATATTACGGGGAATAAAAGACAGAATAAAGTGAATTGAGGGCATTAGAATAATTGTGTTTATTGAATTTAATGGTGTATGTTTTGTTAGTATCGGAGGGGTATGGTTCGAAGAGTATAGCGCAGTGGAATTAAAAAAACTTAAAGTAGCGTATAAGCGTGTTCGGTCACTGTTAAAACGAAGTTGGTCCTTTTTCGCAAAATAATTTTCTTTCAGAAAATTAATCGAACAGTTTGACTGCAGGCAAAAGTAACAAGTGCAGGGAGTAGAAAAATCACACAAGTAATTTTTATACTGGTTCGATTCAGAAGAATCTACGTCCAGTCATTAATCACTATAAACAGTGATTAACAGTTCCACTAAAAAGATGTTTCTCATATTACAATTATAGTGAATGAAAAACAAAAGAATAAATCTTCCTTCGACGAGCGAACCGGAAGAAGACCACTCTGCCAACTCGAAGAGAATTGCTCCGGCAATCGACCAACGATTCGCGAGCTTCTCCTGTTCACGAGACCAGGCAGAGCACCTTGCTAACTCGAAGAGAGTCTGCTCCGGCTATCAACACACGATATGTGAGCCTCTCCTTTCACGAGACCAAGCAAAGGAACTATGAACAAAGCTTCTGAGAACTTTCCTCTGACAAACAGTGTTCTATTAAGCTTCTCAGTTCAAAAATGTTGCTTCTGAAGTTTACAGAAACCAATTATATAGCCAAGTACACTGAATGCCAAAGGTCAGGTCCCAATTGCCATGAATAATCGATTATTGTAAGTGATAATCTATTATTCAAGCCGTTACAGGGTTTCAAAAAGTGATAATCGATTATTCAAGTATGACTTGTGCTAATCGATTATTGCTTCATGATAATCGATTATTCTAGTACAAAATGCAAGTGATAATCGATTATAGCTTGTCCATAATCGATTATTCAAGTTAAAAATACAAGGTTTAAGATTTTCCTACTACATTCAAATTCTACAAGTTGCTTTTTAAATAAATCTAATGTTCTCTTTAAATAATACTTCTTGCAGCATCATCAAAATAATTCTTCAGGTTTTACTAATACTCCTTAATTGTAACAATCTCCCCCTTTTTTATGATGATAAAAAATTCACTTTTAAAAGCAACTCTGGTTTACCTGCAACACATACAAGCTAATAGACAACCACAAAGTTAGCAGTACTTGTACCAATACCAATTTTTAAATTGTAAAATATTTCTCCCCTTAATTCTCCCCTTATATTTCTTCTCCCCCTCTTTTATCATAAGCAAAAAGAATAATGTAAAAATCCCCCCCCTTAATATGAGCTCCCCCTCAATAAAACAAATTATGCATATAATTAAGAGATCATTTTATTTATGAAAATAAAGATTACATCATAAAAATTATAACATAGAGGAAATAGCAGGCAAACAACAAGATATGCTCTCATAGAGACCTATTTCTAAAACTCAGGGCTAGGGGATCTCTCAGGTGATTGAAGGTTTAGGTGATTTTCAATATTTTCTAGATGAACATCAATGTCAAGAATTTGATCAACCATATGACTTTCATGAGCTTGCTGCCACTAATAAATTTGATCAAAGTTAGCTTTCTGGACAAGACTCATATCTTCCAGTTATCACAAAATTTCTTAATCAAAAGTTTCACACCCTTTTTTTTTTTAAAAAATAAAGTTTATGCTCCTCATAAAATAAGTAACTTAAAAAAAATTTAAGTCCTTTTAAAAGTACTCCTCCTAAATGTAATAATCCCCTTTTAAAAGAAAAACAGACAAAAAATAAATTTTAAAAAAAGTTTTTTTTTTTTTTTTTACGCTGATAATCGGTTATTACTTTAAATAATCGATTATTTGTGATCCAAATTGTCAAAATCTAAATTTTTAGGCCGAGATAATCGATTATGACTCTTTGGTAATCGATTATTGACGTTAATTTCCGAAAAACAGAGATTTGGGCCAAATTTTCAACCTAAAACACATCTAACATTCATAAAATGTCTTCTAAGATCATAGGGTAAAGATATTCCCTTAAATGGCTCTCATCCTCATCAAAAGAGAGATGCAATTTATAAAATTTGAACTTTTATAAAATGAGAGGCAAATACAAGATGAAATACCCAAGTATAGATGAATAACCAGATATCTAACAACCTTATATATCTCCCTCTCAAATGAGTACCAGGTATCACAAGATCATGTCATAAGATGTCAAACAAAAGTTTCTCTTAAACTCAAAAACAGATTCTGAAAAATGTTTCAAGATTTGTTCAGTCCAAAGCTATGCACAAGTGCTTACCAGGCAATTCAGAAAATATATGCAATTCCAAACCATTTTCAATATTTCTTAGCAAATCAAAATCAACTTTTATCAAACTTAAATTAACTCATTGAAATCAGCAATCAGTTTTCAAATAATTAAGATATCAATGATTCAACAATCAATTTACAAACTAGAATGAACACAAAGTATCTTAAATGAATGTGATCACAATTGCTCCAGATTTAACAGGAAATCATTTCTTCTAACATAACTAGTTAAAAAAAAACTAATTTTGAGAACATAATTTATAATCTCCCAAACAACAACTATGATTCATGCACTCTCATATCCCAATCTGTTCAATCCCATGAATTCAGTTATGCATATCAAAACAACATATTCAAAAATTCAAACCTAAGCTTATTCAAAATTTATCTTTCAACAGTTTTTAGAGCAATTAATTTACATCAAAATTATGCAAAATTTGATCAATTCATTTACTGCATCCAAGTAGTATTATCATAGCTCATACATATGTATTTGAACTTAAAAAGAAATTTCCACAGAAACAGTTTCAAAACAGAGATGATAATTTAATTATCAAATGTCTTTAATCATCCAAAAATGCATATAGAAACTATCAACTAGCTCATTCAAATGAATTTTTTTATTGCTTTTGATGCTTGATAAAGATTATACCAAGGCTAACTTTTAAGTACTCATGAAATTGAATACTAAACCAGGTAAGCACAGATTCAATTTGACAATTAGCAAAACACTGAAATACAATGCACATGACTAATCATTCCAAAAGATTAAATTTAGCACATGAATATCTCAAATAGATGAATTTCACTGATTAATGTGTGTAAACAGACAAGAACACACCACAAGATGAATGAATATCATTCGCTCAAACATACATGAATATGACAGTAATCAAATAATGGAATAAAAAAGAACAAAATACAACAACACAGTTTAAATAATACTTAGCTCAATCACTTTGTGCTCGAACCAAGGCTTTGGATTTCACTTGATGGATTCACTTCCTGGCTTGGAGCATTAATTTCAAAAGCAGAATAATTTTAGAGTTATCTTCTCCTTTTGAAAACTTAACCTGCAAAGTAAAATAATGCAGTTTTGGTACCCATAATCTCATTTGGGTCCTTTGAGGTTAGAAGCATATTATTTAATAACAGGAATCCAAGCATGTTTTCCATTTGGAACTCCAAAATGTTTAATGTTGCATTTGTTAGATGTATGACCCTTTTTCATGCAATAAAAACAACAAACATCATGCAATTTGTTTTTAATAAAGGTCCCCTTCTTAACCCAAACTCTACGGGTTCTCTTAATTTGAGGTTTCCTATGTTGATGCATGTTTTTGTTTTTAACATTTTCCTCTCTAAAACCATTTTGAACATGTGAAATAGATTTGGTGGCTTTAGCAAGCAAATTTTCAAGAATATCTATGTCAAACATGTGATTCTTACAAGACAAACACTCGACAGGTTGATTATTTACATCATATTCAGATAATTTCATTTCAAGGTTACTAACTTTGTTTCTTAACATTACTTCTTTATCTAATGCACTTTCATATTTAATTTTTAATTCCTTAAACTCATTTTTCAAATTTTTATGATCTGCATCTAATTTCTCATATTCATTTAACAATTCAAGAAAAGCTTTTTGTAAATCAAACTCACTAGTGTCAAGGCTAGAGCCATTTACTTGGCTTGCAGTGTCATCAGTAGCAACCGTCAAACATAGGTTTGCTTCTTCAACAAAATCACTTGAACTACAAGTGCTTGATGCAGTATCCTCCCAAGCAATGTAGGCCTTCTTCTCTTTGTGAGATTTCCTTGCTTTTCTTTCTTTATTTCTTTTGTTGCTTGAACAATCAGCTTTCACATGGCCTCTTTCACCACATCCATAACATTTGAAGCTTGATGCGGAGCCTTGATTGTTCTCCTTCTTCTTCTTCTTCAAGATTTGACTTTCACTATTTGCCATTAAGCATATATTTTCTTCCTCATTAAAATCGCTTGAGCTTGAGGATCTTGATGTAGAGCTTGAGTCAGACACTGTTAACTTATCCTCATCTATGACTTCATTATAAGTGAGTCTTAAAAATTTCCACATTTCCTGTGCACTTTTATAAATAGAGACTTTGAAAAAATCATCAATGGTTAGTGCAGATAAAATTATATTTCGAGCCTTAATATCAAATTGGGCTATTTTGTTTTCCTTATCAGTCTAATCAAAATATGATTTTTCTACCTCTACACCATCAACTGTAATTTTAGGAATAAAAGGACCATTTTGTACAGCTTCTCAGATGCCTATGTCAACAGACCCCATAAAAATTTCCATTCTAACTTTCCAAAGGCATAGTTATCTCTAGTAAAAAGTGGAGGTCTGTTAATGGAAACACCCTCAGCATATACAAGGTTTTGGTTGTGACCGGCCATTTTCGCAAATTTTGAAAAACTATCAAAGCAAGCTCTGATACCAATTGTTGGTATCGGAGGGGTATGGTTCGAAGAGTATAGCGCAGCGGAATTAAAAAAACTTAGAGTAGCGTATAAGCGTGTTCGGTCACTGTTAAAACAAAGTTGGTCTTTTTTCGCAAAATAATTTTCTTTCAGAAAATTAATCGAACAGTTTGAGTGCAGGCAAAAGTAACAAGTTCATGGAGTAGAAAAATCACACAAGTAATTTTTATACTGGTTCGATTCAGAAGAATCTACGTCCAGTCGTTAATCACTATAAACAATGATTAACAGTTCCACTAAAAAGATGTTTCTCAGATTACCATTATAGTGAATGAAAAACAAAAGAATAAACCTTCCTTCGACGAGCGAACCGGAAGAAGACCACTCTGCCAACTCGAAGAGAACTGCTCCGGCAATCGACCAACGATTCGCGAGCTTCTCCTGTTCATGAGACCAGGCAGAGCACCTTGCTAACTCGAAGAGAGTCTGCTTTGGCTATCGACACACGATACGCGAGCCTCTCCTTTCACGAGACCAAGCAAGGGAACTATGAACAAAGCTTCTGAGAACTTTCCTCTGACAAACAATGTTCTATTAAGCTTTTCAGTTCAAAAACGTTGCTTCTGAAGTTTACAGAAACCAATTATATAGCCAAGTACACTGAATGCCAAAGGTCAGGTCCCAACTGCCATGAATAATCGATTATTGTAAGTGATAATCGATTATTCAAGTCCGTTACAGGGTTTTCAAAAAGTGATAATCGATTATATGAAGTGATAATCGATTATTCAAGTATGACTTGTGATAATCGATTATTGCTTCTTGATAATCGATTATTCTAGTACAAAATGCAAGTGATAATCGATTATAGCTTGTCCATAATCGATTATTCAAGTTAAAAATACAAGGTTTAAGATTTTCCTACTACATTCAAATTCTACAAGTTGCTTTTTAAATAAATCTAATGTTCTCTTTAAATAATACTTCTTGCAGCATCATCAAAATAATTTTTCAGGTTTTACCAATACTCCTTATTGGTAACATGTTTGAATTGTATAAGGTGAGTGTGTTTTAATGATTGTATGTTATGGTTAGCTCACACTTGTTTGTTTGTGTTTGTGTTTGTGCGATGATTGTATAACTCGTATTGTTATAAGTGAGCAGATGATTTTTCATATGGAGTTAATCATGCATAAAGTTATCAAAGTTTGGGTTTTCATAAAAATTATGATTTGAATAATTTGAAGATGTATTATTAAGTTATCTGTCAAAACTTATAAATATTTTGTAATGAATTTTATATCTCTTTCGTCTAAAATAGTCATTTAAGAATCTCATGTGACCTCCGGAAAGAGTGTTACAGGATCCTCTATTTATAATAGAAGAAATATAAACTAAGCTCAAAATACAGATAAGAAATAATAACAAATTAACTAAAGATAAAAGATAAAAATAAGAAAAAAATAATATATCTAACACTCCTCATCAAGCCAGTGCATACAAATCGTATGTACCAAGCTTGTTACTAATATAATCCATAAAGATTTAGTAAAAATATTTGCTTTTGCACTCGAGTGGTACCAAATTGTTAATTTTTTGCAAAGACGATATAAAAGACGAAATATGAAGGCGTCATTGACGACACGATGGTCACTTGGCCAAGATGATCAAAACCGTGTGGTCGTCGGTCGAACCTGGAACTCTAGAGTGGCAACGTAGACAATGACACTGCCGGCAACGACGGTAGACGTCGTCACCGTCGACAGTGACGGGTATAACGGTAGAGGCGACAAAAGATTTTCATCAAAAGAACCTGACTCTATATATCATTTGAATATAGTAAAAACTATGTAAGAGATTTATCTCCCTTGTCTTGAATATACACATAGGGTCCTTTATTTATAAAAAGATAAATATGTGTTAAGCCCAAAATACAAATAAAAAATAATAACAAAACAAACTAAAGATATAAGATAAAGATAATATATCTAACAAATATAATAAAAGTGATTTGTAGTTGGAATATATTTAAGGTAAAAGTAGCTAATCATTTATTTATGTTTTTCTTTCAATTAAAATTACATGATTTGAAATCTGGTTGATTGAGATTGAATTGTGGTTGTGATTGATCTAATGGTGCCATATAAAACTGTTTTGGATTTGGATTAACGAAGAGAAATTATAATGATAGATTTGTGTTAAACTATTAGATGAAGAAGGAAAACTTGAATTGTGTCTCTTGATTAATATGAAAATGTATAATATAAATTGAAAGGGTATTTATAGGGTTGGGATATAGTACTCATGTGTGTAAGAATGAAATGAACTAATACTTGTCATTGGACTGATATGGAATAATATATAGGTGTTTAGTAATTATTAGAATCTAAAAACATATTGATTGTAAGCATATTACTTTTTTGCTCTTTGTATGTACTATTAGGTGTAAGGATCTAACCATTGGGTGCTACATTGAATTTTTTAGAAAAACTAGCCATTGACTCTTTATTGCTGGACACACTTTGGCTACTGTGGGGTGCCATAGTTCTCGTGGTGTCGGCGTTTAGCGGTAAAAATACAATGTTGGACAAGAATTAAATAAAAATCCAAAGAGCTCTAATGATATAGTTCTCGTGGCATTGGGTGTAGTGATGGATCTTCAACAAATATTTTAGGGGTACTAAAATCTTTATATAGATGTATAAAATTTTTTGAAAATGCTAAATATATAAAATTATTAAAATTAAAAAATAGTTTAAATTCTATATTATTTTATGTAAATATAAGAAAATAGGGGTGTCAAGGCCTCCTTGTCAAGAAGGTCCGCCGCTAGTTAAGTAATATGTAAGTGTCGATGGATGCAATTTGGATAGTGAGGCATTGTTTTAATTTCGTTGGGTGGACTTTTTCTATGGTTGAGTTGATTTTCAATAGAGTTCTTTGTTTTATAATGTTGGGCGGTGGATGAGTTGTGTTAGATGGTTCTTAATAGTAATTATTTGAGAATATTAAATTATGTTAATTATATTTTATTAGATAGTGTAAGGTTTTAGTCAAAGTAATTGTTTTCAAAGGAAAATACTACTATTGTGTGTCAAAGTGTATTGAAGGAGATTGAGTAAGTAAGATTATCCCGACTTTATTAATATCCAATTCAATAGAGAAAGATATCTAGACAGTGAGAGTTGAAGGAGACTTCACTAGACCACGGTATAATATGAAAAATGATTATACTTATGGAGCTAGAAAAGTTAACCTTATCATGACTTAATAAAAGATATTGATCCTAGTATGATTATAACATTGAGAGATTGGATGTACGTATGAAAAGTACAAATGGTTTTAGTAGCACAAGAATTGTGAGAGATCATTAAAGGCCTAGAAAAGTGTATAAATTATGGTTTTTTTTTTTTTAAAAATACCTATTGTTACACTTAAATGTTATTTTAAATTATAATATTATACATACACTTCTATATATATATATATATATATATATATATATATATATATATATATATATATATATATATATATATATATATATATATATATATATATATATATATTCTCAATCTATTACTATCACATTACAAAATAACAACAAAAAATAGCAAGATAAGCTAATAGTCCTAAAATATCATACATAATATAATTAACAACAAATTTTACAACCACAAAATTTCTTGTCTCATTCATTCGTCTAATGGATATTAAACGACAAACAATCAAAATAAGTGTTTACACATATTAGCCCAACTCGTTACTGATGAGTCGATATTTTATTGATTTCACTTAGTTTATTGTGCTAGAATTAATTAGGGAATTGTGTTTAATTATCCAGTATTTTCCCATTTTCACTAATTGTGCTTAATTTGACCGGAAATTCTAATTTTAATTAATTTGAATTTTCTGAGCTAATTATTTGCAGGGAAAATTTTGGAAATACAATTTGGGACATTTGGAGGACACCAAATAAATTCAAGACTCTCCATTTAGACATTTTAAATTTTAGTTGTATTGTAATTTTAATAGTTTAAACTTTTTAGACAAGCTTGTGCACATTGGACCAATTTTTGACAAAAATATGATGGACCCAAATAGTAAAAGGACACTTGACAACTTTAGAGTTTTTAGGGTGGACCCCACCCTAATTTTTAAGGACACATGGCCCTTAGGAAATGGCACCAGCCGTCACCTTGAAGGCATTGACTCTCTCGGTTGAACCAATTTGCACTCTGGGCATTTTGTGGATTGAAGGAGCTGCCACACATTTTTTGAAAGATTTTTGGGCTGCAACATTTTAAAGGAAGGGGGAGCTACTGGAACGTGGAGTTTTCTTTGCTTGAAGAATGTTTCAACTAATGGATAATGGATAAGGAGAAAACGCTGTTGCATTAACACATTTGGCATGAGATGCCTCTTTGATTCAGCACGTTGCTTTTTCTTTTGGCATTTAGACTATGCATTTCTTTTGGCAGCATCAGGCCACACGTTATTATCTTTATTGGAGCATTTGATTTCTTTTAGAAAAAAATGGAGATGGTGATTTTAGAAGTAGATTGATATTTCATTTAAGCATGTGATTTATTTGCTTTTAGAAAAACAGTGTGATTCAACTTGAGCGGTGATACTCTTTTCCTTTTCTTTGATGGAGATTATGGTAATGTTCTTTGAGAAAGAAAACCTTGCATTCATATTACTTTTAAAAAGCACGCTGATTTCTCTTTGCCTTTTCATTTGTTTTCTTTTGATTTTAATCTTTTGATTGAAGCTGTGGTGGCTGGGATTAATTTTTTTGTCATTTATTTCTTTTCTTTAAGATTTTCACGCACGCTGATTTCAACTGAATGAATTGGTTTGCTTTCAAAATGAAGAATAGATGCACAGTTGGAGGAGTCACGGCCTGGGAGTGCATTCATTTTATTTCTCTTTGCTTTTGATAAGAAGTAGGCGGTACTCATTTATTGGATAAAGTTCAGCTCCTGCAATGGTAATTAATTTGGTGGTGCATCACGTCCATGAAAAGGGGCTGCATTCATTTTCTTTTGAAAAGCCTACATGGTCATTTCATTCAGTTTTTCTTTTGAGAATTATTTTTCAATTTCCTTGGAAATAGCAAGCTAGGCAATGTTTCTTTAATTTAGTTTTAAAGTTTTGAGTAAGGTCACGGCCAGAGGTTGATTTTTTTGGGCCATTTGCAATTTCAATTTATTTGGTAGGGGTAAATGAGGTCACATGAGTTGGTAAAAAATATGTTGTTTATTTTCTTTAGTTTTAATTAGTTTGAGTTGTAGTTAGTTGTTTTTCCTTATTTAATTTAGTTTTGCATAACTGTGTTTAGATATTTGATTAGTCTAGTATTGGGTTAGCATTTTCACTCTCTGGACTTGATTTTAAAAAAATAACTGCAACCATACCAGAGGTCCAAATGCTACGTTTTATATGTAACATAAAAGATAATTGAGTCTACTTTCCAGGAAAAAAAAACCTCATCTCATTTAGAGCTCTGTAGAAAAGGTTATGGGTAAAACATTGAGCAAAGGTCAGAGCTGCCCAGTTCCAGCGTGAATTTTCGTATTTACTGTAGCAGTTTTGTTTTTACTGTTTTAATTTCATTTTCATGCATGATGAAATGTGTTGTTGCATTTAATTTCGTTTTAATTGAATTTAATTGCGTTTTTACATCTGCGTTTTAATTGAATTTAATTTCACAAAACCCCCCACTATGTGTTAGATCTGATTCTGAACCGCAGTTGGTCCTTGTGAGATGACCTAGGAGTCACTTCCTAGAACTATACGGCATTTCTAAATTGCAGTCAAATTTGTATGGGCTGCGACCCCATCAAATTTTGGCGCCGTTGTCGGGGATCAACGGTTCGGTTTTAGGTCTTTGTTGTGTTAGTGTGTGTTGTGTCTTGTCTCGTGTTGTGAGTGTGATGTTCTGTTTTGTGTGTTCGTCGTTATGTGTTGCATTTAGGTAGCTTTAGTTGCATATTCTCATTACATCCTTCTTTCCCCCCCTTTTTCCCATGTCTACCTATTTTGGCTATGTGAGTAATTCTCATTCTGCTTGTGTCTATGATTCTCATTCTGCTTGTGTCTATGATTCTCCTCCTGCTTGTTACTCTGATATTGCTTCTCATATATACTCTGTTGATTTCTATGTTGAGAACAAAACGGTTCCTCCTCCATCTCATGAGAGTGCTCCTAGGGAGCTGTTTCCAATTGATAAGGAGGATATTCGTTGTGTTTTCAACACTAGACTGATAGATTTGTTGCGTAGGTTTCATGGTTTTGCAGGTGAATGCCCATATAGACATTTGGAGGAGTTCTACACCATATGCTCTTCAATGAAACCTCCAGATGTCTCGGATGAGGACATGTTCTTAAGGGCATTTGAGTACTCGTTACATGGAGCGGCAAGGTATTGACGGTTTTGTCTTCCTCGTGGATCCATCACCAATTGGGAAGATCTTAAGCAACTGTTTTTGGAAAGATTATGCCCTTCACAGCATCAATATCAAGAACCACCATTCCAGAATGCTTGTATGCCTCCCCTGTCCAGGAACCACAACAGTTGCAGTTTCATGAGCCTGACCAAGCAATTCCTCATCCTTCCACTACTTTTGAGCTTACATTGAAGGAGTTATTGGAGCAGATGACTATTCTGAACATTCAGTTCCGGCAAGAGAACATGGAGTTTCAGCAGGAATTTAGATATTCCATTCAGAGTTTAACTGATCAGATGGGGCAGATGGCCACTCAGATCACTGAGGAACAGTCTTATGTTTCAGAGGAATCACCATTTCAGGTTGTTCAGCTTCTAGATAATGTTGATGCCATTCACATAGGAGATGGGGTGCAGAGTCATGATCTTACTACTGCGCCACATACTTTCCCACCCTCCTATGTCCCTACTCATACACCGGAGGAGATTGATGAAAATTGTGAGGACCAGGCAGATATGAGCAACACTTTTGAGATAGGTAGACCAACTTCACCTTCCACCACTCTACCAACTTTCAGGGAAGTGGAGGTAAATATACCTATGATTGATTCTGTTGTTGATGATCATGTTGTTGATAGGTATGGTATTGATGATTATGATGTTGATGAGTATGATTTTTATTCTCCCTCTTTGCATGATGAGAACCACCTTTCGTTATCACATATGAATGTTTGGTCTCCATGCACTGAACATGAATCTGATTCTGTTGTTGATATTGCTTCTACATTTGAGATTGATTCATGTTCTGAGAGTATATCTGAGGTTCAGCCTCTTACACCGGGATTGGGTGTTATACCCCTGCATGTTATATCTTTGGAACCACATTGCTCTAACCATGTTGCAGGAGGTACATGTTACCAATAAAGGAGTATTGGTAAAACCTGAAGACAAGTTTTGATGATGCTGCAGAATTGTAATTTTTGTCTACAATAGGAGAATATTTAAAAGCAACTTGTAGTATCTTGAATGTAGTAGGAAAATAATTAATATTGTAATTTCTACTGATATAATCGATTATGGACATGCTGTAATCGATTATCATATGCTTTTGAACTACAATAATCGATTATCATGAAGCAATAATCGATTATCACAAGTCTCACTTGAATAATCGATTATCACTTACAATAATCGATTATCTCTTTTCAAATTTTCTATAACAGACTTGCATAATCGATTATCACTTACAATAATCGATTATTCATGGCAGTTGTGAGCTGACCTTTGGCATTCAGCGTGTTTGGCTATTTAAATGAGTTTTGAAAGCATCAGAAGTAACACTTTTGAGTAAACTGAAAAAAGCCAGAACACTGTGTAGTCAGAGGAACGTTCTTGAGAAAGCTTTTTTGTTTACTGTGTTCCCTTGCCTGGTCTTGTGGAAGGAGAGGCTTACGTATCGTGTGCTGATACAAGAAGTGAACTCTCTTCAAGTTGGCGGGGCTCTCTACCTGGTCTTGTGTAAGGAGAAGCACGTGAATCGTGTGTCGATTGCCAGTGCAGGTTCTCTTCAAGTTGGTAGAGTTATCTCTTTCATTTTATTACTGTTTTTATCTTGTAATCTGTTAAACAATTTTTTAGTGGAACTGTTAATCACTCTTTGTAGTGATTAACGACTGGACGTAGATTCTGTTGAATCGAACCAGTATAAAAATTCCTGTGTGATTTTCTTTTGCCCTATACTCATTTTATAATTAACGCACGTTATCTGCTTGGTAAATTTTCTGAAAGAAAATTGTTTCAACTGTGACTTGTTACGCTGTACGCTCTCTGTATTTTAATCCGCTGCGCTAAACTCTTTAAAAAATTAACCCCTCCGATACCAACAATTGGTATCAGAGCTTGCTTTGATATTCTTTCAAAATCTTTGCGAAAATGGCCGGTCACAGTCAAAACTTTGTCTATGCTGAGGGTGTGTCTATTAACAGACCTCCATTGTTTACTGGAGATAATTATGCTTTTTGGAAAGTGAGAATGGAAATTTTCATGGGGTCTGTTGATAGAGGCATTTGGGAAGCTGTACAAAATGGCCCTTATATTCCTATGTATACAGTAGATGGTGTAGAAACAGTAAAACCTTATTTTAATTGGACTGCTGAGGAAAATAGACGAGCACAATTTGATATTAAAGCTCGTAATATTATTTCATCTGCTGTTGTGCTTGATGAATTTTATAGAATCTCTGTGTGTAAGACAACACAGGAAATGTGGGACGTTCTGAAAGTTACACATGAAGGTACTGAGGACGTGAAACGGGCAAGGAAGAACACTTTTATTCAAGAATATGAGATGTTCAGAATGCAACCTGGAGAATCAATCTCGGATGTTCAAAAGCGGTTCACTCACATAGTGAATCACTTGACAGGTTTGGGTAAGATTTTTGATACTGATGAATTAAACGTTAAAGTTCTTAAATCATTGGACAGGTCTTGGCAACCAAAGGTAACTGCTATCTCGGAGTCCCAGAATCTTTCTCAGATGACAATGCCGATTTTATTTGGAAAACTTCGTGAGCACGAGCTTGACTTGAGAAGACTCACTGCTGAAGAGGATCAAGGCAAGAGAAAAACTCTAGCGTTTAAGTCTGAGATATCCAAAGGGAAAAACTCCAAGAAAGTAGAAGAAGATGATTCTGATGATGAAGAGAATATGAGTTTGATGATCAAGAAATTTGCAAAATTCATGAAAGCAAAAGGAAAAGAAAAATTTCACAAGGAAAGGAAAGAGAGTCAAGAGTCTCCATCAAATATAAAGTGCTTCGGATGTGGAGAAAGAGGACATGTAAAGTCCGAATGCCCAAGGTACAAGAAAAATGATGACAAGAAGGAAAGGAGATTTCAGAAGAAAAAGAAAGCATATATAGCTTGGGAGGATAATGACTCAAGCTCAACAAGTTCGAGTGACACAGAAGAAGAAGCAAACCTATGTCTTATGGCAGACTCAGAAGAAACTGGAAGTCAAGTAAGTGATTATAGTTTTGAATCCAGTGAATTAGATTTACAAAAGGCATTTTTTGAATTGATGAATGGATCTGAAAAACTTGATGCTGCTCATAAAAAGCTAAAAAAGGAGCACAATGAATTGAAATTGAAGTATGATAAATTGCTTGATGATGAAGTTGTTTTAAGAAATAAAGTTAATACTTTAGAAATAAAATTGTCGGATGCACATGTCACTGCTGAACCTGTTGAATGTTTGTCATGTAAGAGTCATGTGAGTGATATAAATATTCTTGAAAATTTGCTTGAAGTTGCAACAAGAAATAATAATGCTAAAATGCCTCTACCTGTTAAAAAGGATTTGAAAAACAAAAGTTTTTTTAAAGGTAAGAACCAAATTAAAAGAACTCGTAGAGTTTGGGTTGAAAAGGGAACTTTTGTGAAAAATAAGGTGCATGATGTTTGTTGTTTCTATTGCATGAAAAAGGGACATACTTCAAACAAATGTAACATTAAACATTTTGGTGTTCCAAATGGAAAATATGCTTGGATTCCTGTTATAAAATAATGTTTCTAACCTCAAAGGACCCAAATGAGATTATGGGTACCAAAACTACATTGTTTTACTTTGCAAGATTAAGCTTTTCAGAAGGAGAAGAAAACTCTAAAATTATTCTGCTTTTGAAATTGACGCTCCAAGCTAGGAAGTGAATCCATCAAGTGAATTCCAAAGTCTTGGTTCGAGCACAAAGTGATTGAGCTAAGTATTGTTTAAGTTGTGTTGTTGTATTTTGTTCGTTTTGATCTTCAATTATTTGATTACTATTATATTCATTTCTGGTTGGGCAAATGATATATTCATCACTTACTCATTTATCCTGTGGTGTGTTCTTATTTGTTTTAGCAATTTAATCAGTGAAATTCTTCAATTATGAGATATTCATGTGCTAAATTTAATCTTTTAGAATGATTAGTCATGTACAATTGTTATTTCAATGATTTGTTTTTTGAATCTGTGTTTAACTGGTTTGGTATTCAATTTTCTGAATACTTTGAAGTAAGCCTTGATATATCCTTTGTCAAAAGCAATGAAAAATTTCATTTGAATGATCTGACTGATAGATATTCATTGGCATTTTTTTTTGGATGATTAAGATATTTGATTATTAAATTGTCAATTTTATTTCAAAGTTGTTTCTGTGGAGATTTGTTTTTAAGTTCAAATGCATACTGTATGAGCTATGATAATACTCATTAAGAACTTGGATGAAGTAAATGAACTGATCAAATTTTGCATAATTTTGATGTAAATTAATTGGTCTAAAAACTGTTGAAAGATAATTTTTGAATCAGCTTGTGTTTGAATTTTTGTATATGTTGTTTTGATATGCACAACTAAATTCAAAGGATTGAACAGTTTGGGATATGAAAATGCATGAATTATAAATGTTATTTGGGAAGTTATAATTTATGCTGTCAAAATTATTTTTGAACTGATTGTATTAGCTGAAATGCTTTTCTGATAAACCTGGAGCAACTGTGATCATATTCATTTAAGCTACTGTTGCTTTCATTATTGTTTATAAATTGATTGGGATTTCAATGATTTAATTAAGTCTAATAAAAGTTGAATTTGATTTGCTGAGAATCATTGAAACTTGTTTGGAATTGCAAATACAAATCTGAACTGGCTTGTAAGCATCTCTCCATTGTTTTTGGACTGACCATATCTTAAAATATTTTTCTTAATCTGTTTGTGAGTTCAAAAGAAATTTTTGTTTGACATCTTATGACATGATTTTGTAATACCTGGTACCCATTTGAGGGGGAGATATATAAGGCTGTTAGATATCTGGTTATTCATCTATACTTTGGTATTTCATCATGTATTTGTCTTTCAATTTATAAAAGTTCAAAACTTTATAAATTCATCTTTCTTTTGTTAAGGATGAGAGCCATTTAAGGGGTTTCTAGATTCTTTGAGCTTAGGAGAGAATTAGGAGTTTTAGACATGTCCTAGGATCAAAATCCATGCAAAAATTTGCATTTTTCGTAAGTTTATTGAATTATAATCGATTATCAATAATACATAATCGATTATTTAGTCTTAAAATGCATTCTGGAAATCTTTGAGCAGATAATTGATTATCATCATGCATAATCGATTATCATATAATCCTGGGCAAAAATAAATGAACTGATAATCGATTATCTCGAGTCATAATCGATTATCACGCAAACAGATTCAAAAATAGAGCCGTTGGAGCGACTCATAACGGCTATAAACGGTCATAAACGGCTAGTTTTTCCATTTCTCTTATAAATAGGCCCTCATAATCGATTATTAGACATCTCTTTGCTACCCATTGCTGCTAAAAATCAAATCCAGAGCTCAAAACCTTCTTATTCTTCTTTCACTTCACAACCCTTCATCCTTTTTCATGGCTGAACCAAGGAGGTATCGTCGCAAGACAGCATGGGCTCCTTCTTCCTCTCAACCACGACTTGCTAATATAAATGGATGGATCTCAGATCAAGAGAAACATGAAGACTTCATCAACTCCTGGCAAGAAAGGAAAATCATGGCGGTAAAGTATATCCGTCTTGATTTCTTTCGCTTTTATGGTTTTCAATTCCCAAATACTTTTGCTGAACAGGGGTTAGCACATTTCGTAGAACAAAAAGGAAATATTTATCCCGATCTCTTAAGAGTTTTCTATTTCAACTTGCGCTATCGAGATGGAATAATTTCTACCAAGGTCAAGGGAGTCCGCATCATTTTAGATGATGATGTTTGGACAAATGTTGCTCAACTCCCTATCTGGGATGATGCTGTCAAAGTCCATTTAGGACTTGAAGACTTTAACAGAATGCTCACCTTTCAATCCTTTCTGCGACATCCTGAGAGGCAAACAAGTAGAAGACAGCTACTGGTTGGAGGTTTCAAAGTTGAAGAGAGGATGATCCACTACTTGATTGTTTGGATTCTCTGTCCTAGAGCAACCAACCATGCTCAATGCTCTGAGCAGGACTTACTTCTCTTGTATGGGATTTTAAATCACATACACATCGACTGGCCTGCTCTCATTGCTGACACCATGGTAAAAGCCAAGAAATCCCACTCTTATCAGTTTCCCTATGCTCTTCTTGTTTCTAGGATTTTAGAATATAAAGGAATACCTGTTGAAGGAGAACTTGTTCAAAATATTGAGACTGTGGGATCAGAAATCGGAGATACTACCTTTCGTCGGATGGGATTCATTACTAGAGGAAGGGTCCTTATTCACAAAGATGATGATCATTCTGATGATGATGATGATATGGACACTCATATGGCTGACCCAGTGAGTGTTGCAGCTCCTTCAGAAGCTGGACCTTCCAACATACCCTTCTCTTCCTCAAATTCTATGGAAGAACACTTTGCAAGATTATCCAAACAATTGGAGGATATGAGTCTCGCATAGAAGACACATTTTGATCAGGTACATGAGTAGCAGCAATCTCTTGATGAGTACTTAGTCGATCAGTTTCTTGAGTTTGATGTTCGACTACATAACATTGAAAATCATCTCAATATCCCTCCCACTGAAAGATCTCCTAGTCCTGAATTTTAGTTTTTTAGGATTTTAAGTTTGCTTGTTTTCTGTGTGGCATTTTCAATCTTTATAAATTTTCCAGTTATTCTTAATAAAATGAGCCTTTATGCATCTGTTATCTTTTTGAGGGGGAGCTCATATTAAGGGGGAGATTTTTACTTTTTGCTTATGATCAAAAAGGGGGAGATTAATATCTATATTATAGGGGAGAAGAAATAATATTCTTCAAAGTATATAGGTACTACTAACTCTGTGATCTTTTCAGCTTGTATGCATTGCAGGTAAAACTAAGTTGCTTTTAAAAGAATTTTTGATCATCATCAAAAAGGGGGAGATTGTTACCAATAAAGGAGTATTGGTAAAACCTGAAGACAAGTTTTGATGATGCTGCAGAATTGTAATTTTTGTCTACAATAGGAGAATATTTAAAAGCAACTTGTAGTATCTTGAATGTAGTAGGAAAATAATTAATATTGTAATTTCTACTGATATAATCGATTATGGACATGCTGTAATCGATTATCATATGCTTTTGAACTACAATAATCGATTATCATAAAGCAATAATCGATTATCACAAGTCTCACTTGAATAATCGATTATCACTTACAATAATCGATTATCTCTTTTCAAATTTTCTATAACAGACTTGCATAATCGATTATCACTTACAATAATCGATTATTCATGGCAGTTGTGAGCTGACCTTTGGCATTCAGCGTGTTTGGCTATTTAAATGAGTTTTGAAAGCATCAGAAGTAACACTTTTGAGTAAACTGAAAAAAGCCAGAACACTGTGTAGTCAGAGGAACGTTCTTGAGAAAGCTTTTTTGTTTACTGTGTTCCCTTGCCTGGTCTTGTGGAAGGAGAGGCTTACGTATCGTGTGCTGATACAAGAAGTGGACTCTCTTCAAGTTGGCGGGGCTCTCTACCTGGTCTTGTGTAAGGAGAAGCACGTGAATCGTGTGTCGATTGCCAGTGCAGGTTCTCTTTAAGTTGGTAGAGTTATCTCTTTCATTTTATTACTGTTTTTATCTTGTAATCTGTTAAACAATTTTTTAGTGGAACTGTTAATCACTCTTTGTAGTGATTAACGACTGGACGTAGATTCTGTTGAATCGAACCAGTATAAAAATTCATGTGTGATTTTCTTTTGCCCTATACTCATTTTATAATTAACGCACGTTATCTGCTTGGTAAATTTTCTGAAAGAAAATTGTTTCAACTGTGACTTGTTACGCTGTACGCTCTCTGTATTTTAATCCGCTGCGCTAAACTCTTTAAAAAATTAACCCCTCCGATACCAACAGTACATATGGATTTGATGAACACACACCCATGGTGGAAGACAAGGGTGCCAGTATACACGACAGTTTGAAGATTAATAGTATACAAAACCCCCCACTATGTGTTAGACCTGATTCTGAACCGTAGTTGGTCCTTGTAAGACGACCTAGGAGTCACTTCCTAGCACTATACTGCATTTCTAAATTGCAATCAAATTTGTATGGCCTGCGACACCCATCAGTTACCTCTCATGTTATCAAATATAAACATCACATCATTACAAACACTTGATTGCACAAGTGGAAGACTCATGCTTTGAATTAGATTAATATATTTTGCATTTGGCAATACTATATTCACTCATATAGAACTACATACAAGACAACTAAATCATTCTCTTACGATATAGGGTAAATTTCTTATGACCTATCAAACATAATTCTTTTTTATAGTGCACGTTAGGTCACAGGAAGCTCTATCGACTCTCTCCACCTGATATTATCCTCTATGTGAGTCCAATGTTAGTAGAGTTGTAATGACCTTATTCTTGATATCCCATTCAATATACAATTTGAAATATCTCAAAATAGTATTTACTCCTTAAAAATAATTACATTCATATCAAATAAAGATTAGATAAACAACTCACAATAGATTATGGTTAAACCCTTAACTTTACTCAGCCACACACACATACATAAGGATACATTCATTTTAAAATATCAAACATACAATCTTTCTTGTCCAGATAAACAAACCATTTCTTATTTTCGTTCATCATAACTTAATTAATTTACATGCATTTTGAAGAATCTCAAAAACTCTAAGTTGTTTATTCAAAATTGACTCATTAGTGACCAATCCACTTTGAGCTCTCTCTAAGAGTTTTTACCAATTTAATTCACTTAACAAAGCCTCATTCTCTCAATAACCAAGTTATATTGAGCTTTCTAGATTTTTATCAAAATTATTGAGATTATTGATACGGGAAACACTGGTTTAGCTAAATCTGAATCTCATAGTAATATGGTTTTTTATGATGAGAACACATTTTTAATAACACATGTATTGTTATGTGTTACATGTTCTATTCTTTATTATGAATGATGTCTAAATGAACATGTTTGTGTTAATTCTGATATATGAATGCATATTCACTGATCTGATACGTGATACATCTGTTGTGATTGCATTACATATGTTTAAGAAAGGAAAATCACATGCACTTTGATGAACTTATATTGTGTGGAAAATCTGCAAGTTTTAAGTCAACTTCATTATGAAGTGAGTCGATTAAAACTCGTGACTTTGCACAGATTTTAAAAAGCAGTGATGTGTGTGATTTTGCATTGAAAATATTTTCAAAATGTGCTGAAGTGTCTAAGTTGACTACATGCAATGTGAATTCGACTTAATTAGTTATTTGATTTGAAATTCTGTTAATACTGTGAACTATAACGACTATATTTTAAATGTCTGTTGAAGCATTAATTGAAATGTGAAATAAATTTGTTTGACTTGACTGCTACTAGTTTGACTTAACTGTTATAACTGTCAAATGACAGTCGACTTCATTAGTAGGATAGTCGACTATAGGAGCGTTTGATTTATAGAAATCTATAAATAGACGTGAATCAATTAATCATAGTGAGTTTTGAACTTTGGAAATTCTAACACTTTCATTTTGATTTACAGATTGTGATCTCTGATTAGAAAGCTCCAATAACTCATCAAGAAGACGGTGGAGATCTTTCTTGCAAGAGTTTCTTAAAGAGGAATTGTGTTGCGTGTACTGTTTGATCAAGACTTGCACATTTGGTGTCATCATGTTGATCAAGACTTATTGTTCAATCTGCTGGAGATTGGTTTTTCCTGTTGGGATTACATGAGGTAGACTCGTGGAGTCTGGACACTTTGAGGATTATTCAAAGTGGGTTGAAGATTACAGAAGATGGGATATCATGCTGCAGATCTTTGTATTGTTGTTGCCTATATATTAGTTAGAGGATTAGAGAGATTGTCTATATTTTTCACGTGGAGGTCTCTATTGACATCTTGCTGTAAAAACCTTGACTCTTATAGTGCATTGACTTCCTGGTTGTGGAAGGACACTGGATGTAGGCATTGAGGCCGAACCAGTATAAAAACTTTGTTTTTGCTTTCTCTATCCCTACTCTTTTACATTAAGTCGACTTTAATATTTGCTTAATCAACTTTGCATATCCGCTGCACTTAAATTTTGATAACTTGCGATTCAAGAAATTTTGTAAAGGTTTATACTTTGTGAAAAAGATTTTAAAAAGAATCTAATTTTTAAACCTCACCAATTCACCCCTCCCCCCTCTTGGTGTTGAAACTGAGCCAACCTGTTTTCCAACAATTGGCACCAGAGGTGGTTTTCATAAGATATTTGAAAAACTAGTCAACTTCTATTCTCTTTGAATCGACTATATCCTGGATTATGGCTTCCTGTTTTCAAACCTTTGGTGAAGCTGCATCTACAAACAGACCACCACTGTTTGCGGGTGAAAATTATTCTTTTTGGAAAATTAGAATGCAAATTTTTCTTGAATCCATGGATAGAGGAATTTGGGATGCAACTTTGAATGATCCTTTTGAGCCAACTCATAGTGTTGATGGAAAATTTGTTGTGAAAATTTTTTTTGAGTGGTCTGAAGAAGAAAATAGGAAAGCACAATATGTTGTCAAAGCCAAAAATATCATTGCCTCTACACTAATTGTTGATGAATTTTTCAGGATATCTCAATGCAAATCTGCCAAGGAAATGTGGGATGTCTTGGAAATTACTCATGAGGGCACTAATGAAGTCAAGATAGCAAGAAAGAATTCTTTGATTCAAGAGTATGAACTTTTTATTAATTCGCTAGAAAAGGTTCACTCACATAGTAAATCATCTTATGGATCTTGGCAAAGTGTTTGACAAAGATGAGATCAATATCAAGATACTGAAAAGTCTGAACAGAAGCTGGCAACCCAAAGTCACAGTAATCTCTGAATCCAAAGATCTAACTATCATGAACATGGCTACATGATAACGGTCTCAAAACTGTTATTTTCATACATTAATTCGATATCAAAACACACCCTTTATGGCTTAGAATGAGCTTAGAATCAAGTAAAACACTTTAGTTGAGTCATAGGAGAGTCAAAAGCTGTTTTAAAGGATATTATGCTTGTTTTACATTGTTTTTGCAAGGTTTTGATGAAGGAGGAAGATGGAAGCAAAGTACGAAGGTCCTAGACTCTTGAAAGAAGAAGAAAAGTGAATTAAAGAAGAGTCTATGCACCCCTCAGCGTCAAAAATCACAGTTGAGCGTCAAAAACACGAAGAAAAGTTGTTGTCTAGCGCCAGGGAGAAAACGCTGAGCAATTTTGCGGCATGAGGCAAACCACTCAGCAGTGGAATTGCGCCGCTGAGCGGTGGTGCGATAAGGGGCAAACCGCCCAACGGTCAAAGTTGGACGCTGAGAGGTTGTCTGCCGGGCCTTGGGCCGAATTTCTGTCTTCTGGTTGCGCTATAAATTGACCTTGTGCGACTTCAAACAAAATCTTTTGGCAAAGGGAGAAGTCCAGAGCAGATTCACACACCTTGGAGGCGGTTCTTTGGATGCTTAGGCACCGACCTACCAATTTTAGGGTTCTTTATTCCATTCTTTCATCATTATTCATCTAGATTCACCATGACAATGGTGAACTAACCCTTTTGTTGTTGTGGGAAACAATGTAATCTTTTGAAACTCTCTGTTATTGAAATTCTTATTTGGTTTATATGCTTGCATATTCTTTTTATCAATTGTTGAGTTCCTTGCCTGCGTTTAATGCTTTTACCGTTTAACTCATTCGGTAACCGTTGTTTGTCTTGATTGATACGGACACGTACGGTCATGTCATGAACTGGGGGAATTTCTTGTTTATGCTAATACCGCCTAGAGATAGGGGTAGGACATTCAATTGCAATTGCTTCTATTTATCATGCATTATTAATCATTAGGGGAAGCTAGAGATAGCAAGCCAGTGATTAGTAATAGGCTCTATTCGCCAAGAGATTGGGTTTAGGGTAGATTAAGAAAGTTTGCATAACAATATGATAAATAAGATAATAAAATAAGAAGAGTAGATAAAAGAGAGTGGATTAGATGAAATTGTGAACCTCAACAACTCTATTCATCCATATATTCTTCTTTTGTCAATTGATTCATTTGCATTTGGATGTTTCTATTTTTATTTGCATTCAACACAACCAATTATTTTCTTCTCAAGTTTTATGCAATCGGTCTCCATGAACGTTAAGGCCTGAGAGTTCCTTTGGGAAATGATATTCAGACTTACCTGAGCGGTTGTCTGCTGGGCCTTGGGCCGAATTTCTGTCTTCTGGCTACGCTATAAATTGACCTTGTGCGACTTCGAACAGAATCTTTTGGCAAAGGGAGAAATCCAGAGCAGATTCACACACCTTGGAGGCGGTTCTTTGGATGCTTAGGCACCGATCTACCAATTTTAAGGTTCTTTATTCCATTCTTTCATCATTATTCATCTAGATTCACCATGACAATGGTGAACTAAACCCTTTTAATGTCGGGGGAAACAATGTAATCTTTTCAAACTCTGTTATTGAAATTTTTATTTGGTTTATATGCTTGCATATTCTTTTTATCAATTGTTGAGTTCCTTGCCTGCGTTTAATGCTTTTACCGTTTAACTCATTCGGTAACCGTTGTTTGTCTTGATTGATACGGAGACATACGGTCATGTCATGAACTGGGGGAATTTCTTGTTTATGCTAATACTGCCTAGAGATAGGGGTAGGACACTCAATTGCAATTGCTTCTGTTTATCATGCATTATTAATCATTAGGGGAGGCTAGAGATAGCAAGCCAGTGATTAGTAATAGGCTCTATTCGCCAAGAGATTGGGTTTAGGGTAGATTAAGAAAGTTTGCATAACAATATGATAAATAAGATAATAAAATAAGAAGAGTAGATAAAAGAGAGTGGATTAGATGAAATTGTGAACCCAACAACTCCATTCATCCATATATTCTTCTTTTGTCAATTGATTCATTTGCATTTGCATGTTTCTATTTTTATTTGCATTCAACACAACCAATTCTTTTCTTCTCAAGTTTTATGCAATTGGTCTACATGAACGTTAATGCCTGAGAATTCCTTTGGGAAACGATATTCGGACTTACTCGTCTTATTACTACTTGGTATGATCTGGTACACTTGTCAGGAAGTTAACACTACACTGTTTGGAAAATTAAGAGAACATGAGCTAGAACTTGGAAGATTGAAGGATGAAGAAGAGATTGAAGAGAAGAAGTCCATTGCACTTAAAGCAATAAGCAAGAAAGCCTCAAAGTCAGAGGATGATTTAGATGTTGAGGTGGACAAAGATAAAGTACGATTTTGAGACGACTATGACAGTGATGCATATTTTGAGAGTGATGCAGATTTTGAGAATTAACCAATAGAGGTGAAGTACGATTTACTGATAGAAGCATTCAAGGAAATTCATGCTGAAGCAATGCGACTCCAGTACAAGGTTAATCGACTGAACTCTGAGAGAAAATATTATAAGCGTAGAATTAACAACCTTGTTACTGATAATGAGAAATTTCAAAAAGAATTAGATGAAGCTTTATTGTCTGCTAAGAGTGTTAAAACGAGACTATAACAGTAGAAAAGAAATGTGAAAAATGTCCTACTCATGTTGAACAAATAGATTACTTGACTAGCACGCTAGCCAAATTCACATAGGGTAGAGATAATTTGAATGTTGTATTAAAGTATTCTGGTAGAGCAATTTATAGACAAGGAATTAGTTATAAAGCTGAATCTAACAAAACCAATAGAAAGAAATTTATTGACTTAACCAAACCGGTTAAACATGCTTGTTTTTATTGCAATAATATTTGCCACACTGTTAGAAATTGTTATTACACTAAGGAACATCTGGCTACAACTGACAATCAAGGACCCAAATTCAAATGGGTACCTGCATCAAATAAACTGAGTTGTTTTGCATTTTAGCAAAAGGTGCAGTGAGGTGCAAGGAGAACTCAAGGATGAATTAACATGACTATATCAACCATCTTGAGTGTCTACAAATGGTAACATGTATTATCTTACTGCATCATGCATTAATAGATTGATTGTTTGATATATGAGAGTGTGTGTATGTGTGTGTGATTGTCTGAGTGATTGGTTGAATGCTTACTATGAAAATCAAATTTTGCAAATTATAGTCGAATTGATTAAGAGCTTAATCGAATATGTGCTCAACTCTGCTTTTGAAAACTCTGTCATACAACAGTTAACTTGTGTTCTAACAAAATCGACTTTAAACCTCTGTTTTGGGTCTTCAAAAATTTGAAAATTTAAAAAGTGTCATTCTTGTGTTTGGTCTTTCGCGCCTTTATATATATGGGTGCCTTGTAATTCTTTAATTCATACACTCTATAAACAAAACCCTTATCTACACTGCTAAAAATGGATGCGTTTTCATCCTGTCCTAGAAAGCGATATGTGTCTACAATAAGGGAAGTGAATCCTTTTGGATGGTTTAGCGATGATGAGCAAAGAAACGACTTCATATGCAAATGGGGGTTCAAGGAGATAATTTGCCATAAATGTATGAGCATTTTTTTTCTTTCGAAATAAAGGCTTTGTTTTTCAAGAATTTTTGGAGAAGGCTGGTTTAACAAAGTTCGTTGAACTTCAAGATGACTGCTTTCCAAACCTAGTAAAAGTTTTCTACTCTAATCTAAGATAAGAGGGGAACAATCTACAATCCTGAGTGAAAGGCGTTGATATCAGCATTGACTATTTTATGTGGAAATATATCGCAGGTCTTCAACAAGAAGGATTAATGGCTCATCAAGGGATTCCTGGTTTTTACAAAAACGACCTTTACAAAAACTTTTTAAAGGAACCTGAGTTGGCTGATGAATATGAATCCTTTAATATCAAGAACTTGAGAATGAATGAATGTCTGTGTACATATATGATCACATGGATACTGCTTCCAAGGGAGGATGATCAATCATTGCTAAATGGAGAAGACATATATCTACTATATGCTCTACAAACTGCTACTCCAACAAACTGGGCATATGTAATCTGTGATCACATGTTGAAGTTTACAAAAAGCAAAGGGCTTCATCTTCCATATGCAGTTTTCATCAGAAAAGTACTGAAAATGAAGAAAGTGGACCTTACAAATGAAAGGGTTATCAGTTGCAACAAGAGAAATGTGTTGGAATTGTTTTTTTTTTTAACTCTGTAGGATTCAGAAAAGTAAAAGAAGACTGGATCATGATTGATGATGTTCCGATTACTGCAAAAATAAATCCCACAAATATTGGTTCATCCAGATATAAGTCTCATACCAAGACCATATTTGAAAAATTCGTGGATGAAAGATTTGACAGACTTGATAACAAAATTATATTGCTGCAAAAATCATTATCTGAGCTACATGGAAAGGTGGATTATGCACTACGGATAAATGCTATCGGAGATACTTCTGTGGATGACTCGGAGAGTGGAGAGAACAGTGTGGATAAGAAGATTGTAGAGTCTTCTGAATCAGAATAAAATCTTGTTTACTCAGTTGTGTTTTGAGTCATATTTGTGTCTTAGGTCTTTTGTCTTAAGTTTGTGTTGTCTTTTATCTTTTGATAATGGATTAGTTTGTCATTCTTTTATTTGTTTTTGTTATATCATCTTGTAATATCTTTTTCACTATTAATGAAATCAGTTATGTTGATCAAAATTCAATTGCTCTAAATTTTTGATTGAATCTGCTTGACTAAATCATAAAATCGACTGAGTGATCATTGAAGTTGACTATGCATTTTCTTACTGTTACAATAACTGTTTTGCATACTCACTTCTTAATTGTATAATTTCTTGCATTACTATGATTCTAAATTGCTTGATCTTCAAAAGATTGTGAAAGGTTTTGTAGGAAAACATTGCTTTGGAACTTACTGCTGGAATCACAACTCATTGAAAAGCAATGAAATCGACTTGACAAATGGATCAATCGACTTTGACTTACAGCGGTTATAAATTCCATTTACTGGAATTTGGTTATTATGTTGTTTGATCATTTTATTTTGGTTATATTCAATATATCTCTGTTCCTGATTTATTGATACATCTATGAGATTATATTGTGAGATTGTTGATAATTGTATCTTTGCTTTATTAAATTGCTTGAAATTATAACTCTGATACAATTCTGATACAAACTGTTTGTATGCTCTGATTCTTGTGGAACTGAATTATGCATCAAAATTTGATTATCGAATATGCATGATGACAGGGGGAGCATTACATGATTGCATAGATTTTTCACATGCCTACAGTTTAGGGGGAGTTTATCTATCTCATGTGAATATCTGTGATAAAGAGAGCATCTTTGAATGTTTAATCTGTTTACATTGATGCATCTCTATACTTCATTTTATCAACATATCAATATCTAAAAGCAAACCTTTTTTGTTAATGCACAAAAGGGGGAGAAATATTTGAAAAATGATTGAAAAGAGGAAGAAATGCTTGAAATACTTGAAAAATAAATGATTGATTTTCTGCATATTTGCTTGATATGTGATTGCATGATAATGTTTATTCAGAGTAAAAGTTCTATAATTTTATGAAATTATCTTTTGCTTTCTCTGATATACTGAGATGTTCATTTAATCACTTGCACTTATTGTTTGCTTACATTAGCCCTATTTTTAATTATTACTTGATTGGTTTAAATGTGTTGTTTGTGTACAAACATGGTTGTTTATTAATCATGGTTGTACATCATCAAAATAGGGGGAAACTGTTGAGATTGTTGATAAGGGAAGCATTGGTTTAGCTAAACCTTAATCTCACAGTAATCTGGTTTTTTATGATGACAACACATTTTTAATAACATATGTATTGTTATATGTTACATGTTCTATTCTTTATTGTGAATGATGTCTAAATGAACATGTTTGTGTTTATTTTGATATATGAATGCATATTCACTGATCTGATACGTGATACATCTGTTATGATTGCATTACATATGTTTAAGAAAGGAAAACCACATGCACTTTGATGAACTTATATTGTGTGGCAAATCTGCAAGTTTTAAGTCGACTTCATTATGAAGTGTGTCGATTAAAACTTGTGACTTTGCACAGATTTTAAAAAGCGGTACTATGTGTGATTTTGCATTGAAAAGATTTTCAAAATGTGGTGAAGTGTCTAAGTCGACTACATGCAATGTGAATTTGACTTAGTTAGTTATTTGATTTGAAACTCTGTTAATGTTGTGAACTATAACGACTATATTTCAAATGTCTGTTGAAGGATTAATTGAAAGTCAATTGTATTAAATGTGAAATAAATTTGTTTGACTTAACTGATACTAGTTTGACTTAACTGTTATAATTGTCAGATGATAGTCGACTTCATTAAGTAGCATAGTCGAGCATCTGATTTATAGAAATCTATAAATAAACATGAATCAGTTGATCGTAGTGACTTTTGAACTTTGGAAATTCTAACACTTTCATTTTGATTTACAGATTGTGATCTTTGATTAGAAAGCTCCAATAACTCATCAGAAGATTGTCGAGATCTTTCTTGCAAGAGTTTCTTAAGGAGGAATTGTGTTGCGCGTACTGTTTGATCAAGACTTGCACATTTATTGTCATCATACTAATCAAGACTTGTTCAATCTGTTGGAGATTGGTTTTTCCTGTTGGGATTATAGGAGGTAGACTCGTGGAGTCTGGACACTTTGAGGATTGTTCAAAGTGGGTTGAAGATTGCAGAAGAGGGGATATCTTGCTGCAAATCTTTGTATTGTTGCTGCCTATATTTTAGTTAGAGGGTTAGAGAGATTGTCTATATTTTTGGCGTGGAGGTCTCTATAGAAATCTTGCTGTAAAAACCTTGACTATTATAGTGCATTGGCTTCCTCGTTGTGGAAGGACACTGGATGTAGGCATTTAGGCCGAACCAATATAAAAACTTTGTGTTTGCTTTCTCTATCCCTATTCTTTTACATTAAGTCGACTTTAATATTTGCTTAGTCAACTTTGCATTTCCGCTGCACTTAAATTTTGATAACTTGCAATTCAAGAAATTTTATAAAGGTTTATACTTTATGAAAAAGATTTTAAAAAAGACTCTTATTTTCAAAATGAAAAATAAATTCGTCATAATTTTAAAGAGAAATTAGAGAAAAAAAAGTTTAAAAATATGATAATCTTTTTAAAATGAAACTTAAATAATTAATTATAATAAAATATTTAAGCTCCACTTAAATGATCCTTCTACTCTTAACTAATTTTAAAGTCCTTGAAAAAATTAATTAACTAAATACAACTCTTTTACAATAAATTATGAAAAAAATTTCCACATGAAAAAGAATAATTTATTATTTGTGATAGTATATCTTAATTATAAACCTTTTTGGAATTCTAGGAATCATTTTGAATTAAATACTAGACATACAAAAAGAATAATTTTTACTTGAAAAACTATAAATTTTGACAAATTTGAAGAGATAACGATATCCTTCAATTAAAAATGCATTTTAGTTAATTTTTCCTTTTCGAATTGAATGGATTTTAAGAAATTTTTTCTACAGATGTAATTGAAATTTTATCACAATAATTTTGGTAAAGAAATTCCAACTTAAATGTCTTCATTTAAATTAAAATTTGTAAAGTATAAAAAATGTAGACAACCTTCTAATTAACTTTTCGTAACATACTTTAAATAAAGATTTTTGTAAACATGTAAATTATTTATTTTTTGAAATAAATCATAGGAAGTTTGAATGCATATAAGCATCGACTTTAAATCACTAACATAAAATGAATTATCATTTACTTGAACCAAATATTATACACTTATTATTTTTTTTATTCAAGAACCAATGCACACAAACGAATTTAAAAATTAGATGACATTTAGATGACATTTGTATTTAAATTCTATTACTAATAGAAATTATACTGATCAAATAAAGATCAAGATAAAATATAAATATGAATGAATTGAAAAGACATAAGAATGTAATATTAAAGTGAAAAATATCATTAAGTGTATCTAATGAATCTAAAAGTGTAAGTTTGACAAGATACTGCATTATGTCTCTTGGAGTTATAGAAACATGTTTTTGAGATAGTTGACTTCAAAAGTAGTTGTAAAATAACGACATAGTATAAGTGCATAAAAAAAAATACATTAATACTAACTAAACCCTTGAAATAACGTTAGATTCCTTTCTAAAGATTGTGTTCCTTCAACCACTGTAATATTGTTTTTTCTTGTGATTAATATTTTTTATTTATTTCACTTGTATATTTTAATAAATTCCTATTAAAATACAAAGTAAAGTTTATAACATATCACTAAACATATTTATACTTATCACATTCAATATTTTTACGTTGCTTAAGAGTTAAGATCTAATATAATTTAAAAATTTGTTAGTTTAATATCTCGGTAGGTCTTTATTTTTGTCCGGAATTTTAAATAGGTCTCTTTTTTTTGGACGTCTCAATTGAGTCCTTGTTTTTTTGTAAAATTGATGCAATTAGAGTTCTGCCGTCAAATTGGACAAATGACCGTTTAAATTTGGGTTACGTGGCATGGTCAGTGTATTCATTAATCACACGTGGCATTAAAAACAAGTTTTGTATTAAAAATTTTGAATGCACAGAGGTGAAATCATATTTAGGGAAGGACAAAGTGGGCAAAATTAAAAAAATTAAGTGTAGCCCCCTGCAATTGAGAAAAGAAAATGAGATTGGGAAAAAAATTAGGGATCCGTATTATTAGGGTTTGTGTGAGGGAAAAAATCGTGTTCTTTCTTCGATTCGAAGCGCAAAGGTTCGTGGGTGAAGAACATCGGGTTGGAAGCGCGAGGGTGCATGTGCGGGTTCGTGGAAGAAGTTGAAGCACGACGTGAGGTGTGGGTCCTTGTGTTGTTGGAAGCGTGAGGCTGAAGCATGTGGTGAGTGAAGGTTAATCTGAAGGAATGTCAGTGTTTGTTCTTTATTGTCTTAGTTTTTATAGTTGGGAAACTACAATATTTGGTGGTGATCCCCATTGATGTATGGTTTGGTCTACGTTGTTGATTGCATTTCGGTGGTCCCCCATGTATGTTTAAAGTTAGTTGACTCTATCTAAGTGCGCTTTGTTATTGTTTTAATATATTTCTTTTTGTCGTCATATGTTTGCATAATAGGTCTATAGATATATTTATGTTGTGTTGTGCGTAATGGATGACTCTATTGACTGTGTTTTCCACCATGAAGGGAAGATCATTAATGATGGTACTGATGGGTATCGTGGCCCATACAAATTTGATTGCATATGAGAAATGCAGTATAGCTAGGAATTGACTCCTAGGTCGTCTCTCAAGGACCAAATCGCGGTTCAGGAATTAGGTCTAACACGAAGTAGGGGATTTGTGAAAGGTTTGTGAATGCGGATAACTAAATTAAAACACAAATGCAACAAAAATGCAAAACGGAATCAAATGCAGAATGAAAACGGTGGGTCATTAACTCAATCACTATGCTTCCAATAACAGATTAACGACAAGTAGACACTACTCTAATCCAAATCCGACACGAATCACCCAACTAAGCGAAGGCTAATTCGGTCTTCAAAATTGCAAACTAAGCGAATACAATGCACAAATCTAATCAATCATCCACCATACAGTCTAATCAACTAAGCGAAGAATTGACACCGATTAGGCAACTAAGCGTATACCTAATCGCAGGCAGACAACAGATTAAATATTGAGCAGAATCAAAGCAGCAGTATGGCAATTAAAGTTCAAAAGTCTCAGGGAAGCAAAGTAACTTTATTCACAACCAACCCGACTAACCTAAGCTAACATCACAATTAAATTATCAAACTGAACAAAATAGACGTTATTAAAATAAATGAAAACACTGGAATAAAACATTCAATGCCAAGGTGCGTGAACTAATTAACATTCAGCAGATAATAAAGAAACACGTGGTGGTGTGGTATTTAAATGCAACACTTAAGCTAAATATTGAAAATGACATTGCAGCGGAAATTTAAATTGTTATGCTTAAACTAAGAAATGAATGCAACTTGAAATCAAATATTCAATGCAAAAGTGTTGGAACCTATTTAAATGCAACTCATAAATCAACAATGCATAAGTAGAAATTGGAAATGAAGTTTTAAAATCATTAAACCCATCTTACGTGATGGTGAGTCATTAAAGACTTAAGTAATGGTGGATATGACAACCATGTGTCTCCTACCAGGACGTGTGCTTTCCAAATGGGAATGAAATCTCCCAAAAAATCAAACATGTTTTCCTTGCTGTCTAGGTGGCGTGTGTGCCTCACAATTAAATCAACGAATCAATAATGAAGCCCGTAGCTTTTCTCCCAAGAAGCTGAATATGGTAAAATAAAATCATGGGCGACGGCTCTCCATTCACCATGAATCAACATGCCCTTACACATCAAAAGAAATTATGTTCTCCATTCTAACACCTTCTAGCGAGCACCAGGCTGTGACACCACACCACCAAATTCACTGTAAATTGTAATGTGTTCCAATTAATCACCGAATGTGTCCAACTCCAATAAAAGACAATGACTTCCACACTGTTCCAGCCCAAATTAAAGCACTGTTTCAGCTGCAGCACCGTGACACCCTTTCTTCACAATAAACCGAGCTTATGTGCTTTCAAAATAGAAAATGTGCTGCACTTGAATTTAACTTATGCGCATGGAATCAAAAAGAAAATAAAAGTACTGTAATGCAAAGTTGAATCAATTGAAGGCAACAAGTAAATCAGCAAAATCATTAACACTTGGTGCTCTCCATTATGCTAGCTGTAACAACATATTGTAATGTTCAAGAAAGCTAAAAAACAACAAAGATGTGGCGGCAGCAGCTCCTTTCCCATTCAACCAAAATCATCAAATGTAAACATGTTCAAAAGCAAAAACTCGACATTTCAGCCCTCTTCCCAACGTTCCAGCAGAGTGTGTTCCAAAATAAAATAAAAATGACGGCTGGACTCCTCCCTAGGACCATGTGTCCTAATGAAAATGGGTGGGGTCCACCCTAAAACCCTAAAGTTGCCAAGTGTCTTACAATCTTTCGGTCCCTCATATTTTTAATGGCCCAATGTGCAAAAGTTTGTCCAAAAAGTTTAAACAATTAAATTACAATATAACTAAAATTTAAAATGTCTAATTGGAGAGTCTTGAATTAATTTGTCTCCATCCCAATGCTCCAAAATATATCTCCAAAATTTTTCCTGCAATTAAAAATGCAAATAATTAGTTCGGAATATTCAAATTAATTAAAATTAGAATTTTCAGTCAAATTAAGCATAATTAGGAAAAACGGGAAAATACCGGACAATTAAGCACAATTCCCTGATTAATTCTAGCACAATAAACTAAGTGAAATCAATAAAATATCGACTCATCGGTACCTTAATGTATGAAGGGGAGACAATGATAACGGTCTAAAAACCGTTATTTTGATACTTAATTTTGATACAAAACACACCTTTGTGACTTAGAAATTGGCTTGAAATCATGCAAATTACTTTAGTTAGGTTACAAGAGAGTCAAATGAGATTTTAGAGATATTATGCTTGGTTTTCCTTTGTTTTGATAGGAATTATCAAGGTTTGAGGAAAAAGTCACTACCTTACGCTTAAGCGCCAACGCTGAGGAAAAAATCCAAAGTCGCGCCCACCGCTGAGCGTCAGATCCAACACTGAGCGCGGGCCTCTTCAGTAAAAGCACTGCCAAACGCCTGGGCGTGAATGCTGAGCGTCCCACTCAAGTGTTGCACCCACCGCTGAGCGGTGGAACTAGCGCTGAGCGCTGTACTTTGGGCTTGGGCCAGTTTTCTATAATTTTTCTCAGAGTATAAATAGATTTGTGTGAATCTTAGGGTTATCTTTTGGCAGAGAAAGACATCAGAACACCTTATACACTCCTTGGAGGCAACTTTTGGATGCGAAAGCTCCAATTTACCAAATCTATGGTTTATCTTTTCATCTTTTCCATTCTTTTCATCTAGTTTCACCATGATAATGGTGAACTAAACCCTTTGTTGTTGGGAAACGATGTAATCCTTTTGAAAATCTCTTATATCGAAGTTTTTATTTTATTCTTATACTTGTGTTATCAATAGTTTTGGGTTTTCTTCTCTGAGGTGAGAGCTTGCATTGTTTAACTCATTCAGTGTCATGATCATTGATTTTGTCGATACGGGAACGTACGGGGAAATCTAGAACTGAGAAGAATTCTCTTGATTATGAAATATTACCTAGGAATAGGAATAGGACGGTCAATTGCTTTAAGCTTCTATCATTAATGCGTTAGTAATTACTAAGGAGACTAGGAATAGTAAACTAGTAATTGGTGATAGGCTCTCTTCACCGAGGGATTGGGTTTTGAGTAAATTAGAAAGTTGCATGAACATTTATAACAGAGTTGAATTTAATAAGAATAGTAGATATAAGAGGGTGGATAAGGATGAAACCGTAAACCCCAGCAATTCCATTCATTCATATCTCTATTTGTCAATTAATCAATCTTTACATTTGCATGTTGATTTTTATCTTGCATTATAAACTTAAATTCTTCTTTTCATCAAGTCTTATAAAATCAATTAACATGAAGGATTAGGCCAAAGAGTCCCTTGGGAAACGATATATGGACTTACTGTCTATTATTACTTGATACGATTTGGTACACTTGTCAGGGGCATAACAAGTTTTTGGAGTCGTTGTCGGGGACTCGTGGTTTAACTTTTCAAGTAGTGTGAATTTGATTGAATTTGATTTGATTTTTGTTTTTGTTGTTTTTGTTTTATTTTAATTTTTATAAAAGTGCTTTTTAGGGTTTTTGTTTCTTGTGTATGCAGGAAGCAATTCACACTAGAAGCAAGAAAATAGTCAACCTCTTCTCGAAGGACTTAGTGAAATGAGGGGGAGAAAATTAAGAAGACCATCCAGAGAACTCTTTCCCTCTCCTAAAAGACTCTTACAAACCTCACCAGAGGCTTTTGATAACGGTTGAAAAACAGTTATTTTCATACTTAATTTTGATATTAAATCACACCCTTTATGGCTTAGAATTAGCTCGAAATCATGTGTTTTTCTTAAGTTAGAGAATAAGAGAGTCAAAGTTGGTTTTCTTGGTTTTATGCTTGGTTTCCCTTGATTTTGAAGGTTATTTGAATGATTTGAAAGAAGGATTGAAGTATGAAGGCATTGGAATGCAGAAAAGTCAACCAGAATGCTGAAAAGTTGACCAGAGTTGACCAGAAAAGTCAACCAGTTGACCAGAGTGTAGTTGATTGGCGCTGGGCTGCCGCCGGGCAGCCGCTGAGCGGTCCGGCAATCAAAGGCAAACCGCTGAGCGTCCGTTTTGACCCCTGAGTGGATGCGGCCTTGGACCTGTTTATGTTATTTTTATGATCGTTTTAGGCTTGGACTTGTTTTCTGTTATTTTTATGCCCTATTTAAAGGCCAGATCACCCTAGGGTTTGTAATCTTTTGGTAGAGGAGAAGTCCATAGCAGAATTCCACACCTTGGTGGCGGTTCCTTGGATGCTTTGGCTCCATCTTACCAATTTTAGGGTTCTTTCTTCCATTCTTTCATTATTATTCATCTAGATTCACCATGACTATGGTGAACTAAACCCTGTTGTTGTTGGGGGAAACAATGTAATCTTTTGAAACTCTCTTTTATGGAAATCCTTATTTGATTTATATGCTTGCATATTCTTTTTATCAATTGTTGAGTTCCTTGCCTGATTTTAATGTTTTTACCGTTTAACTCATTCAGTAACCGTTGTTGGTCTTGATTGATACGGAGACGTACGATCATGTCATGAATTGGGGGGAATTTCTTATTTATGCTAATACCGCATAGAGATAGGGGTAGGACATTCAATTGCAGTTAACTTCCGTTTATCATGCATTATTAATCATTAGGGGAGGCTAAAGATAGCAAGCCAGTGATTAGTAATAGGCTCTTTTGGCCAAGAGATTGGGTTTAGGGTAGGCTAAGAAATTTTGCATAACAATATGATAAATAAGATAATCAAATAAGGAGAGTAAATAAAAGAGAGTGGATTAGATGAAATTGTGAACCCCAACAACTCCATTAATCCATATATTCTTCTTTTGCCAACTGATTCATTTGCATTTGCATGATTTTATTTTTATTTGCATCCCACACAAACAATTCTTTTCTTCTCAAGTTTTATGCAATCGATCTACATGAACGTTAAGGCCTGAGAGTTCCCATGGGAAATGATATTCGGACGTACCGTCTTATTACTACTTGGTACGAGCTGGTACACTTGCCAGGGAGTTAACAACTTCTACTCAGAAAACGCCAGAGATGGCTGGAGAAGGAGGTCCCATACGCACCTTAGCCGACACATCTAACATGGTTGGTCCCCAAAGCTTCAACAGTATTGCAATGCCTAGGGACAACACGTTAAATATGGTGATGAACCCTGCGTTGATCCATCTGGTACAGAGTAACCAATTTCATGGGCTATTGATAACGATTTAAAACACTGTTATTTATGATGTAATTTTGATATTAAAAGCACTCTTTTTCACTTAGAAACTTGCTTGGACTCATGTTTTTGCTTTAATTTTGTGAAAAAGAGAGTTGAGGTTATACTTGATGATTTATCACTAAATTCCCTTTATTTTGTAGGCTATTGGAATGAATTGAAGGAAGAATTAAAGTGCCAAACAATTATTGTGCTGAAAAGTCAAAGCTGAATGCAGAAAAGTCAACCAGACAACCAGAAAAGTCAACTAGTCAACCAGAGTGTAGAAAAAGTCAACAAAAGTGCCAGAAAACGACGTTGGCCGCCCGGGTGGTGGCCCTCGACGCTCGGGCGGTGGGGTTCGAAGCTTGGGCGTCCAAATGGACGCCCGTGCCTTACATGAGGTCCAATTCTCACCCGGGTGACCTCCTTAGATGACTGGGCGACGATTTTAGTGGACCGGGCCCTGTTTTTGCTCCGCTTTTTATTCTTTTGGACCGGGCCTCACTCTGGGACGCCTCTGACACTATTTAAAGGACTTTGGGACTCTAGGTTTTGGATTCCTGGCAGAGAAGAGCATAACAATCCACTCCTAGCCAATTCGTAATCTTCCATCTTCTTTCTTTCTTCCATTGTTCATAGGGTTCCCCCATGTCTATGGGGAACTAATTTCTATTTATTGTTGAGGAATGATGTAACCTTGTAAACTCTCATGAATTTGAATTGATTCTTAATTTCATATGTTTTTTCATTAATTGTTAGAGTAATTCATCTACTTTTATTCTTGTTTATACAATAGCAATATCTATGAATTGCATGAGTGTCGGGAGGTTCCTTACAGTTCAGGTTCTTGTTGAATTACTCCTAAGGGTTATATTTCTCAAGGATGAGGGTATGAGTCTTGGTCGTCTTAACCTCTTGATCTTTACATCTTTTTATCAGAAATGCTAGGAATTGTATGAACTGATAATTAGGGACATACTTATTTACTGAGGGATCGATTTTAAGTGATTTAATGAGGGACGTTAACATTAATGCATAAAAGAAGAATTCTTATATACATGAGATGGAACTTGGTGAAATCAAACCCCAACAACATATCCATCTCATATGAAATCAACCTCCATTCATCTTTGTGCTCCTTTGCCATTGATCACTTTTATTTTCTGTTATTTTATTTTTGCACTCAAAACCATTGATCTCTTTTATCTTTTAAGTCTTAATTAATCTTGTTTTCACACAACTGTTCAGCGTCGAGAGTCCTCTGAGATACGATACTTGGTCTTACCATTTTATATTACTTGTGCGACTCGATACACTTGCCGATTTGCCCCAACAAGTTTTTGGCGCCGTTGTCGGGGACTCACGGTTTAAGCTATTCTATTTATGTGATTCTTGATTAATTTTGATTTTATTTTATTTTTATTTTCCCCATTTTTATTTTTATTTTTTATTTTTTATTTTTTACTGTTTTTTCAATCCCTAATTTTTTTTTGTACTAACAATCCTCTCTAGAATTTTTATGCAGGATGCAGGTTGTTCAAGATAATTTCAACCACTGGTTGGGATCTTACTCAAGCATAAATCAAAGTCAATTTGGGCAAACAGGTCGGCTATTCACTAGACCACCACAAGCTAACAGTATTACAAAGCTTGAGGAAACCCTCTAATGGTTCATGCAGGAATCTCTCTCAATCCAGGAAAGCACTCAAGCATCATGTAAAAGGATGGAAGCGCATTTTGAGTTCATGACTCAAAAGCTGAATTATATCAAGGACAACATGAACATCACAGAGGAATGCAAGGATTTTGTCAACAGTAGTGATGAAATTTTAGATGAGAGAAAAGTAGAGGAAGAGAAAAAAGAAAAGAGAGAGGATGAGAGAAAAATAGAGAGAGAAGAAGAAGAAAGCTTGAGTGAAAAAGAGAAAGAAGAAAAGAAAGAAAAAGAAAGAAAAAGAAGAGAGTGAGAGAAAAGAAAAGATAAAAAGTGAGGTTGAGAGAAAAGAAAAGGAAAAGAATGTTGAAGAAGAAACAAAAGAAGAGAAGGAGGATGAGAGAAAAAAGAAAGAATCATTTGAAAAACCCCTTACTCACTCAAAGAAACATCACAGGAAGAAGAAAGAAAAACAGTTTGAGCGATTCATGGGAGTCCTCAAGAAATTTGAGATTAAACTTCCTGTGATTAGAACACAACAACAAGCTCTTGGTTATATTAAATTCCTGAAGAAATTCAACAAAAAGAAGAAAATGTCCAGAAAAAGGAAACAATTGAGGCACCAGGCAACTGCATGTGATCAAGCGTCTACTGAAGGACGTTACTGATTAAGCTTATTGGGTCAAGCTAGTGACGTTAAAGAAGTGCTTATTGAGAGGCAACCCAATTTCTACATTTTTGTTAACTTTTATTTTGTTTTATTTTACTTTATTTTATTTTATTATATTTTATTTTATTTTATTTTATTTTATTTGATCTTATTTGATTTGATCTTATTTGATTTTATTTGATTTGATTTGATTTGATTTTATTTTATTTTATTTTATTTTATTTTATTTTTTATTTGATTTGATTTTATTTTATTTTTTTCTTTTTATTTTATTATTTGTGTGGTTTGGATTCGACTTTTTTTTTGTGTGTTTGAGTTTTTCTTTAGGCTATACGCTGCTTTTGATGGCTGTAAGGATAACATCTACTGATGTATGCTTCTAGAAAGATTGGTGTCTACTGAAGGATGCCAATGAAGACAAGAAATATTAGCATCTACTGAAGGATGCTAAGAAGATTCAAATATTAGCATCTACTATTGGATGCTGAAAAAGTTCGGGTCAAGCTAGTGACGTTAAAGAAGCTCTTGCTGGGAGGCAACCCAATTCTCTGAACTTTTACTTTTTAATTTTTGTTTTACTTTCTGTTTTGATTTTTGTTTGGTTTTAATTTTTATTTGTTTTTATTGTGCTCTGCTTGAATGAACTGACTGCCTTGATTTAACTATGCTCTATTTTGTGTGATGGGTATGCTTTATGAGATTCTAGTATTTGATTGAGGTTGAGATGATGCATGATGATAAATCGCAATTTTTGAGACAGGTGCTTGAGATAAAATTTGATTGAGATACTGAGCAGGATGTTTTTCTGAATTCTAGAACTTGTGAGTTTACCTGTGTGAGTTTTGAACTTCAGAGTATTTTTAATAATTGTTATTACTTTGAAAGCATGAATGATTTTGCCCAAATTTTCTATGATTGAACTACCTGCTTGCAGGTTCCATATGATCAAGGCCATCTTTTGTTATCCCTTATTCTTTTAGCCTTCACAAAATTTTTGCCCATTGAAAAGAGAACAATGTGTTCTAACCTTTGAATCTTGAGCCTTATGCATGTTTTGAAAAAAAAAATTTTGAAAAATCTTTACCTTGAGTTAAGTTGAGAACATTTGATGAGGTACTGATAAATGTTCAAGTTTGGGGTTTCCAGGTAACAACTCACTTCTCTAGGCAGTGAGCAATCAAAAGAAAAAACAAGTGAAAAGCAAAGGCATAAGAAAAGAAAAAGTGAGAAAAGAAAATTCAAAAGAAAAGAAAAAGCTCACTGCAAATGAAAGCTGGGAAAAAGAAAGAAAGTTTGTTCTTAAAGGGTAAATTCACAAATGTCTCTCTTAACTCAAGGAACTTTGCTGACCAGAAAAACCAATTTCCTTCTTAGCCCAACCAAGTTACAAGCCATGAAAAGCCCTTGTGATGACAACCTGTTTGTAAGTATGTTTGATTATGGTTAAATAAAAGGCAAAATTAATTTGTGTGACATTGTGATAGCAGAGTAAAACTACACACCATACACCTGTGAGTTGAGTGAAACACTTTTGAGAGCTTGAGTTGTACACTTTTGAGTGCTTGAGTGAAACACTTTTCTTGGTGAGGAATGGTTCTTTGAATTTCTGATTGCATCTCTGCTTGGTTGATTGATCATTCTTAAGGATAACACCTATTAAAAATGCATCACATTGATCATGATTGAATTGAAGCATCTCCACATCTTGACTGAAATCTGTATGCTGAATTGATAAAAGTGATTCCTTGTCTTGAAAAGTTTTTGAAAAATGTTGAGTCATTGTAGTTATTGTTCTGAAAAGCTGAGTTACATTCTATTTTGCTTGACGACAAACAAAGTTCTAAGTTTGGGGTTGTGATAACGATTTAAAACACTATTATTTGTGATGTAATTTTGATACTAAAAACACTCTTTTTCACTTAGAAACTTGCTTGGACTCATGCTTTTGCTTTAATTTTGTGAATAAGAGAGTTGAGGTTATACTTGATGATTTATCACTAAATTCCCTTGATTTTGCAGGCTATTGGAATGAATGGAAGGAAGAATTAAAGTGCCAAACAGTTGCAGTGCTGAAAAGTCAAAACTGAATGTAGAAAAGTCAACCAGTCAACCAGAGTGCATAAAAAGTCAACAATAGCGCCAGAAAACGACGTTGGAAACATGCAGCCAGCCAAGTAGCTTCTCTTGCACACCTCTCTTAGGAGCTTCATGCACGTTGTAAACATTGCAAATAGACTGCTAGGCACGCTGCTCTTACTCTATAAAAGAGAGCTTCTTCTCATTGTAAAAGGAACTTGAATTGATATAGTGTTATGTTGTTGAATTGCATTCAGCCACTACTTCTTCGAGTTCAAGACTTGCAGCTACTTTAGCTTGCTTTTCCTCTAGCTCCCTTCCCCGTTGGAAGGCCATCTGAGCTTGAATTTCGTCACCGCACACATTCAAACACTGCTAGACATTACTTCAAACACCTTATATGCACTGCCATATTCTTCTGTGAATTTAGTACGCTGTCACATTTTGATCTGAGGAGCTGTTTCTTCTTGAAGATAGAAGCTGCTTCCATCATGTTATGTACAGGTGTGTCGAAGAAACAATACAACACTTATTTTAGTTATAGAGTTGTACGGAACGTTTAGAAGATATGTGATAAATAAGTTGAAATTGCTATAACACATCATAATGCAATAATATATCAGTTTTATTAGTTTAGTCTCATAAGGTTAAATATAAAAGGTAATACAATATGGAAATGTATGAGTTACTATAGAATTTACTATTTGGACACATAGAATTAGTATCATCTTTAGAAATAAGGTGTAAGATATTGTGGAGATCTTTATTCTAGGTCGAGTTAAGGCATAAACTTGTATTCCTAATAAAGTTCTTAAATGCAAGTTTCTCTTACTTGAACTAGTATATATGTTCGATTATGTGCATAAAATTTGTAGGCATGAACTATTTGTCTTGCATTGTTTTTTATCTTCATAATGTGTAAAAGGATTGGAGCATCCAAGTGCTCTACAATTCATATATTTTTTTTTATTGCTGATTAAAAAAATACTACATAAGATGATAGAATTTTTTGGAAAACGAACAAAGTAACATAAGCTATCGGAATGAAGAAAGAAAACTTGTTTCGATTTCGTGGGGATTTCTAGCTCTCTAGTAACCAAAGAAGATAATGTGGTTGAAGGGCCCCTTGAAGCTAACGTGGCAACGCTTCTTTGGAGTTTGAAAGAAAGAACTTGTGAAGGAAAATCCAAGCCTCTTACTACTCAACTTGGACATGAGTCATGAAACTCAATAAAAATATCATCTACAAGCCTCTAATTTCATCATGTCTACAACTTTTCTAAGTCCATCACATTACATTTCCTTTTCCTTATGTTTCCCATGACCACACTTGTGCAATTCTCTATCAAATGTTCGCTCTTGAAGCCCAAGTTCTTCCATGATGGCATATACAAGAGACCCACTTTCCCTTTCTCTCGGATGGAAGCAAAGGTTGGCTCTTTTAGTGGGAATAGCTTGAAACTAAGAGAGGGCAGGGAGAGCTTGTGCTTTTTGGGAAGCGCAGTGTTTCAAAATGGGGTTTTGTTGAAAGATAAGGGTTCCAAGAGGGAAAATAGAATGGTGGCGGTGAGGAATAATCAGGGGTTTGGCTTCAACGGTGGTGGTGGTGGAAGAGATGATGGTGCCACCGCTCGGCTTTTGGGAAATATTGCTTTAGCTGTTGGACTGACTTACCTTTCTGTGACTGGACAACTTGGTTGGATTTTGGATGCTATTGTCTCCATTTGGGTATTGTTCAATATTCTCTTCCTTGGTTTCTTTTGTTCTATCGCTGTCTTCAAATATGGAAATTTCAAGGGCATATTATATTTGTATATGATAGGTTCTTTTTTTCGATCTTGTTTTTGAGTTATCCTTTAGAAACCTTGAGGTTGTGCCAAGGCTCATCTTGCTGCTTTTATCATCCTATATTTGGAAATGTTCTTCTAAACACATTTGCACACCACTTTAAAAGAAGAAAGCAACAAGATAGAATGAGTAACAGAGGAATCAACTATCAGTGAACTTGATTAATTGTGTAATTTATTATGGCAGAGTCTATTAAATAGGTTTTATTGATAGAAACTTTTACACTCCTCATAGAATTTCCGTTTTCCTGGTGCTTCTCGGTTACATCATTCTTCCCATGTTTTAATTGTATGTGTTATAAATCCTGTTCTAGTCTAACACATCCAATAAAAAGATAGACATCAGTGTGGCAATTTGTTTTTGGATAGGCAATTAAATTAGAAATAGGCGAAGAATAATTTTCAATACTTTGTTAGGTGCTCCAGCTCACTAAATGAAAATTATATGCTGTTAGCTTTTTGTGTTTTGGTTGTCAGATTGTCGTAGCCCTGGTAGAAGTGTTACATGATCAGATAAAACATGTTTAGTGTTTAACCTGGAAAAAGAATCAGGTTCTCAGTCTAGAATCTCTTATGATTATTTTAATGATTAGTCTTCTAGGTTGGCTGAGACAAATTTAGTGCACCAATGCAAGCCCATGCTACCTGTCCAGTGACGTAGAGATAAGTTCTTATTTGCTGCTTTCACATCATTTCTTAAATTTCACCTGCATAAAAAGACACCATTACTGTCAGTATTTCATAAAACATTGTGTGATGTATTGTTCAATGTAAAATACTTTTCAAAGATATGTCCATTAATCCCTCGGAGGCCCTTAATGCTCAGTATCTTCCAATAAATGTAGTTCTGAGAAATTAGCACTTGTAAATAAATGAACTGATTGATTTAATTTTTCTTCTCCTTTTCTGTTTCATTTACAGCTCATTGCAGTGTTAATACCAATAGTAGGTGTTGGTGTTTTCCTCTGGTGGGCAGGACGAGATATAATGCAAGGCACTGTGAGGATTCTTCCAAATTTAACTCTGAAATTTCTTTCTCTTTTAACTGTGCTTTATAATCTGTGAGATATATAGCTTATAGTCACTTTATTGTATTGCTTTTGCACACTTCCATGTTTAAGCATGAAGCCATTTTCCCCATTAGAGGATTTGTACAGAATTTTATTTTAAAAGGTTTTAAGGTGGAAACTTAAATGCTCAATTATTTGATGTCAAACTAGCTTTTTTCATTATTTTGTTTTGATATCAATTTATTGATTTTATTCTATCCACTTACTTTGAATGCATAGTGTTAGGAAACTACTTGTAGTTAAGAAGAAGTCTGTATAAAAGGGGTTGGGGTGCTTTGGGAGAGTTTAGTTTTGGAGTCTTATTGATTACACGGGAACTCTTGTAGTTCTTTGGAGAGAGGTTAGGCTCTCGGAGTGACTTGTATACACCAATTTCTTGATTCTTTTACAATAAAAGGAGGCTGTACAATTCAGAGGAATTGTTTGTGTGCGTTTTCGAGTAACTTTCATAGGTTCTTGATTAAAAGAACCTATCATTTGGTCTGACCTGCCGGATCAAGAAAGGCGAGAATCAGTGATGGACACCATTTCGGAGGGGAGGTTAGACAATCTGGAGATCACCGTGGAGGGCATTAAGGAGGAAACGGCGGCAATAAGACGTGACTTACAACTAATGATGAAGAGGATGGGCGGAGGTCATAATAATCAGGATGAAGGCTCCGAAGGGGGAAGTAGCTTCGTGAACGATAACAATGGGAGGTGCGATAATGGGGGAATTCAACCAAATTGGAGGAAGAGAGTCGACTTACCTGGGTTTGAAGGGCAAGAAACACATGTTTGGATTAACAGGGCTGAGCATTTCTTTGATATACAGAAGGTGGCGGAGGAAGATAGGGTAGAGCTTGCTTATATGAGTATGGAAGGGAGTGCGAGCTACTGGTTCAAGATTTGGAAGGACAAAGCCAAGAACCATTCTTGGCAGGGTTTGAAGGCGGCGCATATAAACCGATTTAGAGGGGGATTTTGCGGGACGGTGTACGAGCAGCTGGTGACGCTGCGACAAGAAGGGTCGGTGGAGAAGTTTACCAGGAATTACGAGATGTTATTAGGTCAAACACAGGGCTTGTCGGAGGAACTAGCTCTGGGATTTTTCTTGGCTGGGTTACGGGAAGAGATCAAGGGGCAAGTCCGTATCCAGGACCCAAAAGAACTAGAGGTGGCAATAAGGATAGCGCGGGACGTGGAAGACGCCATATCCAGAGCAAGGGGAAGCGGTTGGAACGGCGTAAAGTGGAACTCAGTGGGTTCGCGAGCCTCGACCTCTGTTGTTCGAGGGGAGGTGGATCGACAACCAGCGAATCGTTCAGGAGGCATGGAGGCGAATCGAAGGGAAGGTCGTCAACGACGAACAGTGGACAAGGTGGAGTCGTCGGGGGAGGCGACGGTCGGGGAAGAACGGTAAGGAATTTGCCTTATCCTGAATTTCTCAAAAGGCGAGAGGAAGGGCGGTGCTTTCGGTGCGGAGGCCCTTTTGCCCCTGGTCACAGGTGCTCGGAGAAGAGCTTGAGAGTGATGTTCTTGGCGGAGGACGAGGAGGACAAAGTGACCGAAGGTGTGACCGAGGAAGGGAAGCCCATGGAACTATCGGCTTGTTCGGCGGAGGGGTTGACCCCACCGAAGACCATGAAACTTATGGGGCGGATTGGGAATCGGAGTGTGGTGGCTCTTATCGACAGTGGAGCCAGCCATAACTTTGTCAGTCGAAGAGTGGCGGAGGAGTTGAAGTTGCCGGTAACTGATACACCGCCATACGCGATGAGCCTTGGCGATGGGCATCGGAGAATGTTGAGAGGACATTGCGAGTGGGTGCTAATAAGCTTGGGTGAAGCTAGGGTTGGCAAAAAAACCCGTACCCGTGGGTATCCGCAGGTAAAATCCGCTTCGGGTATTTAATACCCGCAGGTAAGACATACCCGCAGATAGCGGGTATTTTAATACCCGCTTGTTAACGGGTCGGATTCGAGTATCACACTATCCATACCCGCGGATACATGTTACCTATTTAAAAAATAAAATTATAATTTTATTCATTAGTTTTTCTTTTTAACTTTTTACATCAGATTTTTTTTTTTCTAAATCAGCCATGAAATTGGGCCAAAGCCCAAAATTATTTTAGGGTTTGTTTTTCAAAACTGATCAAAGAATAGGAAGCTGCCCCATTCCTCACCAGGTTTGTCGCTTCTGCTCCTCCGAGAGAGTTCTCCGGCACCTTCCTCACCAGGTTCCGTGGTGGAACGAGAGTTCCACGGCGCCTTCTTCACCATGTTCCGCCCCAGTTGTAGAGGTCGGATTGGGCACGGAGGAGGACCTTTTCCGGAAGGGTGGCAAGGCCGACGACGAAGTTGAAGACGCGATCTTGGGCGTGGGTGAGGGGTGGAGCTGGGTGGCGCATTTGACTGATGCTGTTTGAAGGTGGTGGGGCGAGGGGAGTAGAGGCAGAAAGGGGTGGTGTGGGGTTGGAAGAAAGCGTTCTGAGAAGAAAGCAGTGATGACGACCCGCCGATTCGAAATCTGAGGCGTCTTCGGTGCCTACTTCCAAATTGCGATTTTTATTTCTTTTAGATCCCTAATGATGGTGGAAGATGTCTGAAGTAGCAAAGGTTTTCTTGTGCGCAACCAGAATGAAAGGAGCGAGCTGCCGGAGGAGCACACGACTACTATGTTTGAAATGAAAAATATGAAAAATTAGGGTTTGTGAGTCATGATTCTAGATAAGAAAGGAGAATGGATTTTGGGCCAGAAATTAGGTTTGGTGGAAAACGGATATCCAACGGGTACCCGCGGGTTGAAAAAATCCGCGGTTTTTTTTTTTTGCGGGTATCCAACGGGTAACAGGGTGGAGACGGGTAAGGTTTTTCAAATGCGGGTCGGGTTGTGGGTAGGCACTATCCGTGCCCGACCCGACCCGTTGCCATCCCTAGGTGAAGCTATGGTGGAGGAAGATTGGTACGTATTCGAGCTTGGAGACGTGGATGTTATATTGGGAATTGCTTGGCTTGCGAAACTGGGAGAAGTGGTAATAAATTGGAGGGATATGTCCATGGCCTACGTGTCGGAAGGAAAGGTGCGAGTACAGGGGGATCCCGCATTATCCAGACAGTTGGTGAACCCCCAGGCGTTGCTGAAACTGGTGGACGCTGAGTCATGGGTGCTTGTGTGGGACCTTGGCCAACTGAAGCAGGGGGAAACGGTGATTGGACGGGTGAATTGACAGCGGAGCAAAATTCTGAACTGGAGTCAGTATTGCAGGCGCACCATCTTGTATTTCGGGAGAGAGAAAATTTGCCTCCACTTTGTGAGAAAGTGGAATTATGGTCAGTGTTGCAGACCCACTACCTTGGGTTCTGGGAGAGAGAAAATTTGCCTCCACTTTGTGATATAAAACATCATTACAGAAAAAAATTTGAGACTTGGAAATTGGGTTTGAGTGAGAGGAAAAAAATTATGGCCAAAAGAGATCTTGAGACTGGCAGTGGGAAGACCAAGAACAACAGAACAGAGGAAAACTACACTGGGCATGAGTCGTCTAATATTTAGGAAGCTGAAACCCATTGGATATCATGGCTGGTTCCTATGTTTGGGATTGCTAATATTGTTGTTTCTGTTATTTGCATATACATCAACAATTGTCTCAAAAATAACTTCGGTTCCCATGGTGGCTGCGTGGCTAAGTTCCTTGGAAGGTTCTCTTTCGGACCTTTGCAGGAGAACGCATTGTAGGAGAACTCGTTGCTTGGTCTTTCTTCTTCAACATTGACTGAGATGGGAGTCCTTTGGTGGGATAATGCTGGGAACGGGCATCAAGGATGGAGACTAGACACTTGCATTTGGTTATACGCTGAAATTATTCGTTTGCTCGCTATCTTGTTGAATCGGGTATTCATTGGGATACGTCTGGAACAACAATTTGGGCCTGGGAGGTTTGGAGTTATATACTGGTGATTATCTCCTGGGTTCAACCTTGAGGACAAGGTTGTCAAAGGAGAGGGGAGTAATGTTAGGAAACTACTTGTAGTTAGGAAGAAGTCTGTATAAAAGGGGTTGGGGTGCTTTGGGAGAGTTTAGTTTTGGAGTCTTATTGATTACACGGGAACTCTTGTAGTTCTTTGGAGAGAGGTTAGGCTCTCGGAGTGACTTGTATACACCAATTTCTTGATTCTTTTACAATAAAAGGAGGCTGTACAAAATTCAGAGGAATTGTTTGTGTGCGTTTTCGAGTGACTTTCATAGGTTCTTGATTAAAAGAACCTATCACATAGTATATTGAGAAGTAGTTAATGCTAAGGTGACTTGTAACTGTACTGACTGGGTTTGTGTTTGTCGTATATATGCAGTGTCCAAATTGTGGAAATGATTTTCAGGTTTTTAAGTAAGATTCATCTTGTTAAGCTAGTTAGTGATGATTTATTTTGAATTAATCCCACTAACAATCTCTAATTTATAATTTGTAATAATTTGTTTCAGATCTTCTCTGAATGATGATTTGCAGCTGTGCCCTTTTTGTGGTCAACCTTTTTCTGGTAAGAATGGATTACTTTGCTTGTCTGTCCATTAATTATTCTCAGTGTGTTGTCAGTGTCAGTATTACACAAAACTAAAGCTTTGATTATTAATTAACGGACTGTTACATGCCATACCTGGTATGATTTTTAGTTTCTTTTTAAACTATGGTTAAGACTTGAAAGGGTGCCATGCATGGCAGATGATGATTGTGTTTTATTGATACTATTTGCTATATTTTTTGTCGACATTACATGGTTCTTATTGGCTTAAATTTACATCGTGCCTCGCTTAATTGATGTAGTTACTTTATTTCGTTTTCTTTCATGCATAAGTGCTAGAATACCTTTAGATGTTCTGGACAATTTTACTTTATCTATCCCTTTGGTTTATTATTTATGTACCTTCTTGTATACCTTGGTCTGTAAATACTCTCTTAGCTGATTGATTTATCAGTTCTGATTGTTGCTTCTTGCTTATTATTCTTCACGGTCTGTAGCCTGGGGTACTTCATTTCAGTTCTGATTTGTATCTGGTATGTACACATTGGATACAACTGAGTACTTATCAAAATTACTATTATAGTATTATTTGAAAAAGTGGTTACACAACTTGTGTGTGATTCTAATTAGGCTAGGTGTGACTTAATGTTAATTAGGTTTGCAATTTAAGTCCTAATTAAATAATCTCCCCACCTGATTTTACCGGGATCTTAAGCATGAATTTATGGACAAGTGGTAGAGCTGGCTTGAGAGTTCTAGCTGGTCGGAATGGAATTCCTTGCTGCTCAGTGGGGCAAAATCTACAGTTTAGGATTATGAAATAGTGAAAGAGATGAGGGGAAATCTCCCTTGTGTTGAATATACACATAGGGTCCTTTATTTATAATAGAAGAAATATAGACTAAGCCCAAAATACAAATAAGAAATATAAACAAACTAACTAAAGATAAGAGATAAATATAAACTAAATATAATATCTCTAACAAGGATCTTTATGAATATAGTGATTATTAAGTGAGTATTATTAGAGAATACTTGATGGCAAAATGCTCTAGCTAGAACAAACCAAATCTAGAAGCAAATCAAGCCATAAGTTCATGGATGAAGATTGCGGAATTTGGTGGTGATGAAAGGTGTTGATAGCTCATGGTTTTGATGAGTTGTATGATGATGGAAGGTGTATTTGGTGGTTTTCTAAGAGAGGTTGGGCCAACTCTTGGAGGAAAGTGGCTAGAGGAGGCCACTTGAGTTGCTCCAGCCTAGTGTGACCTTAAAAGAGTAGTATGGCACAAAAATGGCAGCATAACTTTACTCTAAATCAAAGGTGATTACATGATGGAGAACACTTTTATTTATAGGCTAAGGTGTCTCAAAATGGACTGAAACTTTAACCTAAAGAGCTACCTTGGTTGTTTTGGAGAACAAGGAGAAATCCTCTCCAATAGAGGGAGACAAGTGGCAAAAATCCTCTCAAATGAGAGAGTGACATGTGGCCAGTACCTATGGAAAAACTCTCCATTCCTAAAGTGACACATGGCCACTAACTAGGAGGAAAACTCTCCAATGGGAAGCTTTCACATGTCTAGGACGAAATTCTTCTTCCTTGTTCTCCAAGCTTAGCCAAAATGTTGACCCCTTGGTCAACACACCCATTTTGGAGGTCCAAGCATTGTCAACTTTGGGCCTTGACCCTTTGTTGACTTGTTTGGTCAAAATCCTATTCTACTTGGCCCAAAATACAAGATCCAATTGAAATCCTACACTACTAGGCCCATAATATCAAGCCCAAATAAAATCTAGACTACTTGGTCCAAAATACAAAGCTCAGAAAATCTAGACTACGTGGCCCAAAATACAAGGCCCAAAATTATTTTTACTCTACTAAATCTTCATGATGACTTAAGATGGCCCAAGAGAAAGAATCTAGGCCCATCTTCCATGGATGTCTCCAACTCTTCATGAATGTGCTAGGTCATGGCAAGGGGTATGCCATCATTCCCTCCCTTTTGAAAAGGATTTGCCCTCAAATCCTCTTGTTCTTTTATGACAAAAACCTTTTTTCTTTGTTATTGGTTAATTTGTGTATCTTTCCACTAGGATCAAAGATCCATATGCAAGTGTCATCAAACTCAAAACCAATAATCTTATGAGCCACAAACAACATGTATCTAGATGAATGATGTAAATAAGACCTTATGCTAATTTTAAAAGAATTTACTTGAAAGCTTTGAAGGTCTACTTCACAAAATTGTTTGTGTTTACTTTGAGTTAATTATATCTTAAAAGGTAACATCAACTCAAAGTTTGATTTGGAAAAATTTGAGGAGTTAAAAATAGTGGGAGGTGAAAAAGAAGTTGAAATTTCAAAAGTAAAAAATGGAGTTATGAAAGATGGTTGTATTGAGAAAAGTTCAAGGATTGGAAAACTCCCCTCATCATCTTAGTCTCAACCTTAATTATGGGAGTGGTAGGGTGTTCTAGTAACTCTTCCTCTTCTCTTTTATCTCAATCTCTTCTTTTTCTCTCTTTTCTTTCTCATTCCTTTCTTTTATCTTTTTCTCTTCATACTCTCTTCTTCTTTCCTCCTCCTTTTTCTCTTTTCTTACTTGCTCCTCTTTCTCTCTTTGTTCTTTCTCTCTTTTCTCATGCTCCTCTTTCTCCCTTTGTTCTTTCTTCCTTCTTTTGTCTTCCTCTATTCTTCTTTTTATCTTCCTTAAATCCTTTTGGACTTTTTTTTGTTTATCATTAAGAATACTAAGCTCTTCTTCCAACGTAACAAAGATACTCTTCTCTTTCAATTCTTTCTTTTTCTTTAAGAGTTTCTTGCCTTTGCCAAATTTTAAGTGACTTTAGCTCTTTTGCTAAGTTTTTCAAAGTGGGTTTTACATTCTCACTAGAGTCACTTCCAATTTCAAAGGAATTAGTCTTAGACATCCTTAAAGGTTTTCAAAATGATGCAATGCAACAAACAAATACTTAAATTTCAAAGAAAGTTCCTTAAGAGACTTAAGGAGGCAAAAGACACCCAAGTTCACTTCCAGGAAAGGGAGGTGAATCACAATGGATTGCTTAAATACCAAATCTTTCCTTGCCAAAGTTTACCTTAGGCCCTCTTGAACCAAATTTCTCAAAGGGAACTAAAGTTGAAATTAAAGTTGACACACACTAACCTATCACAATTAAAGAATGCAAATAAACTAGCTATGCTGCGGCCTAATGATTAAGTTAGAAGAACTTTGGTTCCTCTAACCAACCAACTAAAAAAACGAAATTTACTAAGAAATAAAGGTTCTTGTTAGGAGATGAGATTGAGCACCAAAGACTCCCCCAAGACACCTAACAAGGCCGTGAGTTACAAGAGAAAAAAAAGAAGAAAGATTACAAAGCCAAAATTACAACCAAATCAAAGCTACTTCCCAAGGTGTTTCTCTCCTTTCCTTTTGGCTACCACTCTAGACTTCAAGCTCCCTTTGGGTCTCCACCACCTAGAAGGCTACCTTTAAGATATTGGATGACCTCACAAAGAGAACCTACACCACACAAAATAACCAAAGCCAATATTGTGCAAGAAGAAACAATGGATAAAAGCAATAAAAAAGTCTAAAAACAAGAAAGGCTTTGGAAAAGGAATTTAATTATGACAAAACTAAGAAATCCAAGAAGACAAGCAAGAAATTAAAGGTTAAGAAAGAAAGGTTAGAACTCAAAAGAAATCCTAATGAAAGGTGCTAGAATAGATTCACAAAACAAAAACTACTAGAAGAAAAGTGGGTGGTTCTTGTCTTTTGGCAACTTTGAGCAAATGGGGTACTAAGGCCACTCTTTTAACATCATAGCCAAGACTTTTAGCCACTGGAAAGTGAAGATAAAAACCCAAAATAGTAAGCAAAACACGTTCCAAAACAGATTGCACAAAACAATAGTAGTAGTCTAAGCACACAATAATTTTCAGCAGGCTTTCTTTTGGTACTCTTTTGAGGCCTTTTACTTAAAAGCTTTTAGCACTTCTTTTTCCACTCTTCTAAGTTGCAAAGTAAGACCACCTGGAACAAAGGTGATTTATGGGTTTTAAAAACCACAAAGACAAGAAACACAATAGGGAATATTTTTTTTTTAAGAGCTTGCCAATGATCTAATGGCAAGTATGAACCCAAAACATCAAAGATAAGACCCTCAAATGGTTGTATATGGTGCAGTTTTGCAAACTAAGTTATATATTTCTTTTATGATTTTTCAAAGTTACTAGAGAAAATTGACAAGAAAAGAACTACACATGACTCTAGACAAACATGGATGGATTAAAAAATTAAAATGACTCAATCAATGAAATGCACTGAATATAAATCAATAAAAGACCCACGAAAACAGTAAGAAATGACTCAAAAAGAAAAAAGGCACAAAACAGTAGGCAAAACTAACAAAACAAAACTTGAAAAACCCTAATGACAGTATTCTGGCAGCATTGACCTTTGCTGAGTGTTTTACTCATAACTTTCTCTGCAGAAGTCCAAATGAATTGAATTTTGTTTTGTTTGAAACTAGACTCAAAGGGCTTTCTTTTGAGTATTTTTACGTATTTTTTGGACAACTGGGATAGATGCAGTTTAAGTTTCAAAATCATCCCAGTTTACTGCCAGAAAAAAAAAAAACTGATAGATGGAAAAAATAACACAAGACAAGTAAGAAAAGCATTAAACAACAAGGAAATAACAACGGTATCAAAATGAAGAAACTTAGATCTTTGAAGAACCAAGGCTCTTGATACCAAATGATGGAAAAAAATGCTCTAGCTAGGACAAACAAAATCTAGAAATCAAGCCATAAGTTCATGGATGAAGATTGCAGAATTTGGTGGTGGTGAAAGGTGTTGATAGCTCATGGTTTTGATGAGTTGTATGATGATGGAAGGTGTATTTGGTGGTTCTCTAAGAGAGGTTGGGCCAACTCTTGGAGAAAGGTGACTAGAGGAGGCCACTTGGGTTGCTATAGCCTAGTGTGACCTTAAAAGAATAGTATGGCACAAAAATGGCAGCATAACTTTACTCTGAATCAAAGATGATTACATGATGGAGAACAACTCTATTTATAGGCTAAGGTGTCTCAAAATGGGCTGAAACTTTAACCTAAAAGAGCCACCTTGGTTGTCTTGGAGAGCAAGGAGAAATCATCTCCAATAGAAGGGAGACAAGTGGCAAAAATCCTCTCAAATGGGAGAGTGACATGTGGCCACTACCTATGGAAAAACTCTCCATTCCTAGAGTGACACATGGCCACTAACTAGGAGGAAAACTCTCCAATGGGAAGCTTCCACATGTTTAGGACGAAATTCTTCTTCCTTGTTCTCCAAACTTAGCCAAAATGTTGACCCCTTAGTCAACACACCCATTTTGGAGGTCCAAGCATTGTCAACTTTGGGCCTTGACCCTTTGTTGACTTGTTTGGTCAAAATCCTATTCTACTTGGCCCAAAATACAAGGCCCAATTGAAATCCTACACTACTAGGCCCATAATACCAAGCCCAAATAAAATCTAGACTACTTGGCCCAAAATACAAAGACCAAAGAAAATCTAGACTACTTGGCCCAAAATTATTCTTACTCTACTAAATCTTCATGATGACTTAAGATGGCCCAAGAGCAAGAGTCTAGGCCCATCTTCCATGGATGTCTCCAACTCTTCATAAATGTGCTAGGTCATGGCAAGGGGTATGCCATCAGTACTTGTTGTATTTATAGAAGCAGCATGGGCCGTGGGTTTATGCTCCTATTAGAATAATACTTACCTCAAGTATAATAAGAGAGTAGTTAATAATAACATAATAATAACCATAATATTAAACTGTTGAGATTAGTCATGATATGTGGATATTGTCCAAGTAGACCTAGGTTTGTGATGTTTCAGAATGAAGAGACTTAATGAGTCTTGTGCTCTTTAGTATGTTTATTGGACCGGGTAGGAACACCACCAATGACAGTTTTTAAGTTAAAATTAAGGATCTCCCCTTCCTCTCAACTTTTCCATTTTAATTTCCCTACTCAATCAGAGTAATATAGATATTTATCAAATGATCTACTTGTATCTTAGTGAATTTATGTTATGTTTTATGTTAATTTACCTTTATTTCCATTTTTAAAAGATTACCCATACCTGGTTCTGTACCATATCCATGCAACTCAGTTTTGATCAGACATCTGAGTTCAGTTTAGCTGCTTAATATTGACAACTGTGGATTTCTTCCCACTCAAGCGAACACTAATTTGTCCTTCTGTCTTTAATAAAACTATGTCAAAACGACACCTTGTGGTACATTTTGTTCTTGTGTAAATTTTTCATTTAGCCGTATATTTTGGACCATATGTAATTAAGAAAATCTACAGGTTGCAGTAGACATGCCACCCTAAAATAAGATGAATGGTTTGCCAATGCTAATTGATGGAAGCGCTTGAGGAGTTGAGACCGTTTAAGGCTGTGCGAACACGATCTGGATCCTCGAGGCTTCCTTGACAGAGAATAACGCAGTGAACAAGGAGAGAATGGATATTGTCGACTAACTCGAAGGAGAAACCAAAAACTCGAGCTCTAATTGGACCAAATCAGAGAAGAGGTTCACAGAAACCCTAGAGGATGCATAAACCCTAATCTGGACATGGAGGAACCCTAGAAAAGGGGGAAACTCGAAATGAACCGATTAATCGGTTCAAAACAAAGATTAAACGATGGAAAGGTCGATTAAACGGTGGAAAGAAGGATTCAATCGGTGGAAAATGGAAAAAGATGCGAGGAAAGGTGTTTGTTCGGTGGAAAGTGAAAAGAAATGGTTGAAGAGGATGGATCTGTGAAGAAAAGTGATGAATCTACGAGAATGAGATGTGGATCTGTGAATAGAATGGCAAACCTGTGAGATGCGCTCTCGAGAACGAGAGTGTTAGATATTGTGTTTATTTCATTTACATGTTCATTTGTATTTGGGCTTAGCCCACACTCTTATTATTATAAATATATTACCCTATGTGTATGCAAAGACACACAAGGGAGTTTTCCCCTCATCTCTTTCACTATTTCATATGGTATCTAGAGCTTAGGTTCTATTCCAGTCGTCTCCGGTACTCATCACTGTCGTAACCGCCGCCGTCGCCGCCTTCGCTGCCGTCGCCGCCGTCGCCGTCGCCGGCACCGTCGCCGGAGTTTCAGAATCGACCGGCGACCACTCCATCTGGATCGTCTCGGCCGGGCGACCACCGTGGTCCAAAGATCGCGGTGATCGGAGCTCTCACGCGCCTCCACGCGCCGCCGCAAAGTCCGCAGATCCGCCGCTTCCCGCCGCGCGTGCCGGCGCGTCGCCGGAGCGTTCCGCCGCCGACCAGCACCGCCGTGATCGCCTCCTCGCCCTCTTTCCGGATCTGTTGTCGTTGCATCAATCGGAGCACTTTGGTTTTTTAGGGTTTCTCCCTCTCCATGGAGTCTTCGTCGTCAACAACCACCTCCTCTGCTGGTGCCTCCTCTGCTGGTGCCTCCTCATCTGATTCTCCAATATATACTAATTTTGTGAATGTACACTTGTCCATTGACAAGTTAGATGGAACCAATTATGCAACGTGGGCATCCGACATCAAACTGTGGTTGAAAAGTCAGGGGTATGTAGATCACCTCACTAATAATGTGACTAGTGTTCCCACAGATGACGCTTCTCGCTGGATGAAAATTGATGCCCAATTATGCATCGTCATGAAGTCCACTATTCACTCCTCTTTGAAACAAATGTTTCGATCCTATGAAACATGCTCAGAAGTGTGGTCACAAGCGAAACTATTATATACAAATGACACCCAGCGTCTTTATGGGATCTGTCAGGACCTATTCACTGTTATTGGCCCGCGTAGTCCTGGCCCTATGGCAGAGTATTTGGGTAAAGTTCATGCCCTCCTGCATGACTTTAATGAGCTATTACCTCCTGCTTCCACTCCTGCTGAAGAACTAGAACAACGATCAAAGTTCTTCATGTTGTTGGCTTTATACGGACTCTCTGATGATTCCTCCCATGTCCGTGATCAGATTTTGGGTTCTCCTGTCATACCCAACTTTACTGCTACTTGTTCTGCTCTTTTGCGTATTCCGAGTAAACCAGTCGTTGAGACAGTTCATATTGATGACTCCTCGGCTATGGCTGCCCAACGGGATGATCGAAGTCGGACTCGCAAGCCTGGAAGAGGACGACCAAAATGTGACCACTGTGGCAAACTTGGCCACAAAATTGATAAATGTTATGCGCTTCATGGACGTCCTCCTCGACCTGTAGCAATGGCGAATTCTGGTCCAACCCCTCAACCCCCATCTACTGACCATCCTACTTCATCAAATTCCGTAGACAACCCTGCAGTCTTCAACGAATTTCTCAGATGGTATGAGGATCGTCAGCAATCTAGTTCCACTACATCTGCATCTGTTGCACGCACAGGTAGACCTTTTGTTGGTTTAACTTCCCTCGGATCTTGGGTCCTTGACTCAGGTGCCACCGATCATATAACTGGTAACAAGTCCTTGTTTTCTTCCTTGTCATGTCCGAATAATTTACCCTCGGTAACAATGGCTGATGGGTCTATAGTTTCATCTCATGGTATTGGCACTGTTCATATTTTTCCGTCCATATCCATTGATCATGTACTCTATGTCCCTGGATCTCCTTTCAATTTATTGTCCATAAGTCGTCTAACTCATTCCCTTAATTGTGTTATTTCATTTACCAAAGATTCTGTTTATTTGCAGGACCGGAGTTCGAAACACATGATTGGCACAGGATGTGAGTCTCATGGCCTCTATCTTCTACGCCCTTCTCCACATGCTGGCATAATCATGGAGTCACCATCCCTTCTTCATGCTCAGTTAGGTCATCCCAGCCTTGCCAAACTACAACAACTTGTTCCGAGTTTGTCGAAGTTATCAAGTTTGTCGTGTGAGTCTTGTCAGTTGGGAAAGCATACTCGTAGTTCCTTTCCTCGTAGTGTGTCACAAAGAGCATCGTCTCCTTTTTCATTAGTCCATTCTGATATTTGGGGTCCTAGTCGTGTTAAGTCCACTTTAGGCTTTCAGTATTTTGTTACTTTTATTGATGACTATTCAAGATGTACTTGGTTGTTTTTAATGAAGAATCGTTCTGAGTTGTTTTCTATTTTCCAATCATTTTTCAATGAAATAAAAACACAGTTTGGGGTTTCTATTCGAACTTTACGCAGTGATAATGGCCGTGAATACCTTTCTTCACCATTTAAACATTTTATGGCTTCTCATGGCATTCTTCACCAGACCTCATGTGCTTATACTCCTCAACAAAATGGGGTGGCTGAGCGCAAGAATAGACACCTTATTGAAACAACTCGTACACTTCTAATCCATGGCCAAGTACCCTCGCGTTTTTGGGGTGATGCGGTTCTTACTGCATGTTATCTCATAAACCGCATGCCGTCTTCTGTCCTCGATAACAAAATCCCTCATTCCGTCTTATTCCCTCAAGACCCTTTACATCCATTACCTCTTAGAGTTTTTGGGTCTACATGTTTTGTTCATGATTTTAGTCCTGGTCTTGATAAGTTATTTCCTAGATCTCACAAATGTGTCTTCTTAGGATTTCCACGATCACAAAAGGGCTATAAGTGTTTTTCCCCTTCCCTCAATCGTCATTTCATCTCCGCTGATGTCACCTTTGATGAATCTTCGTTTTATTTTTCTCATATATCTTCTAGTTCTGTACCTCCACCTCCTACTGTTGATATTCCTATTGTCTGTGATCCTTTAGACTCTCATTCCCCACAGGATCGTCCTTCCACTCCACCCCTTCAAGTTTATAGTCGTCGCAATCGTCTCCCTCATGACTCACCTCCTGTGCCACCTCCTGTGTCTCCTCCGGCTCCAGCAAATGAGTCTGACCTGCCTATTGCCCTCCGTAAAGGTATACGCTCTACTCGTAACCCTTCCCCCCATTATACTGTTCTTAGTTACCACAGATTATCTCCATCTCATCCATTTCTTCTGTGTCCATTCCTAAGTCTGTGGGTGATGCCTTAACTCATCCTGGTTGGCGTCAAGCCATGCTGGATGAATTAAGTGCTTTACAGAAAAATGGAACTTGGGAGCTTGTCCAATTACCATCTGGAAAGTCTGTTGTTGGTTGCAGGTGGGTGTATGCTATCAAGGTTGGCCCTGATGGTACAATTGATCGTTTGAAGGCTCGACTGGTTGCCAAAGGATACACACAAATTTTTGGTTTGGATTATGGTGATACTTTTTCTCCAGTGGCGAAAATGACCTCTGTTCGCCTTTTCATTGCCATGGCCGCTCTTCGACAATGGCCTCTTTACCAACTTGATGTCAAAAATGCTTTCCTTAATGGTGATTTGCAGGAGGAAATTTACATGGAGCAACCGCCTGGCTTTGTTGCTCAGGGGGAGTCATCTGGATTGGTATGTCGTCTTCGCAAATCCCTATATGGCCTAAAACAGTCTCCTCGGGCCTGGTTTGGTAAATTCAGCAGTGTTGTTCAACAGTTTGGTATGTCTCGCAGTGAAGCGGATCATTCAGTGTTCTATCGCCACTCAAGTGCTGGATGTATTTACTTAATAGTGTATGTCGATGACATTATTCTCACAGGAAGCGACTACCTCGGCATCTCTCAGATGAAACAGCACCTTTGTCACCATTTTCAAACCAAAGATCTTGGCAAACTCCGGTATTTTTTGGGTATTGAAGTAGCACAATCCAATGATGGTATTGTCATATCTCAGAGGAAGTATGCGTTAGACATCTTGGAGGAAACAGGGTTAATGAACTGTAAGTCTGTTGAGACACCTATGGATCCTAACATCAAGCTCCTACCAAATCAGGGGGAGCCTTTCTCAGATCCTGAACGTTACAGAAGATTAGTTGGTAAATTAAACTACCTTACTGTTACGCGTCCTGACATTTCCTTTGCAGTTAGTGTGGTGAGTCAATTCCTTAACTCCCCATGTGAAGACCATTGGGATGCAGTGGTTCGCATACTGAAGTATATTAAAGGATCACCTGGAAAAGGTTTGCTATATGGTCCTAACAACGATACAAAAATCGTGTGTTATTCAGATGCTGATTGGGCTGGTTCCCCTTCTGATAGGAGGTCTACTTCTGGATATTGTGTCTTTATTGGTGGCAACTTGATATCTTGGAAAAGTAAGAAGCAAAGTGTTGTGGCTAGGTCCAGTGCAGAAGCAGAATATAGAGCTATGGCATCAGCTACTTGTGAGCTTGTGTGGCTTAAACAATTACTTAGTGAATTGAAATTTGGAGATATTACTCACATGACACTTATATGTGATAATCAAGCTGCTCTTCATATTAGCTCTAACCCTGTCTTCCATGAGAGAACCAAGCACATTGAAGTTGATTGCCATTTTATTAGAGAAAAAATCATATCTGGAGATATCAAGACTGAGTTTGTTAACTCAAGCAACCAGTTGGCAGACATATTTACTAAGTCCTTGCGAGGACCTAGAATTGACTATCTTTGTAACAAGCTTGGAACATATGATTTATATGCTCCAGCTTGAGGGGGAGTGTTAGATATTGTGTTTATTTCATTTACATGTTCATTTGTATTTGGGCTTAGCCCACACTCTTATTATTATAAATATATTACCCTATGTGTATGCAGAGACACACAAGGGAGTTTTCCCCTCATCTCTTTCACTATTTCATAGAGAGAAATGCCTCTCTTGCTCGAGAGAGAGAACGAAGTGTTTGAGTGTTCAGCGAAATGTAAATGCACATGTGGCGTGGCTTCTGACGTGTGCAAATATGTGAGGATGTGGCAGCGAGCGAATGTGACGTGGATCTGTGTGGAGGAGAGAGAAATAAGGTGGAAGCACCAATGGAATTTGGAAAAATGAAAGAATGGAGGTAGTATGCTTGGAAGGTGGCTAAAGGCGGATCATTTTAGACTCTCTAGCTTGGACTTTCAAGAGAGAATTGTGTCTGGATTTTCTCTACAGAAATCACAGTTGATTATTCTCAAAAGTTAAGTTTACAATGGTGGAGATGGGTATTTATAAGACTCATGCTCCTTATAAGCTAACAATACAATACACTGAAAAATACAAAATACAAAGATACGAAGGGTCCTTGTAACAAGTCCCACATCGGGGAGGTCTCCTTACCAGGGGGGCCTTATAAGGTGGGAGGTTCTCCAACCTCATAGGTTGACTTTTGAGGGATGGTTCCCCTTCTTAGCCTTATGCTTGTTACAAATGGTGCTTTCATTGAGAGCCAGCCAAATCGAGAAGGGCTACCCACGGAAGGTTCTGACCACCGGAGGGTTCTGACTGGTAAAAAGGCCGAGTAAAGTGTCGTGGAGTGCAGCCATTGAGGACGCTGGCTTTTGAAGATGGTGGCAATGTAACAAGTCCCATATCGGGGAGGTCTCCTTACCAGGGGGGCCTTATAAGGTGGGAGGTTCTCCAACCTCATAGGTCGACTTTTGAGGGATGGTTCCTCTTCTTAGCCTTATGCTTGTTACAGTCCTTAAGCGTATGCCATCACTATTGTTTCTAACTATCAAACGATTTGTTGTTTTTGCCATTTATCCATTACTTTTCTAATGAATTTAATTGCACGGGAGGCAGTGATATTCTTTTGTTAGATAAGTTTCATGTGATGTTCTGAAATTAGTAGCTTAAAATGCTTTACATTCTTTCTCACAGTTGAAGGGGAGGCAGTGATATTCTTTTGTTAGATAAGTTTCATGTGATGTTCTGAAATTAGTAGCTTAAAATGCTTTACATTCTTTCTCACAGTTGAAGTTTGTTTTGATATCAGTTGTTGAAAACGAGTTTGTGAAGGAATCAGTGAAGTTTTCAAACCAATCTACAACATTTGGACAAGCATTCAATAATTTCACCCGTTCTAAAAATGGTAATCTTCGCAAGACTTGTTTCCTTTTACCCTTAAAAGTACATTGTGCTTAAATGCAAAGATCTCCCTTATCTGCCTTCTCTTTATTACCTTTTTAATCTTTGTTGTTGATGGTGTGTGCCGTTGTTTCTGTCATGGCAGAAAAAGATTCTGGTAGAGCAATTGATGTTGAAGCTGAAATTAAAGATGTAGACTGAGTTCACAGCTACAACATGTTGGTAGGTGTGTAGTAATTAGCAAATTTTGAGTTGAACACAGTTAAGCCTGTCAAGTTTTTTTAAGACATTAAATGCATTTACTACTTTCTTTATAAAGTAGTACAAGATTTGATGGAGGAACATTGCTTTTTTGACACATGTTCAGTTTAAGCAACTGCTTTACTTAGATGTTTCTTTTGCATGATGTCCACCTATAGTAATTTTCTGAAACTGGCATTGCATTTTCAGGTGGCTAGGTTGAACACAAATCTTAATTGGTTAAAGAACAGGCTTTGGCTTGTATTTTCCATTTTACTGAAGACACAATGAATGACACACAGTGAATAGAGAAGAGTGTGTTGAGCAGAGTAACATTGCAATTGTAATATAAGTTTTGACAGTGATGTTTCTCAGGTCACACTTGTATTATTTGGTGTACCAGAATGCTGCTTCATTTTTCCTTTCATTGTTGTTACATAAAATGATTAGGGGAAATAAAGATGCTTCGATTCAATGTGAGGCTTATTAATTGAACTCTTTTTAAGATGTTATCATACAATTCAAAAACTTGAAATATTAATACTCTGAATTATACAATTCAAAAACACGTTGAGAAGTCAAATTTGTATTTTAAATTGTGTAATTTGAAATATTAATTTCAAGTTTTAGATTATACAGTTAAGAAAAGACTATAATTTACATACTTTTACAAATTATTCAATTCATAAAACTTTTAGATTATACAATAAGAAAAACTCTAAAATTAGAAACTCGGTTATGTTTAAAAAAACAAATAGAAATGCTTATTAAGCAAGGTATCACCTTCAAGATTTACAAAATATTGATCTTCAACTAATTCCTATTCCAAAATCTTGATATGGAAGGGTAGCACCACATCGGATAAAGAAAAAGGAAGACAAAATGAAACTATTGAAGCTTAATACACATAATGAATAAAGGGCAAAATGAAGAGTTTTAAAAATATAAATCAAGCTTAATCACAGATTATGACATATAATTATGATAACTAATAGGATATTTTTCGTTATTCTCTCCAAAACAAACCTATTAGATCATATTATTTTCTTTTTTAAGATTAAATTTATTTTCCCTTGGGGATGAAATGCACTACAGTTTAATCTTTTTCTTGAATCTTTTTCAACAACTACCTTTTAATGACTAAGGAATTACGAAAAAAAACTTATTTTCATGAATATTTTTCCGTTATGCTTTTGCACTATTTTTTATTTTAGTATTTTGTAAGACTTTGATATATATATATATATATCATTTGTTAATTTTAAATTATTCATTGATTTCAGGTTTTCGAAATTTCACATAAAGATAACTTTATTTTTTAAAGTCAGGCTCGGAATTATTTTTTGGACTGTCCAAATTGATTGACAAACCTTAATCTAAAGAGCTCAAGTTGTGGAGAGTTGAACCCAAGGTAATGGAAAATACAGTGTTAGTAACACAAAAGTGTATCTCTAATTAAAAATTAATTATCTTTGACCTGATTCTATAAGATGAATATATAAATACGAATTCCGTCTTATAATGTGAAATTGAGTTTAATATAAATAAATTTATTTACTTCAATGGTGGATGTATCATTTAAAACTTATTTTTAGTTAAATTATTCTTTTATTTCATATATCTAATTACATGTTCAACATATTTAGTTCTAAACATGAATAAATGCGTTAGAAATCTTGCAAAATTAATTATATAATAAAATTATAATATATAATATATAAGTTGGGTTGTTCCAAACTTATTTTTATAAGATTAAATTAAGCATAGATCTATTTACTAGATGATTTAATATACAAATCATCTTGAAAAAAAAGTGTTACCACCTAAGAACCAAATTCTCTTTTGGAACATTTTGTAAATTTGATAGTCTGATGTTTCGGTACAAAAGAAATTTTATTAAGAATATAATTAAAATAATCAGAACTTATGTTAATCAGTACGTATTAATAATCAGTACGTATTTAATATTTCTAGATGGAAAATCAATTAAACTATAAATTTGTTATAAACTAATACTTAAGAATCTGAATAATGTAAGAGATATAATTTTAAATATCTCCATACCACTTATGTTAAAATAAATTAAATTCAATTTACTTTATGTTGAGAAATAAAATACTATGATTTGATTGTTTGTCTCCTCCAGTCCATGCTTATCTATGGGAGAATATTTTTTACGTGATTAAGTTAAGTCGATTATAATCATGTAGAAAAAAAAAGTTAAGCAACCTTCTTCTTATGATTGCTAGCTTTAATATTTTTTATAATAAAAATCCCAAATCTTCGATCGTAATTTAGTAATCTTTCTAAATATTAAATAAAAGTGTAATTTATACATTTTATATTTTCAACAAGTGTTTACTCTCTTTTTTTTATTGAAAATAGTTTTTAAAATAATATATACAGTATAATTTATTGTTTTTAATTAGATGCCTTACGATTTTTTTATAGTTTGTGTATAGTATGATATTTGGGTTGAACAGTTAGCATCCAAGACCGATCGGTCTATCCAGGTTCAGCGATCGTCAAATCAGGTTAAATGATATTTGGGTAGTAATTGGACCAGCGTATAAGTATTTGGACTAATAGTCCAGCAGAGAATAAAATAATAAAGGATATCACCGTGGGACCGAACGACATCCCATGAAAGTCACGAGGAACCAAAACTAGCACTCAGTCTCCACATTTGTTACTTCGGATTGACACTAGAAAATTTCGACAAAACGAAAGTTATACACAATGATCATACGTAAAGTTTCATCAATAAAATAAATATTAAAAAATCTATAATTCGTATATTATTTCGTAACATTATTTGAATTTTATTATAAACTACAGTAAAACTTAAATATTTAATTAATAATATATATGATAACAACTATTTTATATAAATATTAAAAATATATATAATATAATCCATAATGATTATATGATATATTATAATGATATATGATATATTATAACCACAATATGATATATTATAACCGAAATATATATAATATAATATAATCAATAATATATTATATGATGTATGATATATTAAAAATATATATTATATTATATTATTATAACCGAAACATTTATCATATATGATATATAATATAATTTATAACTATAAATATAGTTATGTAATTATTATAACCAAAACATTTTTTAATATAATTAAAATAATTAAAGAGATTATTGTATTAAAGATAGTAAAATTTCAAAACAGTTTTGATACTTGATTATTATATATATATATATATAAAATTTACTCGGTGCAATTCGTAATATACGATAACAAAATCATTTATTATAGGTTTAAATTTTTGTGTGTGCTTAAGTTAAGTTATGATATTCAGTTTAGTCTTCGCTTTTAAAAATGTCAATCTTTAGTCCCTATGATATGAAAAATGTATCAAATTAGTCCTCATGACAACACTTAATGAATAACAAATCACAAATTACCTAGGTATCCAATATTTTGTGATTTATTAACAGAAGGTGTTATGAACAACAAATCAATTAATGAAAAACTTGTGATTTGTTTACGGATAGGACTGATTTGATACATTTTTCATATCATAGGGACTAAAGGTTGACATTTTTAAAAGTGAGAACTATTGAACATCAGAACTTAACTTAAGGACAAAAAAGGATTTAAACCTTTATTATATAGTTATATACCATATAATATATATTATCATGAGAATTTATATCTTAAAGAAATATATATCAAGGCACGAAAAGGCCTTTAAAGCATGTTTCCAGCATCACGAGAATGAAGAATTTATATTTAAACGGCTTCAAGTTTCAGATCTTAAAAGATTGATATGCCTTGTCGTTGGCAACTTCACTTTAACTTTTCATCTTTAAAGCAGGTCCACTTCATCAAGTGCAGCCCACTGAAAATTTTCAAACTGGTCTTAATTCTAGCTTCAAAATTTTGGAGAAGAGTCAAAGGGAGCATTTGGGGTGGAATCCGCACCGACTATTGTATTTCTTAAAGACCCTGGTGTCAAACCTGTGGTTCACCATGTAAGAGCTTCGACAGCTAAGGAATGTGACATCAATGGAGCTAGGTTGTGATCTTCACGGCTATTCTCGTGCTGGTTATGATACAATGATATGGTATTATGCTATTGTGGTTGGAAGGGCAAGTCTGGAGCTGAATAGAATGCGTGAAACTATATACAAGGTCCAGGAAACATTTTCTAAGTATAGCCAAGTGGATGCATCATATGAAAATCAATCCTTAGCCCTAGCTGTGGATGCATTTAAGAGAAGGCTATTGACATTTGCTTGGCTTGATGGTGAAAAGCAAAAGGTCGCAAGGAAGTAAAGCATCTACAAGCTTACTTCCTAATATGGATTCTTCGAACGTTTAATCAAAGTCCGAACGGTCTTAATTATATTTTTGATATCTTGCAGGTCACAAGACTCTAAAGCAGTTACATCTCGACCAAACGGTCTCGTCTATATTTTTTATATTACCTTGTAGGTCTAAAGCAATTATATCCTGACCGAACGGTCTCGCCAATATTTTTGATATTATCTTGCAGGTCTCAAGACTCTAAAGCAATTATATCTCGACCAAACGGTCTCGCCTATATTTTTGATATTATCTTACAGGTTGCATGACACTAAAGCAATTATAAGCTCATCCGTAACACATCCTAATATGAATTTCAATTTTGGTCTCCAAGCAGTCAACCAAAGACCAACCAGTCTTACTTTCTCAGTCGATTGGCCTTATAGCATAATCTATTTTGATATTAATTGGCTAACCTTGTAAATGCATTGGTTTGTTTGACTACTTTTTCTCATTCTAACAGTGCAGATAATCACATTTCACATACAAATTACAAGAGCGGACGCTAGAGAGCCGTTCGTGCAGAAAGCACAAAAGGAGGGAAATACTCCCATACCTGGGTCATGAACACCCAGCGTATTACGCATCAAAAAGTCGTTCGTGTAGAAGCACTCAATCAAGGAAATACTTCAAGACCTGGGTCATGAACACCTAGTGTATTGCGTATAGGGATACACTCCCTTTGGGTCATGAACATCCTGTGCATTGTGCTGAGGCACTCAATCAAGGAAATACTTCCAGACCTGGGTCATGAATATCCAGTGTATTGCGTATATATAGGGATACACTCCCTTTGGGTCATGAACACCTTACGCATTGTGCTGAGGCACTCAATCAAGGAAATACTTCCAGACATGGGTCATGACCCAACGCATTAAATATAGGGATACACTCCCTTTGGGTCATGAACACCCAAGCGCGTCAAACCTAGGGGACCACCCCCTAGTCTAGGACATGTTAGCCCCAAAACACCTAGCACATGCCAGCATAAAGGCGATCTACCTACTACAAAACCAGGAGGAGGGTGTAAACTCTACCGGACAGTCATAAAGCATGCAATCAAGCAACAACAAATTTTAAGCAATAATTGCTAAGATAGAAACAAAGACATTTCATAACCGCAAAGGTAACAATACAAATGTCTATGGTGTTTACTATATGTTCAAAACAAACTACACTATTGCAGGGGTAACATCATCTTTTGAGGAGGCCGCCAGATCTTTACAGTCACTCTCATCCGAGCATCTTCAATAAAGCAGTCTCATTTACTTGTTCATCCATCCATATAAAATTGGTTAGTCTAATTGTTCACATTCTTTTGACAATTCATATTCGATTGTTATCTTCCTTCAAAACAGGTAAACAAGATACTATCAAGTTAATAATCAACATGGGAAAAAGTTCTAAAAAGGACTCCCATTATTTACCGCTTGGCCTATAGCAAAGTTCAAAAAAAGAACTCACAAAGCTTGTCGTTCGATCCACAGATGAGCAACGACTAGAAGCATGCTCCCCAACACAATGAATACAATCCCTCTCAAACTCATAAGTCCTATAGTTAACCATGGCTAAAGCCTAGCACTTAACTCGGATTGGGGGGCATTATATATAGTATGATATTTGGGCCGCAATTGGGCCAGCGTTTAAGTGATTGGGCTAATAGTCCAGCAGAGAATAAAATAATCAAGGATATCTGATTAAGGATATTGATAAGTTGTTTATGAGCAACCGACCAAATTTTAAGGTAATTCGGTTTATATTTTATTGGGTTTGTGATAACCTATAAATACAAGGCCAAGGCTAAAAGCCAATTACGTTCCATTCACGCTTCATTCATACTCCCAAAATACTCTACAGTGATAACAAAGTCACTTTCTTGAGAACTAAGGTTCCATAACTCACGCCTAACTTGAGCGTCGAGTACCTTTTGTAGGTACATCCCCCTTTATTGATGAATGAGAACAAATGGTGCGAGTTGAAAAAGTGCGTGTGATAAGCTCAAACAGAAGAAAGGCAAGCGACTCAAGCGATCCCGACTTTCAGAAAGAAGGAAAACATGTCAGCAATGTTAGTCTCTCGGTCCCACACATCCATACCGAAACAATTTGGTTTACAATTTGCTTTCCTTGTGCAATCTATGCTTTGTTTGGCAAAGTAGAGACATTAGACGGTTCACGTAATTTTTCAAAAAAGTTTATAGCGTTGACCTTTTAAAAAGCAATATTTTAACATGTCTTATGGCATGCATAAGGCGTCTAAGTTCTAATAATAGAATTCGTAACCCTAAGGTTCGGAAAGCTGAACGCGCGCCAAACACATCATATGGGAAAACATGCTGAACATTTTATGAATTCTCACTCAATATCTTATTACTTATTAAACAATACATAAGTACATGAATACATGATTATCTACATCATTTTTATTTTCAATAATTATAACTTTTCTAGATAATTTCAATAAATATCATATCACATTACTCAAATAAAAAAACTCAAAATCTAATTAGAAATGTAAAAGAAGACCAGATGATGACATATTTGATTATCCCGATCAAGAATTTATACCTATATTTAATGATTATAATTCTTTTGTTTCATCTCTAACTTGTGTATGTTCTTGTACAATTTCAAAATTAATTAAATAACCTTTTTGTAAAAATAAAAATTATTACATAGAAGCATGATATTAGAAGTATTCATATTTGAATGAAACATAGGTGTGTCAAAAGTGGGTTACCAAAACGTGGATCAAAATATCGTTTTCGTTCCTCCAATATTAAATATCAAGAAAAAAATTATAATTATATAATATCAAATAATAATATGATTTGAGTAAATAATTATAAAAAATAGTGAAAATGAAAAAATGCGAATCTTAGAAATAACTAACCAACCAAACAAAAATTAATATAATTTTCTTACATTATATAATAAATTAAATGTGTTTTAATAATTAAAAATGATTATAATTCTTTTGTTTCATTTCTAACTTGTGTCCATATATGTTCTTTTCCTATTTCTAAATTAATTAAATAACAGTTTTACAAAAAATAAAAATGATAACATAGAAACATGATATTAATAGCTCTTGTTTTATCAATTATAAAATTATGTGTTTTTTAATCTTTAAATGATTTATACTTGTATTTTGTATAGTATGAGAGAAAAGGGATAAAATTAAAACTGTATAAATTTTATATAATTAACAAAGTTTATTGTATTTCTTGATTAGTATAAAATACAAAACGGAAAAATACGAGGAAGTATCAATATAAAATTCTTACAGTTAATACTCTAACACAATCTCTTGAGCACATCTACTATTAACAAATTTTGATACGTCTCGTGCTATTTAATGCCTCTCTTATAACTTTTGTATTTTTTAATAAATATTTGCCAGTATTAATAATGTAATTAATGCGTATAAAAAAAGCGTGTGTTGCTCCCTCCGATTGTCTCTCACTAATATATTATTTTGATTCTTTACCTATTTGTATAAGTTTAATTTCTAATTATCTCTTATATATCTGCTATTTTTTTTACCAAAATATGCTTAATTAATTTAATTCATCAATAATATTAAATGCTATGACCCCCCTCTCTTTCCCTCTCATCGAAGATTTAAGTCTTTTAAAAAATACAAAAACTTCGGTACTATTATTTTCTATTCATATATTAAATAGAATAATTAAAAAAAAAAACTACAACTAAAAACAAATTTAATACTTTTATATACTATTTTTCTCCCCAATCTCTTTCAGCGTCGCAAGGAATATTTTTATTTTTATTTAACTATCATTTTTAAAGTTCAAAACAAGGAATTACTTTTTGTCATCTTTATTGTTCATATATAATTTTTAATTAGTTTAAATACATGCATATTTATTATCATCACGTTGAAATGAAAAAAAAAACTAAAATATGAAATCTTACCATTATTTTATTAAAGTTGAAAAAATATTATATTTCTTATTTTTTTAAAAAAAACTTCAAACAAGTTAAGAAGAAACATAAATTAATTTTTTTAATAAATGAATTAATTATCAATGTCTGGCTAAAAAGTATTAATTACCACAAGTCCAGCCACTGATTTGTAGTTGAAGGTATCAGAAATCATGTAAACCTGCTTTAAGAAGAAAAAATAATAACAATAAATAATTTTAAGAATCCTTTGCCTTATTCTGGTTTCAATGAACAGAACCCTATGTTCATCATTCCTTTGAGTTTAGTTATCTTAGTTCATCATTTTCCTATATAATTATACTACAATTACAAGTTTGCAAAAGCCACCTTCATAATACAGAAACAACCCTAAAGAAGCATCTATAAATAGCTGTGGCAGATACTGTTGCTGCATCATTCAGCTTCAAGTCTCTGTGTCTTTCCTACATTTCTCACTAACACACAGAATACTGAAGAATGGGAATCACCAAAAGAAGTTCCCTCCTAATCTTCTTGCTAGTTTTTGTCTCAACCTTGATCCATGCCAAAGCATATCAAAGCCTATTCTGTGGCAGCAGATCAACACGATGCTATGGAAAGTACATCAGGTGTCCTAGTGAATGCCCTAACAGTGAAACAACAGATCCTAAGTCTTTGCAACAAACCTATTTGCAGGGCAGAATGCAGAAGTAAGAAAACCTCTCTTTCTCTTATATGCATGTCTAATACTTCATGATTTGCTCCATGATTGAATTGGTTATGTGATTGTTAATTAGGTCGTAAGCCAAACTGCAATGCACCAGGATCAGGATGCTATGATCCCCGTTTCATTGGTAGGGATGGTAGAGTCTTCTACTTCCATGGAAAAAGCAATCAACATTTCTCCTTAGTTTCCGATTCCAACCTTCAAATCAATGCTCGTTTCATCGGACACAGACCTGCTGGTAGGACCCGTGACTATACTTGGATTCAAGCCCTTGGAATTCTCTTCAACTCCAAAACTTTCTCACTTGAGGCCACCAAGACACCCAAATGGGATAATGATCTTGACTACATCAAACTCACCTACAATGACGGACATGTAGCCCTAGCCGAAGGCCCTCTCTCCACCTGGTACAATGAGGAAAAAGATGTGAAAGTGGAGAGAGTGGCAAACAAGAACAGTGTCATGGTTACACTGAAAGATGTGGCTGAAATCTTGGTGAATGTTGTGCCAGTAACCAAAGAGGATGACAGAATTCATAACTACCAAGTACCTTCTGATGACTGTTTTGCTCACTTGGAAGTTCAGTTCAGGTTCTTTGCCTTGTCCCCAAAAGTTGATGGTGTGCTCGGTAGGACTTATAGGTTGGATTTTGAGAACCCTGCAAAGGCTGGTATGGCTATGCCTGTTGTTGGAGGAGAAGACAGGTACAAGACTAAGTCATTGCTCTCTTATGATTGTGGTTCTTGTGTGTTTTCTCAGGGAAGTTCATTTCAGAAAGAGACCACTCTCCAAGTGATGGAACATGGCACCCTTGATTGCACCAAGTTCTCACATATTATCTTATACTTAGTATTTAATACCATTGATATGAATGTGTGATGCTGGACATTTTATACAATACTATATAGATAACTATAACTTGTCTACATACTATTCATAATAACAAATGGTTGTCCCTGGATCTTTATGCTTGGATCCCCACTTCGTTGGTGCAGATGACACTAGTATCAAAGTTTTAGTTTGTTTTTGAGGGCTTCCATTATTCTCCTAGAGCGATTGACTGCACACTCAACAGCCATATATGAGGAGAAAGTTACAGAGAAAGTAAACTTATCAAAGCACTTTACCATTTGTATAGTTTATTCACTTTCTAAAGAACTTGCTATTGTGACATGTAAGAACTTATTAATACAAAGTACAACAGAGTATTACAGATATCTTTCGTACAATTTCTAACCAGCTAATTGGCACCAGTCAGCACCGCTCAAATATCACATTGTAACTTGCTTTTGGACAAAAAAAAAAAGAAGACAGAATAAAGAATTACAAAAAGCATAAACGAAATGGAAAGTAACATTGATTCTCAAATCAGGACTTGTTAGTTCAAGGCCAGAATCAAGGAGACATCAGAATAACTCATCTTCCACGAGGATTTACCAATTGTGAGAACACTGCACTTGTGGCAGCATCTTCTGCATCATCATCTGTGAAAGAGTTGCCCCCATCAATCATATTAACACTGTTGTCAAAAGGCTCAAGACGAGTCAACTGAATTCCAGTGATGTGGTTTGTGCTGTTATCTTCAGGCTCCATGAGCGATGATGAGGTTTCTTGAAGCTGCAAAGCATATTCAAGATTCCACAAAACATCACCCATAGAAGGCCTATCCACTCCATACTCGGCCAAGCACTTCTCAGCTGTTTCCCCAAACTTCTTCAGAGAAGCAGGATTTACTTTCCCCACTAGATTCTGATCCATGATTTGGTCAAGCATTCCTTTCTTCTGCCATGTCATTGCCCACTCAGCTATGTTAACCTGCTCCCTAGGAAGGACAGGATTCAAGGCTGGTCTTGTGCACAACACTTCCATCAAAACTACTCCAAATGAATACACATCTGATTTCTCTGTAAGCTGTTGCCTTCTGAAGTATTCAGGATCAAGATAACCGAAACTACCTTTGACAGCAGTGCTCACATGAGTCTGATCAAGAGCAGGACCAGTTTTGGAGAGGCCAAAGTCAGCAACCTTGGCAACAAAGTTATCATCTAAGAGGATGTTAGTTGTCTTTACATCTCGATGAATTATGCTTAGAGATGCTCCCGTGTGGAGATAATGAAGACCTCTTGCTGCTCCAATGCAAATTTCAAGCCGTTGCTTCCATGACAGTGGTGGTAGGTCTGTTCCATATAAATGACTCCTGAGAGGTCCATTAGCCATGTATTCATATACAAGAACCATTTCAGATCTCTCATCACAATAGCCAATGAGGGACACAAGGTGGCGATGGCGAAGCTTGGATAACATCTCAATTTCTGTTCTGAATTCGGCAAGACCTTGTTCCGATCTGGGGTTCCCCCTTTTAACAGCGACATTGGTCCCATCTTCAAGTGTTCCTTTATAAACCCTTCCAAAGCCACCAACACCAAGAAGCAGCTTCTCATCAAACTTGTTGGTTGCATCGAGGATCTCTTGGACAGTGAAGATCCGTCCGAGATTTGATGAAGCTAAAGAAACGCAGCTTGCAGTTGCACTCTTCTGAGACGTTGTTGACATTTTTGTCATGGTCTGAGAGTTTCCATACAAGGGTAAAGGCAACCAAGAATGACCCTGTTCAGTAGACTTTGATTTATATCTCACCATGCAGCAGTAACACAAACCAAGCAAAGCTATGGCAGCCACAACTCCAATAGAAGAACCTACTATTATCCCCATCTTGCTTTTACTTGATGATGAACTGGGAAGGAGACTCTCAACTGAAGAAAGTCCATCCAAGCTCTTGAATGCATTACTGATCTTTATAACCTCCAATCCATTCATAGTGGCATTTGTGATATCTGCCATTGTATCAGGACCAACACTCACTGTCAAAATATTGGAGTCTGCTGAGGCATTGGAAACAAAGTCCTTATAGTAAGGCACAGACAAATCATTAGTTAGGGATGAGAGGTCAACGCTTCCAAGAGCTATGTCAGTATTGATGAACAAATTGAACACTAGAGTGTTGAGAGACTTGCTAAAAATATCACAAAAGTGCACCCGAATGAAATAGGAGAAGTTTGGATCCACAGTAAAGACCCAAGTGATGTTGAAATTTGAATTGGCCACATTTGCATCCCCCATTGCTTCAGAAGTGGCATAGACCCAATTGGGTGCTGTCTCAGGTGTAACACCCGGATGATACTTAATGCTGGAAGGGTTAACAGACACATTAGTGACTGAACTATTCACATGGAGGTATTTCTGATCATTCTCCCAAGTCCTTCCCAGGGTGTCATTCTGGGGAGTGAGCAAGGGACCTCCCACGTTTAAGCGATAAACAGTCTCAAAAGCAAGTTCAGAAAGGCCATTGAATGGTGCAGTTGGGTTAAGGGCCAATGCCTGATCAACAAACAAGTCATTTGGCATTGAAACAACTTCAATTGCATTGACGAAAGCTACAGCTGAACCATTTGAAGGAATGAAGGTGACAGTTAAGGTATCAGAGGTAACATTGATGGCATACTCTTTAAACATATATGAACCATTGTAGTTCCTAAAGGAGAAGTTGCACAAGAGGACAAAATCATCAGTGACCACTGTTATAACAGCTTCAGTCAAATTATGGGCTGAGTTGGTAAGAGGGAAAAAATATAGCCTCAGCCAGTGCCTACCTTCATCAACCTTAAACCTATAAGAAGCTTTCTCAGTGAAAATCCTAGCTGATTGATATATTGGGAAAGGGACACTAGAATTTGAACTAGCAACAACAGAATTCGAGGTTTTCAACTCCGGTGAAGAATGCTGTGAATCAGGGACGAAGGTGCGATCTTGGAAAGTGATACTTTGGGAGGAACCACAAGTAATTAGATAATTATCACTAGGAGTGAATGTAGCAGACGAACCATTCACCAAATACAAATAAACAACAAAAACAAAGGAAACCCACTTTACAAGTTTCATCATCCCCATTGTAGTTCCCCAAGAATACACCAATCCATAAAACAATTGTAAGCAATACCCTTTAAATAACCTTTAAGCCTTTAACCTTAACTTTATCTCTCGAGCCACAGAAAAACCTGCAATAACCTCGGATCTATCAAACTCAGAAGACAGAACCGGACATTTCCGTTATAAGCAACAGACAAAATACCATGATTCTAATTGCAACATCACAATTGATGAGACATGAATCAACACAAGACAAAGTTAGAATAAGGGTCTTAACAGGGAGCTATACTGTGTACTTACCCTTTAAGCCGCGAATAAACTTGCTTCTGCCAAAGTGATTAACTTGGCTCAGAGTCTGAAACAAAATGCGACCCAATTAAGATTACGTGAACCCCATCACCGAAATCCCATCAAGTTTAGCTTTTTAGTGTGGCCGCATTGCAAACACCTTTTCCAGGCTGTTGATTAGGCTGTCAATTACAGTGGGAAAAAGTGGACCCCAGAAAGAGAAAATAAGAATAAAAATCAAAAAGTGCTATCAAAGCTTCAAACTTGCAGGTTGAAACTCCCATACAACCAGCTGTTACTTGAAGATTCTGTGGTGTGGTGTAGTTTTCAAAACTCAGAATCTTCGTAACCAAAGTAACAAAATGAAGAAAATAATCAAATAAATAAATAAACAACGGAATGGAAGTTTAGGAATTGAGGCTTACAACTACTAAAAAGTTTCTATAGTATACAATATGATATGAATCAAATGACAATAAATTAATAATTGTGATTTGAAGTCTAAAGGAAGAAGAAAAACAAAAGAACATGGCTTGGAAGAAAATGGTTGTTGCGCTGGGTTCAACGATAAGTGGGACCCACTTTAACGCGGCTTCAAGATACAGAAGGGTCGGAGGTTGATAAAACCACATATCAGAAACTCTTAACACAGTTAACTTAGCTTTCTACCATGGCTAAAAGGTTTCCCTGGAGTAAATTATTATTCTACAATTTTTGTTTTTCACTATGCATTTCTTCTTTATTTTAATTTTAAAAATAAGAACATCTGTGTCAAAAAAGTTGTCTTGTTCTGATGGAAATGTTTGTCTCATTCAGTATCTCACACAGCAATGTCAACAAACCTTTAAATTATGCAGTGACATCCCTCGGTGTAAGATTGTTGCACAGGTTTAATTTATGTTTAATTATTTAGGGATTATTTAGTTTGATTTGATTTTTTATATACTGTTCATGTGATGATTTTTATATTGTTAATTGATTAAAAGTTATTTTAGTGTTATTTAAAGTAATTATAGAAATTAACTATTTTAGTATATATAGTAAATCCCAATTAAACAATGATATAAAAAGAACTTGTTAAACTCGTAAGATACTCTGATTATATAGTTTAACTCAATTCTTGTCTTATGTGTAAATCTTTTACACATGAATACAGGAATATATTCATATAGTAGGTTTCGATACAATATTTTTTTATAGGTTTTTGAATAATTTGATTACATCTTTTTAATATAAAATATGATTGAAAATGGGACATCCTCATTAAGAGTGTACTAATGCTTAAAATTAAGTTTAAATTCAGATAAAATGGATATAATCTTTTTTTAATCTTCTTAATTAATTCTTTCTTTTACTTTTAATTCTGTATATTATTTTGTTTTCATTGGTGTAATTGTGTTTTCTAATTACACATTTATTTTATTAAAAATATTAAAATTTTATCAAAAAGTTTTAAATATCAATTCATTTTTCCTTTAACAGTGGAAAACGAAAACATGTTTTTCCTTACACTTACAGTGACTTTTAACAACATTTTTTTGTCCAAATTTTTTGTTTCATCTGAATAATCAATTATTTTACTTAAAAATATTAAAATTTTAATAAAATATAAAGAAAACCAACTAATATCCAGATATGAATCTGGAAAACGAAACCAAGTTAATCTCAAATCCAGATTCCTCTATCACTACAAAACACTTAACACTATAGAGACATGAACATGATAAGAATTACTATAGAAAATAAGACTCAAACTATAACTTCTTACCTTCTTTAATCTTTCAAAATTAAAAAAGGAAAATTGATTCGAATATTGTCATGAATGTGTATTTTTATTACTCTTATCAAGAGATCTTTTATTTTTCATACTCACACTTAGATAAACAAACTCTACACTCTAGACTTGGAAAGATATGATAAACTCATAACTTTGCACTTCCAGTAAGTCAAATATAGTATTAAGATTGTCCTTTTACCGAAAAGATTTTTTAAAATATTTTAATTTTATGTTTCACCATTTCACTCTCTAAAAACCTTTTACATTAATAGTGACTTTTGACAATATTTTTTTGACCAAATTTCCGTTTTACTTAATAATCAGTTATCTTACTTAAAAATATTAAAATTTTAAGAAAGTATACAAGTTTTAAATATCAATTCATTTTTTCTTTTAACAGTGGAAAACGAAAACCTGTTTTTCCTTACACTGACAGTGACTTTTTACAAACTTTTTCGTCCAAATTTCCGTTTTATCTTAATCTTGACCTTTTACAGTTTTTCAAGTCAACTTTTAGATTAGGTAAGAATTTTTTTTCCTATAATAAAGTTTAATTAAAAAAAACAAAAAAAAACCCTAAATATACCTTCTCACATTTCATTTTCAAAAGTCAATTTCTCAAAGTTGTATAACTGTTTTTGGACCGAAAGACGGGTTAGAATTATGAATTTTGACGAATTTTTTCTTTTTTATTTTTGTTAACTTTTTTTAAAGGAGAATGATTTTTTTTGTAAATGAATAAAAAATTATTATAAACAAAAATAATGTAAATTAATTAATCAAAAAATTGAGACTAGCTTTAATTTAATCAGGGAGAAAAACAAATAAAAAAATAGTTTAAGTGTAAAAAGAATTAAAATGAGTATAATTCCAATTTTAATTTTATAATATAGTTAAAAATAGAATCTGTTATTATTACGTAATGTCTTTTTTATTGGTAATATATATATAATAAATATTGTACTATAATATTAATATGTTGTTATGATGAGTTAATTATTTAACAATTTTATTTGGAAAGAGTAAACATTAAAAAATGGATTAACTTCAATTAATGCAATTATAGTTAGGATTAAAGATAAATTTTGAATTTGAAAATAAATGTTTAACTTAATTATCTAAAGATCTAGAAAATAGTATTTTAGTAATAGTAGTAATTTAAAAATAATAAAAAAGTCCATTATTTTAATATTAAATGGTTTTAATATAAATAGTTCAGTTTCATTATTTTAAAACATATTATGTTGAGATTGTTGATAAGGGAAACACTGGTTTAGCTAAACTTTAATTTCATAGTGTTCTTGGTTTTTGATGATGACAATGCATTATTAATAACACATGTACTGATATATGTTACATGTTCAAAACTTTCTTGTGTATGAGTTCTTGAAGAACATGTTTGTGTTGATTCTATCTATATGTGCATATTCACTATTTTCTACATGAGATATCATTTGTGATTGCATAACATATGTTTTTAGAAAAGCAAACCACATGCACTTGATTGAACTTATATTGCGTGGCAAAATTGCAAGTTTTAAGTCGACTTCATTATGAAGAAAGTTGATTAAAACTCGTGACTTTGCACAAATTTTCAAAAACAGTGTTGTGAGTATTTTTGCAAAGGAAGATTTTCAAAACTGCATTGAAGAGACATAGTCGACTGTATGCGCAGACTACTCGACTTAGTTAGTTATGTTTCTGTTAATGCTTGTGAACTATAACGACTATATTTTGTTCCTTTGACCAAACATTAATTACTAGTCAATTGAATTAAATGTGTAATCAATTTGGTTGGTCTGACTACTGTTATTTGTTTTAACTATCTTAAATGTCTGACTGAAGTCGACTGTATTAGTAGTGAAGTCAACTACGGGAGCGTCTGTTTTACAGAAAACTATAAATAGACGTGATTTTGTTTTCCACAAAGACTTTGGTTATTCTAACATTTTCATGCTATTGTTTCAGATCTTGATCTCTATTAAAAGCTCCAAGAACTAATCAAGAAGACCGTGAAGATTGTTCTTTGATAGTTGCTTGAAGAGCAAGGTTGTCGTGCTAAAAGAAAGACTTGATCATACTGCACATTAAGGTGTTCTGGAAACGTGATCATCTACTTCTCTCGATCTTGTGAAAATTGCGGCTGCCCTGTTGTGATTACTGGAAGAGGACGTGTTGCGTTCTGGGAACTTTGAGGATTGTTCAAAGTTGACAAAGACTGTAGGAGAAGGGATATCTTGTTGTTGTTCTTTAGGTGTTGTATGCTTATATTTTGGTTAGAGGGTTAGAGAGGTGTTTTATATTTTAACGTGGAGGTCTCTATAGAAACCTTGTTGTAAAAACATTGACCATTATAGTGCATTTGCTTCCGGGTACAGGAAGGAAACTGAATGTAGGCAGTTTGGCCAAACCACAGTATAAAAACTGTGTTTCAATTTTCTATCCTTGATCTCTTTACTTTCAAGTCGGCTTTATTTTCAGTATAGTCAACTATTTTCTAGTGCACTTATTTATCTTTTTCGTTGAGATTCAAGAAACTTTGAAAGTTTTATACTTAAAGAAAAAGATTTTGAAAAGACTCTAATTTTTTATTTTCACCAATTCACCCCCCTCTTGGTGTTGAAACTAAGTCATTCTTTTTCGATTGAAGAATTGACACCGTAGGATTGATCTGTTCTTCAATATAAATCGATCTATTTCTCTGTTTGAGTAAGTTGAGTTTTCAACCCTTTTCCTTGATCTTTTCTTATACCTATTGCATTTAGGCCCCGCTTAGCTTACATATATCCTTTGAGTTTTCAGTTTGAGTCTCTCATGACCAATGGTTTTAAGGGTGTAACCTGAATAGAGTGGATAGAGTTTCCTTGGCTTTTAGAGCTGTTTTAGGACCCCTAGGGTTCTTTGGTCATCTGTCAAATAAGGAGAGCTAGTTATTTTAGTTTTGACTAATAGTCATGTTTTAAATTATATTTGTATCATTGTATGATAATTGAGTTCAGTAACTTAGTTGCCTTATGAAATTTGATTTGTTGAGTTTCATGATGAAGTTGGGTATGTGATAACGGTAAATTTTACGATTATCTGTGATGTAATTTTGATACCAAATCAACTCTTTGACCTTGAAGCTTGCTTAAAATCTTGTTTTTAGTTTAAATTTGTGAATAAGTTAGTCGAGGTTATACTTAATGATTTTTATCACTAATTCCTTCAATTTTGTATGTTATTGGTATGTTTTGGAAGAGGATTAAAGTATCAAGGAGTTGGAACCCAGGAAGGACCACAAAAGCACCATAATAGAAGGCTGTAGAAGGCTCAAGGATGCTTGGTTGCCCTTTTCTGGGGCCCTGGGCGCTGGTTGCCACGCAACCATGCCTAATTGCCCTCTTCTGGGGCGTTGAGTGTTGGTGGCCACGCAAGTAAGCCTGACTACCCATTCAAGGGCGCTGAGCACTAAAGATCTTGCAGTCACGCTTGGGCACCCCAGCCAGGGCGCTGAGCGCCATTCATTGCACAGGCTCACCCAGTTTCCCCAACGATGACCGTTGAGTGTCAGCGATGTTTTCTTATGTGGTACTTCTGACCTATTTAAAGGCTTTTACGTAGTAGGGTAGATATCTTTTGACGGTTGAAGCACAAAAACCCTATTTTCGACCCTTTGGAGCAAGATTGGGCATGCGAGAGCGTTCCTTTTCTCTTTCTAGGGTTTCCATCTCTGTTACATTCTTCCATTGTAAGCTAAGGTTCTCCATGACAATGGGGAGCTAAATTCATTTGTTGTTGGGGAAAGATGTAACCTCTGAACTTCATGTATTTGAACATGTTTTGAATATCTTACGCTTCTTTCATTGAATGATAATGATTTTCTCCTATTCTTAATGCTTGTTATGTTTTTGGTCATTAATAACTTATGAACCATGATCTGGAGGAATTCACCTAAAGGAAATATTATCTAGGAATAGAGATAGGCCATTTAGTTGTCTTAAGCTTCTTTTCTTAATGCGGAATTGGTTATTAGGGTGTCAAGAAATTAATGTCTAATAATTAAGGCTAGGATTTTTACACCAAGGAATTGGGTTCCAAGTAATTTTGTAAGTGACATTAGCATTCCAATGAAGATGAGTTCTAATATGCATGAAAGTGAAGTAAGTGAAATCTAGCCCCAACATCATCATCTCATATCATCTTAATACCATTCTTTCATTCTTGTTTTAGCTTCAAAAGATCAATTTATATTCAAAGTATTATGTTTACTTTTATTGCATTTAATTTCATTAAATGGAATCGTTCTTTAGTCTTAATTAGTTAAGTTATTATACGATTGTTTGGTGTCATGAGTCTCTTGGAAAACGATACTTGGTCTTACCATTTTATATTACTTGATACGATTTAGTACACTTGCCGATGAGGTAAAGTATGTTGAGTGGAATTTGATTAATTCTTGTGTGTAGTCTATTTGTTGATATTATACTTGATTCTTAATCAGTGGGGAATGTTAGTTTGGTTATTTTGATTTGGTTAATTGTTATTGAACTTTGTTGGATAATAGGTTAGAAGAATGGAGAGTTGTTGGTTTAAAATGAGGGCTTTTTTTACAAGTGAAATTCTAGACGAATGGTTTTTAAGTAAGTTCAAAGTTTAGGAACTATTTTTAGGTGATTTAAGACTTGGTCAAGTTTTAATTTTGTAGAAATTTGGTTTACATGCTGTCATGTGCATATTTGGGTAGTTAGATTGAGCTACTAAATTGAATTATTGTTCAAATGGACGAATTTGTATTCAATCTGTGATACAAATATGTTTACTAATCAATTGTAGTGTTGAGAATTCCAAATTTTCCATTTGAATAGGTCTTAAGCCCATTTAGATCAAATTTTAGGTTGTTGTCAAAAATTGACAAAGATAAACGATTATCAGACTGAATAATTGATTATTTTAGTCACAATTCTTTTTCTCTTCAAGACTCTCTAGAATAATTCATTATCTTATGTGATAATTGATTATCTCAATCAAAGTTCTTTCCTAGCTTGAAATCTCTCTGGAATAATCGATTATCCTATTTGATAATTGATTATTTGAGTCAAAGTTCATTCTTTATTTGAAAGTTCTTTCGAATAATCGATTATTAAGTAAGATAATTTATTATCTTAGAAGAAATAACTATTTTTTACTGACTGGAAGTGCAAAGTTGTGGGTTTATCATGTCTTTCCAAGTCTAGAGTGTAGAGTTTGTGTATCTAACTAGAAGTATTAAGAACAAAAGACCTCTTGATAAGAGTAATGAGGGAGCACACTCATGACTATATCCGAGCCAATTTTCCTTTCTTAATTCTGAAGGCTTAGGGAAAGTAAGAAGTTATAGTTTGAGTCTTGTTTTCTATAGCGATTCTTATCATGTTCTTGCCTCTATAGTTGTGTTAAATGTTTTGTAGTGATAGAGGAATCTGGATTTGAGATTAACTTGGTGTTCGTACCTTTATGAGAATTAGTTAAGGCCTTTGAGATAATTTCTTGTCTCGAAAAACGGTGATGAAGTGCATTGAAGTTTAGGAGTTAGAAGATCAGAGTTTTGGGTTTCTATGAGATTAGAATAAAATACTTCTATGAGATTTGATTTATGTTTTGTTTATGGGATTAAGGTTATGTGTTTTTTAAGTATTGTATATCTTTATGTTTGTTTGGTCAAACTGAGGTTACATGCAGAAGGTACTTCAATCTCAAAGTCAGTAAACATACAGTAGTTAATGCATAATAAATGCAATCACCTATCTCTTTATCTCAAACCTGTATTTATAGATTTCAGAATGGGTTTTCAATTATTGTGATCGTTCGGTCTCTCGGATGGTCGTCGTAGTCATTCTTGATTGTATGGATCGTCTGGTCCAAGATTGACCGAACAGATGATATAATTTAGTTGTTAACTCTAGTTATTTGTATTAAGATCTATTATATGCTTTAGTTATTCCAAATTGTTGAAAATAGAATGACTTAATTTCAATACCAAGAGTTGGGGGGTGAATTGGAGAAACACAAAATCAGAGTCTTTTAAAAAATCTTTTACATTAAAGGATGATCTTTCAAAACTTTCTTGAAACGCACGAAATAAGATTTTTCAAATGCAATGGAAATAATTGACTACGTGAGAAGTAAAGTCGACTTTGAAAATAAAAGTGCAGGGATAGAGAAATCAAACGCATGTTTTTATACTGGTTCGGCCAAACTACCTACATCTAGTGTCCTTCCAATCCTAGGAAGCAAATGCACTATAATGATAAGGGTTTTTACAACAAGGCTTCTATAGCGACCTTCACATCAAAATATAAAACACCTCTCTCACCCTCTGACCAAAATATAGGCATATATAAAACAAAGAAGAGCAACAAGATGTCCCCTCTCTTGCAGTCTTTAATTCTTTGAAGAATCCTCAAAGTCCAGAACGCAACATGTCCTCTTCCTATAATCACAACAGGGCAGCCGCAATCTTCACAAGATTGAGAGAAGTAGTCAATCACGTTTCAAACACCTCACTGTGCAATATGATCAATATGTGTTTGAGCACAAACACTTTTTCTACAAGCAACCACCAAAGAATGATCACCTCGGTCTTTTTTTATGAGTTCTTGGAGCTTAGCACGTTCTGTAAATCTGAAAAGAATCAATGAAATCGTTAAAATCAAAAAAGTCTATTCAAAAATTCAATTTGCGTCTATATATAGATTTTCACAAAACTAACGCTCCTTAAGTCGATTATGCTACTAATAGAGTCGACTATACACAAACAGTTATAACAGTTAGTAGCAATTAGACCAATTTAATTGATTACGCATTTAATGCAATTGAATCACAATTAAAGCTTGGTCAATGATATAAATATAGTCGTTAGGCATCACAAGCATTAACAGATTTTCAAAACATAACTAACTAAGTCGAGTAGCTTGCACATACAGTCGACTTTGTCACACTTCAATGTAGTTTTGAAAAACTTTCTTTGCAGAACTATTCATAGCACACATTGAAAAAGTTTGTGCAAAGTCACGAGTTTTAATCGACTTGCTTCATAATGAAGTTGACTTAAAACTGTTGTTTTGCCACATAAAATAAGTTCAACAAAAGTGCATGTGGTTTTTCTTTCCCAAATCAAGTGTTATGCAATCACAGATAATATCTCATGTAAAACACAGTGAATTTGCATACAATTACAGAATAAACACAAACATGTTCTCAAGTAATCATAAACATGAAAGTTGTGAACATGTAAACACATATCAATACATGTGTTATTAATAATGTGTTGTCATCATAAAAAACTAGAAGCTTTGTGAGATTGTAAGGTTTAGCTAAACCAGTGCTCTCCCTATCAACAATCTCAACACAAATTATATATTTATTCTGATTTGATTATAATAAAATTATTTTATATATATCTAAGACAAATATATTTTGACTTATTTGTTAGTATATATATATATATATATATATATATATATATATATATATATATATATATATATATATATATATATATATATATATTAGAAATATGAAGCCTTATATCTCAATCTAGAGGGGATGAATTGGATTTAACCTTTTTTCAAAAATCTTTCTCAAATCTTTAAAGAATTTTTTAAACTTGAAATCAATACCCAAAGATTAGATAAATCAACTAATTAAAGAAAATGTAAAAGAAAGATCAAAGAACACCAAGATTTATACTGGTTCAGCTTATCAAAAGCCTACATCTAGTCTTCTCCCAACAACTTGAGTTGAGAGCTTCCACTAAATCAATTTGAGTTTAGAATACAATGAAACTCTCAATTGTTATCCTCACAACTCTCTAATCAGATTACAACACAAACAAGAGAGGAAAACTCTCACTCTCACCAAATACAAGAGATGAACACCTTCATTCTCTAACCTGGCCTACTCGCACATGTGTTACACAATGTAGAAACAATGATACACTAATCAGAAACACACTCTTCAAGTGCAAATGTATCAGCAACAATGAAAACCACTTGGTCTTGAATGAATCTTTGAATGTATGATCACCAATGAAGCATGAAATCCTTCGAGAATTGTTCTTGAGAGAACTTGTATCCAAACTCAGAAAGTATGTCATTATATGAAAATTAGAATGTTAATGAAACAGGTATCGAGTCAGGTTTATATAGAAAATTCAAATCCTGACACAGTTTAATCGATTATGTTATCAACATAATCTATTATGTTTTTGCCTTTGTTTTAACAGATTATTACACATGTATAATCAATTAATTCAACACTTATGCCTATAATTGCTTCTTCTAACTGTCTTAACATATTAGGCTTCATATGTAACGGATTGGACCTTGCTTTCGGTTTTAATCAATTATAGAACTTATGTAATTGATTATCTTGCCACTTAGCCTAGTTAGTCATCCATTTGCCTTTCTTAATAGATTAAGTTATGTATATGACAAATTATGCATATCTGTCTGTCTTAATCGGTTATGTAACTTATGTAATAGATTATAATTACCAAAACCTAGATTCTCAATCTGTTCTAAGGCTTATTTTAGTAATCATGAATGGATTAAAACAACTAGCAGTAATATGTTAATGATTTAAACACTTGTTATGCCATTTTTGTTGGAAAACAGGTAGGCTTCGTTTTTACACCAAGAGGGGGGGTGAATTGGTGATATTTCAAAATCAAAATCTTTCTGCAAAATTTTATCAAAAGTATAAACCTTTTTGAACTTTCTTGAAATGCAAGTAATAAAAATTTATATGCATTGGAAAAACGTAGTTGACTGCGTAATGTTGGGGCAAATCGGCAAGTGTACCGAGTCGCACAAGTAATATAAAATGGTAATACCAAGTATCGTATCCCAGAGGACTCTCAGCGCTGAACAATTGTGTGAGAACAAGATTAATTAAGACTTAAACTAAAAATAGATCATGGGTTTGTATTGCAAAGAAAATAACATAAAGCAAATTAAAATTGATCAGTGGCAAAAGAACACAGAGATGAATGGGGGTTGGTTTGTATGAGATGGATATGTTGTTGGGGTTAGACTTCACCAGGTTCCCTCTCTTTATTCATAATGCCAATGTCCCTCACTAAAACACTTAAACCCGATGTCTCGGTAAATAAGCATGTCCCTAATTACCAGTTCATACAATTCCTAGCATTCCTAGTAAAAAGATGTGAAGATCAGGAGGTTAAGACGACTAAGACCCATACCCTCATGTCTGAGCAATATAACCCTTAGGAGTAATTTAACAAGGACTTGAATTGAAAGGATCATGTCGGCACTCATGCAACTCACAGATAATGCTATTGTATAAGCAAGAATAAGAACAGATAAATTACTCTAACAATTAATGGAAAAAGCATATGGAATTAAGAATCAGTTCAAATACATGAGAGTTCACAAGGTTACATCATTCCCCAACAACAAATAAAAATTAGTTCCCCATAGACATGGGGGAACTTTATGAATAATGGAATAAAAGAAGAGAATGAAAGACTAAGAATTGGCTAAGAGTGTATTGCAATGCTCTTCTCTACCAGGGATGCAAAACCTAGAGCCCCAGGGTCCTTTAAATAGTGCCAGACGTGTCCCAAAGTGCGGCACTGTCCAAAAGAATCAAATCAGAGTAGAATCAAGGCCCGATCCACATGAAATCATGCTCAAGCATCGCAGGGAGCTCGCCCAAGCGTGAATTGAGGGTCATGTGGCGCTTGGGCGTCATTTTTGGACGCCTAGGCTTCGGGCGTTCGTCGCCCGGGCGTCGGGTCCATCGCTCGGGCGACCAACGGTGATTTGCAGCTTCGCTGTTTCGTGTTCATGTCGCCTGGGCTTCGGGTTTTCTCCCTTCTTAGTGCCTTTTTGACCCCTTTTGAGCTCCATCTTCATGGCTTTTCACATCTTCTTCCAGTATTGCTTCAATCTCTGTCAAAACAAGGGGAAATTGTTAGAAAAGTGTTAAAATCAACCTCAACTCTCTTATTCACACAATTTACTGAAAACACATGAGTTCAAGCAAGTTTCTTAGTGAAAAATTGTGCCTTTAGTATCAAATTCTCATAGAAAATAACGGTGTTTTAATCTGTTATCATGTAACAAATAAGGTCGACTGGAATTAAAGAGTGCAGGGATAGAGAAAATCAAACACTGGTTTTTATACTGGTTTGGCCAATAATGCCTACATCCAGTGTCCTTCCAACCCAGGAAGAAAATGCACTATAATGGTTGCGGTTTTTACAACAAGGAATCTATAGAAGACCTCACGTCAAAAATATAAATCTCCTCTCTAACCCAAAACCAAAATATAGCTGCAATAACCCAAAACCAGACTTGCATCAAGAATCCCCTCTTCTGCAATCTGAACCACGTTGAACAATCCTCAATGTGTAACCCTTGTATCACAACAGGTCCAATTCCAGTAGTCTTCACAGGATGTCAAACCTTCACAAAACGCAGCAGTCTTCACAAGATGCCAAGCCTTCAAAAATCAACTCAGAAGCACCTTCTTTGTGCAGAATATGATCAAGCAGAGAGCACGCAAGCTCTTTCCCTTTGAATCTCTCTCAAGAAAGATCACCATCGTCTTCTTGGAGAATTCTTGGAGCTGTTAATACAGAGAATTCAATCTGAAACAAGAATCAAAATGTTAGATCATCAAAAGTCTCTAAACAATTCGTGTTCAGCCAATTTATAGTTTTCTATCAGTCAGATTGTTTCTCAGTCGAATAGCCTACTAATTCAGTTGACTGTATTATTACAGTTATAATAGACAGTCAATATAGAGGCTCTCAGTCAACCAAAATCAACACACATTTAATATAGTTGACCAAGTCATCAATGCTTAACTAACTTTTAAAAATATAGCCGTTGGAGAGCAAAACATTAACAAAATTCCAAAACAGATTAGAGATACAGTCGAATGTACACAGAACAAAGTCGACTGACTCAAATAAAAACACTTTGAAATTCTTTTCAACTCAAAACATCACTTAGCACTGATTCTCAAAATCTATACAATAGTTTTAGCATAGTCGAATCCATTAGCAATGTAGTCGACTGTACTATAACTTTGTCACACAGTTATAAGTTCACGAAAGTGCTTGTGATTTTTCTCTTTGAAATATGTGCAGTAAAATATATTTAATAAAGCATTTCACATTGCACATAAGCATGTAAGCATGTTCCACAAATATATCAAACAATCAACATAGGAACATACATCACAGTACATCAAACATGTTCAGCATATATAACAATCAGTACAGTATAAGAACATGTAATGCAACAATACATGTACTGTTATTAAGCAATATGTTGTCATCATCAAAAACTGAATTGATATAGAGTTTGTGTTGTCAACAATCTCAATAATTTTGTTGTGCAAGAATGATAAAAGCATTTCTAATCATTTAAACATATTCATCATCAAAAACTAAAATGTATTAGACTTTCACTTATTAGGTTGTAACATCTTACAAGTTTTTAACATGTTATTTTTTAATGGTAGTGATTAAATTAATATATTTATTTCACTAAATGCAAAAATTAATTTTTACATAATTTATTTAAAACCATTTACATTTGTTTTAGATTTGATGTAGATATTTCTAATATAATAAATTTAACATATTTTTTGCAATTGTACAACCACTTATGTAATGTGGAGTGAAAAAAAAAACAATCTTCTTTTCCTTCATTTTCCTTGTTTTTGGAAACTTCATGGTCTTCATCTTCCCTACATCATCATTGTCATCTTTTGTGCATCATCATCATCATACAAAATCTTCCATTCATCTCTCTTGTGCACATCATCACACACAAAGTTGGGCATGCAACATCTACTAGCCATTTGTCATCCTCCATTCAAATAGAGAGGATATCACAAAAAAAAGGAAGAGAGAAAGAACATAAAGAGAATCAAGGAAAATGTTTTTCACAGAGAAAAAATATAAAAAATATAATTGTTTGAAGATATAACACTCACCAATTTTCCAACATTTACAAAGCACAAAAAATTCATACTAAGAAATGCATAGTACCAACAACAAAAGGAAGAAAAATTTAGAACCCTAAACCCTAAGGTTGCAAGTCTCTATTTGGCATGGTGAAGTTGGACAACCAACAATTCAATTGCGTTGTTTACCTTGCAATCAAGATAGATATAAGAGGAACCGAGATAGATCTACACGTAAGCGTTGTAACAGTGGAGATGTTAAAGAAGGAAGCCTTGCATATTTGTTTGAAATGAGCATAGTTGCACTAGTGGTGAATCGGTAGTCATGTAGATTTGAGAGGAGAAAACCATGTGCATATGCCCATATCTGGTTTGAAGAAGAGGGGAAATGAAATTTGTATGAAGGAAGAATAATATGAGACATGGGCATTGCAGTGAAAAGGGAAAAATGATTTTGGCTTGGAAAATGAGAGAGAAAGAAGTTGAAGTGAGGAAGAAAAAGAATGTTGCGTTTTGGAAGAGTTTAGGATTTTTAAGTCTTTTTTACATCAGTTCTTATTACAACCGATGTAAATAGACCAAACATGAGTAAATTTTTGATCGGTTTTTCTCTCACCCAATATAATAGTTGACTTCAACATAGATTTTACAGTGATTTCATAATGAACCGATGTAATATAATCTTTTATTACAAAATCGTCATCTCCTTTTTTATTACATTGATTCCTTGACAACCAACCTAATATCTCGTTAGGTTCCCATTGTGCACTAGTGTTTGATTATGTTTCTCTTCTTCATTTGGTAAGCTATGGTTTTATTTTTTTTTTGTTTTAGAAACGATGTTGCTCTTATGATTGTACTTTCTTCTTTATTGTTAATACAAGTATATTTGTTAGTATCTTTTCAAGTCAAGGCTTTAAATCAAAACATTTCATGTTGTTTTACCTTATTTCAAGAGATATGACCTTGATTATATATTGATGCCTACATACTTCTTTTAATATTTTGATTTCTTGGGATTTTAATTTACTATTCTAAACCCACTTTCAATCACTGTAATTTTTTAGGTTTTCACTTTTTTAATGACTTTATGACGTTTATGTTGAGGTTGGAATTTCATTACGACTACTCACCGTAACATATTATCTCCATATTGATTAAATATACTAATGAAAAACTAACCCTAGCCCTAAATTTTGGGTTATAATATAATCTATTTCTAATTTCACATAAAAAATATTCTAATAAAATTTATTAAATCTTAGATGTTACTTGGTCACTTAAAAGTCAGAAATTTAAAAATAAGAAATTTAGGGAATGTTATGTTCTTTTTATTGTGCTAAATAAATTTAGAATCTCTCTTTTATAAAGTTAATTGTTCTCTAATGTCTCAAGTTTTGTGCTTTTGTATATTTTATGTGTTGAAGATTTCGTGTTGAAACTCAGAAGCTACTACCTCCTAACCACCATGACTAATCTCCATGACCTAACAAGGGTACCACTAAAGACGATAACAATGACAAGAGTTTGAGCCATCATAGGTAAACACTTATGTGAATCTTGTTCTTCATCTCACATGCGACGTCACAACCACCATTATGCACCTCTATCAGTGACGCCGCTTAATGCTAGAGGTGTTTATGAATTTTGCGTCAGCGAGAACCCCAGCATTGGCATCAACAAGAACCACCACGAGTTTGTTGTTACCCATATTGCTTTTCGTTGCTGATCCTATTCTAGCCCAATATTGGTGTGTGTTACCCCTACCCCTTTTTCTCTCTTTCTCTATTTCTATTCTTGTTTTGTGATTTAGATTCACCATAATTGGTAATTGTTGATTGTTGGTTATGTGTTAGAGTTACGTAGAAGATCAAGGAAATGAAACAATTGGAGATGATGGAGCAATAGAGAGGGAAGAAGCTGCTCCCATTTTAATTAACGTCGTTGATCAAAACCGATGCTTTTGAAAATACAATGATATAATGGTATCAAAGTTTTAAACATTTCCAATTTTATATACTATTTCAGAAGAGAAAATAAACATATTTATCTCTATATTTTACTAACATAATTTATTTTTCATTTTATATAAAAAATTAATTAGTTTGTATGAAATCTCCCATGTGACATCCCAATTATATAATATTAATAATCATATAATATAGGCGTCATCATCCAAATAAGAGAGAACGGTTTAGAAATAGACTTGCAAATAAGTCTTAAAGTTTACAGTCTCACCAGAGAAATACCAGAATTTAAAACTTTAAGATAAAAGGTATAAACCTTAATCTTAGACATAAAGAGTATTTCAAGATACATAGGTTCAACAAGGAAAGGAATTCCTAAGAAGACTAAGCTTGCAACATCATCTTCATCCTCCAACTCTTGCTCCAAGGGAACCTCCTCAACGACATCTGCTCTCATCCAAGTGGATGATCATTGCAAGAGAAAACATACCCAAACAACATACAACACAAAAGTAAGGGTGAGCTAGGTAAACAAACATTATAACATATAAATTACTCAATCATACAATAAACATACCATAATCCTCATAAACTCAACTCATTCAACAATCATATGAATATCGAACTCTTAGCAGGTTCTACACTTGCAGTGGTACTTTACCCAGCTACATCTTATCCTACTCTGTCCCCCAAAGTGGATCTTCAGATAAGGATGCACTTACTTGCTAGCTCAATCATCTTATCCTACTTTGTCCCCCAAAGTGGATCTTCGGATATAAATATAACCACTGAAGCTACATCCTTCCTACTCTGTCCATAGATCTTCGTTAAGGACTTCCCACTCTCCACCACATAGCTTTCTCTCTACGTGAGATCGAGACTATTGAGAGCATCGGAATGAATCCCTAAGTCCGAGCTCCTACATTCATACATACAATTCTTGACATTTTACATTCATACAAACAACACTTTATACAAAATCAACAAGAAGTTCCTCCCTGGAACTCTATTCCACACCTTCCATTCACAATTGTACATTTCAAAATATTACAATCTATAATCCTTTCTTAAAAATCACTCCTAAATACTCTGCCACTACATATTTTCATAGACAACATCACTTATTGACACAGGTTTCTCCATAACCTTTAATTACCAATACTTAAGTAATTCAAACAGCTTGGAAACCATCATCAATGGCTCCGGAAGGGTCCAAACCCCCAAAAACGATATAAAGAACATCCAAAAATGATACCCGAAACCCCGAAAACCACCTAAAACTGTCCTGGATGATTTCTCAACGACAATAATCGATTATTACGTGTGATAATCGATTATTTACGAGAACTTTGAAGGAAATACAACCCTCTGACTAGAATAATCGATTATCATGTGAGATAATCGATTATTCTTATCAGTTTTTGACAGCAAACTGATTTTTCTGGTTTTGGTGCATCTGAGACATATCCAAATGATCAATTTAAATCTGTAACACTACTATTGATATGAAATACGTTTATAGATGAAAGTAAAGTATTGCATTGATCATTTGGATAGGAATTAGATGTACTAAACCAACACATTCCACTCCAAAACATCAAACTCAATAGCTAGAGAACCCCAAACCCAATTCTAACACTTTGTATCTATTTTGACCAATTTGGTGACTCAAACTAGTCCCAATCCACTTGCTAAAACTTCCCCAACAACCCAATTATACCCCAAACATCCATTGCTCAAAATCACCTCCTCACTTCCCTAATTTGGCCTAACTTCAACTCTAAAACTCCAAAATCATTGACTTAATGACCCAATTTCAATTCCACTACTAAGAACATGTTTTTATCCAGTTTTATGATTCTAGTAAGTCACAATAGACTTCCTAACAGTACCCTAACCGTCCAATTGCACTCCAGACAAGAATTGCTCAAAGTCACTATCTTAGTTCCACTAAAAAAGGCCTAGAACACTACCAAACCACCAAGTTCTCTACTCAACAACTCTTACAACAGTTTCATCAGCACAAACACCTCCAATATACACAACTCCATAAATCCAACACACCAAAGAAGGCACATAAACAATCCAATACATATTTACTAATTCAACCTTACAAAATATGCAACTCAAGCCATCAAAACATCATTTATGTCCAAGCAACATGCCAATTCATAAAATAACACACATACACATCATATCACATATTTACAGAAAATATCTAGCTCCCCTTACCTGGAGGGTTGAACGTTTAAACAGTACAACTCTAGGAGTCACTTCACAGCTCTCACACAGCACAACACTCAACGGAACCCTAAGAACCACCAATGTGTGGTTAGGAACAGCTCTTAGAACCAAGTTTTAGACCGAAAATGAAGGAGAATGCCCTTAATAGCTTTAAACCAGTGGAATGACAAAGCCCTAAGTTAAGAAATAGCGGAGAAGAGGAGAAAATACTTACCCGCCGAAGAACGCAAAACTGTTCGGATGGTTACGAAGCTCTTGACAGGGCGATCGTAGGAGTACTACCTAATAGATCATGCACTAAGTCAGAGCACTGGAAATTTAGAGAGAAAGCAGAACAAATTGGAAAGCAAAGTTTTTAGAGAGAGAATGAGATATGACTAAATGAATCAAATTTTCTCTAGAAACTCCCTTCTCTAAGGCTAAGGCTCCCTTAAGTTATGGGTCTGGCTACCCCAAAACATAGGACCCAATGATCCTAAACTTTTTGAGGTCCTTACATTCCAAATTGATGTAGATATTAAAAGTGTGATAGAATAAATTTAAATAACTTCTTTTTCACTCTTATAATTGATGTTTTCGTTATAACAACATATTTATTCACTAAAATAATATTTTTATTATAATTAAATTTTATAAAAGTATTTTTCCTCCAGAGACACGTTAACTAAAACAATAAATTAAGAAACATAAAACACCGATGCAATACACAGAAAACTTAATAGTTTTATTTAAAAATGATTGACACTTGTTAACCGCCTGGATATATGTAATACTTTATACATGTTGATATGTTTGATATGTACTAAATGATAATCTATCTTGCGATAATAAAAGTGTTATAAAAGAAAAAGAATCCCAATTCGTCCAATCCGAATTGGAAGAGGTTCCAATTGTACGTGAACACCACGTCGTTTCAGTGCTATAAAATAATAAATAAATTTACTGTTATACATAATGAATAATTTTTAATACCTTTTAATTAGACTACGTCCATTTTTTTTTTAATGATGTTTTTATTCCGACCCAATAAAAACTCCTGCCATAAACTTGATTTCCTTTTTTGTATTTATAATTCTCCCTTCTTTTTTCTTAGTTTTACGTCTAAAGCATGTTTGGTTTTTGTTAAATGAAGAAAGATTTTAATTGCCGTTAATTAAAGCTTTCCAAAGGAGAAAAAAAAATATTGGCTAACCCAGCAAAACCAAATTCTTTTTTGTGTGCGAGTTTCTTCTTACACCGTATCAAATTCTTTCTGCACCTGTTTTGTGTTAGTAAGTCTATCTGATTTATGCACAGGCCCATGTGTTCTAAATACTATGGGGATTTATTTTTGTACCCTCGTATTTTCCTTTTGCACTTGGTAAATATGAAAATCTTTATTATTATGGTTTATCAATTGTGCAATCCAAAAGCTTTTTATCCAAAAAATTACTTTTGAGTTATGTAATATGAAAATTTAAAAAAATGATTTTGAAAATTTGAAAGTTATTTTTTGACGTAAAAAAGTTTTTATATAATATAATACAAAAGTCTTTTTTTTTTTCAGAAAATCAAACTTTTAGACTGTGAATATCAAAAGGTTTTTTTCATTATACACTTTGAAAGTTATTATTTAAAATTGATATGCTTCCATTAAAATAATGTGTACTTAAAAAAACCGTGAGAGTAGAAATGTAAAACGGGATGAAATATGATCAAAAGAGCGACAAAGCAAGGAGACAGAAAAATCAATGGTAAAAACATGAAAAAATATGAAAAAAATAAAAGTGTAAACAAGTACAAATTAAGCTACCGATAAAAAAATGTACAAATTATAAAAAGAAACAAGAGATATTTTAATTTTAAAAATTAATTCCTACTATTATCACTTTAATTTTTAAATTCGTTTATTATGTTTTAAAAATATAATTAATATTAAAAATAAATTGTGATAATTTAATATTATATATATCATTTGTATGTTGTTCGTTATCTACCGAATGTTAGTCGTCCACTCATCTATTTAGCGAATCCAATGCATTTTTGTAATAATAATGTTTTGCTAACAAAATACATATTTTTGGCAATGAATTAATGCTTTGATAAAAGGTAGCTTAATGCAGAAGTATAAAGTATTAATGAAATTTATCTTATCACAAAGAATTTGGATGAATGATAAGGAATCACTTTCGCAATCACATCCATCATTAAGACGGACAACATATAACAGCAACATTGGTAGTGAAGTTTGCAATGCCAAAATAACAACGATAATTTATATAACTATTTAAACATAAACAATGTCCCCATAGCATTTAATTAAACCTAAAATAACTAAAACATACCTTCACTTCATAAATAACAAAGCTTGCCAGACATTAAAATATGAAATTATATTATTAAAAATCACAATAACAAAAACTTGTGTAACTTCAGAATCTTAACTTGTCTTTTCCAATTTTCCAGGAAAACACTCAATACTGAAACATGGGAAGAACTTAAATTGAGAAAGAAAGACAATCCAATTTTTACTTTTTTTCTTATTATCCTTTACCCATATTTCCTTAAAATTTTCCATTGAAACTGTATTTGTGGAAAAAACAGATATTTGATATTTCAACATAGAGGATCGTTGAAGTACATTATTTAACACGCTTTATGAATTAAAATTTATAAAATTGAGGGAAGTATTCATTAAACAAGACGCTGGTTAGTCGTAGGTGAAATTAAAGCAGAAACTATTTTTCTTAACAATTTCTTTCATATACACGAGATTCTGATAAAGCCATTTCTTCTACCACTCGAAGCAACAAGCATTAAACACTGAGAATAAGTGTTTTATGATGAAAAATATCAGCACTTTAGTGATTTCTCTACCATAGAAACAAAAAATGTGACACTAAATACTGTAAAGATAGCAAAAAGTACTATATTTAAATCTTTTATGTAAAAATTTCACTTTCTACAGTAAACAAGTATCTAACTTGTTGGCTTCCAGAGGAGACAAGATAATGTTGTAGAACAGAAGAAAAGTATCTGAAAAACAAAAACAAAAAACAAAGAAGAAACTAATAAACGAAAACATAGATTATATTGTGTATTACATATACTGTGAGACATTAACAAATGAAAATATTAAGGTGGTGCTCATCTGTAAGATTTGAGAGTGGCTCCACAAAAAGTGCAAATAATAGCTTTCCAAGATTTGGAGTAAAATGGAATGTAGCAAAATCTGGTTTGTGTCATCATATCCGCCACGCTGGCTCCGCCGCCGCACCGCGAGCACGTCCCCGCCGCCGGCTTGCTCCGCTGCACCTTCCTCCTCTGATCCACAAGAAAACAGAAACACACCATTTCTATTGGATCGAAGTCTTACGTTGTTCTGTTTGACTCTTTCTCTCTCTCTCTCTTCTTTTTTTGGAAACTTGTCTTGTGAACGGAGAGAGACTTTAATGGCTGCGTGTGCCTACCATAATATGTCAATTCAAAACAGTTATTTATTAGCAAGGGAAATCAAATCAACTGATTGGGGCGGGGCAATTGAATTTGGTAGCGTTGGATGAACGCCACGTGTTGGAGAAATTTGATGGATGTAGGACACGTGGCTTGCTTTTTCACGTATTGATGGGAATCGATGGCTTTTTGGTTGAATGATGGTGAACACTGATGGCTGAACATTTGGCCCGTGAAGTTACGGTTGTGAATGAGTAAATGAGAGTAAATAAATGTTTGTTGTGAGATATTATCGATAGAAGTGCTTGTACATGATGATTATGACTACACTCTCTTCTATGTGTTTCCAAACAAGTATAGATGAAAGAAGTGCATAAAAAAAAAAACGTTTACATCATCGAGGTGCTTGTATGAGAATTTCAAGTAAGTTTTTATATTTGTAGTTGTCTCAATTAAATCTTAATATTTGTAAAATTGAGCTAATTTGGTTTAAATATTTGAATTTATTAAACCTTGTCTGTTAAATATTTAAGGTATTAATAATTGTTGACGTGTTGCACGCTGATGTCAAAGTATTTGATTATGTGAAATTTTTATTTAATTTGAGACATTATGACATGGCATAATCGTCTTTCTTAACAATCTCCTCCCCATTCCTGCAACTGGAGTTTCCCTCTGCAAGAAAACACTGCTCTTCCAATTACGTAAGTCTCTGTTTTTGAGAAACCACAACCAGAAGTGTCGGTCAACTCCCCCAAGCCCTCCAAGCTCCCGAACCGCAAAATCCCCGGTGACTAAGGTTCGCCGGTCATCGGTCCCTTAAAGGACTGTCAAGACTATTTCTACAATCAAGGGCGTGACGAACATTCCTCCCAGTCCTTTCATCACCTTCAAACCAAACGTCGTCGTTCTACTCGACGTCAGGAGCTTCTTTGTCCTCTTCGACACCTCCAAAGTTGAGAAAAAAATGTTTTCACCGGAACATACATGCCCTCCACCGACCTCACTGGCAGCTACAGAGTCCTCTCCTACCTCGACCCTTCCGAACCTAAATACGCCCTCCTTAAGCAGGTCTTCTTTTTCCTCCTCAAGTCCCGATGCGCCCACGTCATCCCAGAGTTCCACGCCTCCTATAAAGACCTCTTCAACCAGCTCAAGTTCGACCTTGCCGAAATAGGAAAAGCCAACTTCGACGACGCTGGGCAGTCAGATGCGAGGAGGAGACACCTAGTGGTGCCGCCGAGCGGTTTTGCGATTAGGGGAAACCGCCGGCCGGTAGACCCCTGCCGCCGGGCGGTGGCGCGATTTAGGAGAAACCGCCGGGTGGCATAAGTGCGACGTCGGGCGGTTGTCAGATGGGCTTGGGCCTATTTTTTGTGGCGCTCCTCAGCTATAAATAGCCCTGTTACGATTTCATTCTTATTCTTTTGGTAGAAGAGGGCGGCCAGACCTAATTTTCACTCTCTGGAGAGGATCTCTTGGATGCTTAGGCTCCTTTCAATCTTTTCTGGGGTTTGTTTTCCATTTCTTCCATTATTTTCATCTTGGTTCACCATGACAATGGTGAACTAAACCCTTTTGTTGTTGGGGGAACAATGTAATCTTTTGATACTCTCTTTTATTGAAACTCTTGTTTAATTATATGATTGTCATATGCGTTTATTATCAATTGTTGGGTTCTCATCTGTGCTTAAAGCTTTTATCATTTAACTCATTCGATAACTGTTTGTTTGCCTTTATTGATACGGGGACGTACAGTACTGGCATGAACTGGTGAGAAAATCCTTGATTAATGAAATACCACCTAGGGATAGGGAGGTAGGACGATCAATTATTTTTGTTTCTGTTCAGTAATGCATTGCTAGTTGCTAGGGGAGGCTAGGGATAGCAAGCCGGTAATTAGTAATAGGCTCTTTTCACCGAGGGATCGGGTTAAGGATAGGCCAAGAAAGTTTGCATAACAATATGATAATAAAGCAATTTAAACAAGAGGAGTAAATAAGAGAGAGCGGATTATATGAAATTGTAAACCCCCAACAACTCAATTCATTCGTACTCTTTTCTCGTCAACTGAATCAACGCATTGCATGTTTATTTTGTGTTTTTGCATTCCCACAAATTAATTTTTCTCTACATGTATGTATGTATGTATGTATGTATTGTTGAGATTGTTGACAACACAATTTCTATATCACTCTAGTTTTTTATGATGACAACACATTGCTTAATAACAAGCTTATGTTGTTGCTGCATTACATGTTCTTATGCTGATTGATTGTTATATTTGTTGAACATGTTTATGTATTGCGTTACATGTTCCTATGTTGATTGATTGGTATATCTGTGGAACGTGTTTATGTGCTTTATGTGCTATGTGCAATGCATCATTACATACGTTTTACTACACATGATTTAAAGATGAAAACCACAAGCACTTTCATGATCTTATCACTGTGTGACAAAGCTATAGCACAGTCGACTACATTATTAATGGATTCAACTATGCTAAAATCTTTGTACAGATTTTGAGAATCGGTGCTCTGTGAATTTTTGAGAAGAAAAGAATTTCAAAGTGTTTTGCATATTGAAAGTCAACTATGTGCGCCACACATTCGATTGTGTTTATTGTATGATTTGAAATTTTGTTATGCTCTTGCACTCCAACGGCTATATTTTTAAAAGTTAGTTGAGCATTGATGACTTGGTCAACTGTATTAAAAGTGTTTTGTTTTTGGTTGACTATATGCTATCAGATTAACTGAATTAGTAGCGTATTCGACTTAGAGTCTGTCTGATTAACAGAAATCTATAAATAGGCTGGACACGATTATGTTCAGAGACTTGTGATGAACTGACAATTTCATTTCTGTTTCAGATTCAATTCTTTGTTTTAAGAAGCTCCAAGAATTCTCCAAGAAGACGATGGTGATCTTTCTTGGAAGAGATTCAAAAGGAGGTTGTTCTGCGCACACATTGATTGATCATATTCTGCACAAAGAAGGTGCATCTGGTTTGATCATGTTGAGGCTTCACATCCTTGAAGACTGCTGCATTGATTTTCTGGCTTGGCATCCGTGAAGACTGTTGGTTTAGACCTGTTGGTGATTACAGGGGTTTGTTCACTTTGAGGATTGTTCAAAGTGGTGTTTGGCAGATTGCAGAAGATGAGATATCTTGTTGCAATTCTTGCTGTTATTGTTGCCTATAGTTTGGTTAAGGGTTAGAGAGGATATTTATATTTTTGAAGTGGAGGTCTTCTATAAATTCCTTGTTGTAAAAACCGCAACGTTTATAGTGCATTTGCTTCCTGGGTTGGAAGGACACTGGATGTAGGCATTGTTGGCCGAACTAGTATAAAAACCAGTGTTTGATTTTCTCTATCCCTGCACTCTTATTTTACAATCGACTTTATCTTTAACGAAGTCAACTACGTTTTTTCGCTGCATACAAATTTTCATTATTTGCATTTCAAGAAAGTTCAAAAAGTTTTATACTTTGATTTCAAGATTGCGAAAAGATTTTATTTTTGATACAACACCAATTCACCCCCCTCTTGGTGTAAAAACGAAGCCTACCTGTTTCCCAACATGTATGTATATTTTGAGTGAATGAACATGTAATTGTTGAAACATTAGTAAAAGAAAGATGGTGGGAATTTTGTTCGCCATCTGCTTCAACTTCTTCAGCGATTGGGAATCACACGTGACGATGCTTGCCATAATCTTTTGTTTACCACCTGCTTCAACTCCTTCGGCAGGATGAAGTTGTTCTTCCTCAACATCATCAAGTGGATAGGATGGGTGGGGGTGAAGCTCCTCGCGTAGGAGATTCAGTCTGTCGTGAGAGACGCCTGGTGCAGGAGATTCGTTGGACGGTGGTGGTTGTTGTTGGTGGCACCGGTGGAGCAGCGATGGTAGAGGACGCAGAGGGGGAGGGAGGAGACGACACACCTCTTTAAATGTTAGGTGGAATTGAGATGTTAAAACACATAACTCACTAAATTTAATGACAATGACACGTTCTCTTACAAATAATTACAGCTCAACATCTAATAGGGAATAACATGCTTAGAGAGAAATAGCCTAATGACAATTAAGAAATGGAAATTAAAAAGATTTAAAATGGAAGAGATAAGGAAGAGAGAACTTATGAACTTGAGGAAACGCCACTTGAAATTATCCAAGATATGTGCCAAGGTTGGATCGCCACTTGTTTTGCACAAGATAAGATCCTAAAATTGACTATGAGACATGTTTCTATCTCAAAGAAGAAATGCAAGAATGCAAATCACTCTTAAAATTGATTCATTCAAAGGTGTATACAAAGGAGAACCCTAGGTTGCTTATATAGCCTTAAGGATCAGTTAAGTGGGGAGATTTAAGGGATGTGGGACTTGGAATGCTTCACAAGCTAACTAGCAGCATCCCAAGTGTAAATTAGTCCCACATCTCTTAAATCTTCCATTCCTAAAGGGTTTATAAGCTTCTTAGCAAGTTTAGAATTCAAAAGCTACAAATTATTCATGTTTACTTGCACTACAAGCAACAAAAGGAGAGCCTATTTAGTCTTCTTTTCTTTTAAGTCCAAGCTATGTGAAGTCCCACATTGCTTGTACTATAAAGAAAAGAAGAGTTTATAAGCTTCTCTACAACTAAAAATAAAGAAACAACAAAAAAGGCAAATATAAGCCAATGAAACCTATTCTACTATTTTTTATGCTTTTTTGTCACTCTGGAAATTCTTCATTGTTGCCCCATCTATGATCATATCAGCATCTGGTAACACCGTTTGAGAACATTTAACGGACATGGCAAAATTGGCTCAATTTTACAAATATCATGACCCAATTGAGACAGTTGCAAATATGAGGACCCACTTGAGATTCCCATATAAATATGAGGACCATCCAAGGGTTTAAACCAAAAAAGTATTATGGATAGCCTGATATCATTTGATATCATTTACGATAAATAATGAGTTGGTGACCCTGGTTATGTAATGACTAAAAGACTGGGAAAAAAGTCACTGACTTTCAGTTTTAACAGGATTAAATATATTATGTAAAAATATATTTTTCTTAACAAATCTCAATTAATGCAAAAAGTGATTAGTAAATTATCATTAAAACGCTATTTATAATGTTTATCTTGTTTGATCATTGGCTTATTTGAATGGGTCAACACTTAAGGGCTTATTGTTTTGAAGTCCAATGACTAACTTACTTGTTAAGCAAGGCTTGCCTTTGGTTAAGTCCTCTTACATTGCGCCCTTAGTAGACCATAGGAGATACCAATATGCGATGCTTGGTCTCCAGCATCCGACATCCGGTCTCATCCTTCTCGAAACACCTCAGGATTTTTATATTGATTGTAGGTTATCTAGTACCAGGTCTCCGGTCCCGGGTCTCAATCATACCTGAGCTATAGATCTCGATTGACAAGGCCAATAGGTCTCTATTCACATACAATACACCTACTCCCCAGTCTTTTCATGGTTGGAAGTGCTAGTACTTTTCTTGCAACTTAAGCAAGGTGTCAATGTTGGCATTCGGTAGTCCTAATTTGAATTTGCAAAAGAAATTTTGCAAATAAAATTTGTTATGTTTGGTTGTAGCCCTACGAGTTTAGCTCCAGCCTCAAGGAGCGCAAAAGCGAAGAGGTTTTAAATGATAAACCTTCAGATCCGAGAAGATGTGACTGTTGGTAATAGGTTTGGCACACAAATCAAAACATTGGTCGAAACAAAGATGATGAAGGTTCGCAAAAGGATAATTGAGGAGGCATGAAGTGTTTGTAGGCTTACCTATGACGGGTTTGGCCCATTACGTTTAGGAGTTGAACGTTCACCACCTCACTATAAATAGAGGTGAGTGAGTCGTAACTCACCACCAAGTTTGTTTGCAACATTTGTTGTGGTTCGTGCTCATTAGAGAAGTTCATCTCCGTTGAAGTACAACGACCAACTCCTTCTAACAGGTATGTCAGAATCTAATAGTGGTACGTAGTAGTATCGGTACTTAGGTGTCAGTATCTTCATACACCATATCTTCCTTAGGATTAGGGGTGAGCGCCGAGTTTTTATAGAGACTCGGGCTGACCTCCTGAGGAGCACGCCGAGACCTTATGGAAGGCAAGAGAAGGATATGGCTAGTTTGATATTGAGGTATGAACCCAGACATCAGATTGTAGGCGGGCTCAAATACTCGAGAACTGAATGCACAACATCTACATTTTCAAGCACGGGGTGCTAGAAGATATAGTCTCTTGAAGAGAGCATGTGCCATTAACTGTGTCTGTCATGGCAAGGAGAGTTACTTCTACATTTCAAGTTCTTAGGAACAACAACTCAAGAGGGATACGGAGAAATTTAAGAAGGAGGGAGCTAGTTCTCCTTTCAAGTTCCTAGGAAAATTAATGATAATGTTTACATTATTGATCTACCTAAATATTATTGTGCGAGTTCTAGTTTCAATATTGATTACTTGTCTCCATTTGATATAGTGATGAGCTCGACTCTGGCGAAGAACCATAGATCTGGTCCGAAACGACAGAGGATTCGGACAATAGACACAGCGGAAATTTGAAGACGAAGAATACGAACCCTAGGCTTGTGATTCAATCGGTGAGAAGGTTAGGGTTCGAGGTAGGAAGGTTTCTAATTGGTGGAACAGGTTGATCTGGTGGTATAGGATGGTTTAATTGGTGAGATGGACCGATTAAACGGTGGAAGGGAGAGATTGATCGGAGGAAAAGCTTTGAAACGGAGCGAAGGATGATTTAAACGGCGGTAGTGGCTGAAATCCGATTTCAATCAGTAAAGTGGTGTGAAATCGGAGGAGAAGGGAAAACTATGGTGAGGTTTGGAGGAAGAGGCTTACGAAAGTAGATCTGTGATGTGGAGAGCACTCGAGGTTGAAGAACTCTTCGAGAGATAAAACCCTAAGTGTGTGGTCTGTGGCTTCGAGAGAAATGTGGAATGAAACGCGAGATGAAATATGACGCTGCAAGGATATGCGCTGGTGTGGCAGTGAGAAACCACGAGTCAGCAAGTGATTGGACGAGTGGCGTATGGTGGTGGTATTAGGTAGAGAGAGAGAAATCTGATGGTGGAGAAATGAAAGAATGCAAAGTGATTGGAAGGTGGCTGAGGAATCCCTTGGATTCTTCAGCCTTGACTTTCAAGGAATTAATTCTGGAGTATTCTCAACAGGAAATTAATTCATTATCTCAAAAGTAAAGTACAATAAGTTAGGCATGGTTATTTATAGGACTAGAGGTCCTACATGTCTAACACAATGCAAAGTACATCAAGAAATACTACACTAAAGAAATTGGGCTTGGGCCCAAGTCATCACATAGATACAAATTTAAGGACAAATTCTCTTCAGGAAAGAAAGTATGATAGAGGAATATCCCTTAAGCTAATACAAGAAGAACTTAAAGAGGAACCACTGCACTTCAAAGAACCAATAACAAGGTCAAGGAGCAAAGGATTAGAAGAAGAACAAATCTTTTTTAGACTTAGGATACTACATGCGACTAGAAACTCTAAGGATAGGAATATTATGGCTTATAGCTTACTTATAGAATAGTTTAAAGAAATTTAAATGCATTTGTAATTTTCTTTTAAATTTGCAAGTTCTTTGGACGATTGGCTTTGCTAGACAAGAATTTAATTTTGAGTTATCATAGTCTAAAACTTTTGATAGACAAGCTCCATTCACTGTTCGAGCTACACTTGCTGATCGAGCTATACTCGCTAGGCGATTCTTATTCGATGGACGAGTCATAAACCTCTTATAAAGCTTTAATTAATGATGCTTTGAAGCAAACAATCTATAATCATCCACTCTAAATGCTAATAAAAGAAAACACTATCATGTTAAAAATAATAACTAAGGTAGATGAGAAAAGTGTTAAAAAGTCTTCAAATATTGTAGTTTTAATTTGCCTTTCTAAATCACATAGAAAGATACATGTATTGTAAATCATTCACTTATATAAAATTATCTCTTATAGCAAAGAGTGCATATATATTCACTTTTTTAAATATAAGCCTTGTAAATTAGCAATTTTCTTCTATGGCCTATAGAGAATTTATGTTTTCATGGTTAAACTAATGCATAAACTTTTAGCAAATAGATTTTAGAGACTGTGTACTTATAATAAAGAAGTGTTATATAATTAAATAGTCACAAGTGACTTTATATACTCATTTTGAACTAAAAGTAGATACTTATAATTTGATTTGATTAGTGATTGTTAACACTAAATATAATCAAAATTAAGGAGAAGTTTAAAATTAGATTATTGTTAATCTTTATTATATATTACACTATATTTTAGTTATCCTTTTTAAGAAGCTAGTCTACGTATTTTATAAAATTATCAAACAAACCCTCACACAATCTATTTACGAAATATTTTTCCAAAAATATGTGAATATTCAAATCGTAAAATATAGACACGATAAAGTAATTTGAAGATCACAAAGGCAAACTAATTCCAAAGACTTCACGGACAAAAGAGTAAAGATATTCGTTGAAATTAAAAGCACACGAGCTTATATGATAATACAAATACTCAAAAGTCATTACCTTCAAAAGTGTTAAGGAAAATATGAATATCACGTGCAAGTAAGACAGCAACTTAATAACAATAGTAGTGATTTATCATTGCAACTGGTTTTTGTCTTTGTCACGTGACCTTCAGTGTTTGTGACGGTGGTTCTCAATCAGAAAAGCGGCACTAGGAACTGAACCACTAGCTACCGTTGATTAAGAGCTCCCTTCTACCATACCTATATCAAGATCATCAACCTCTCCTTCTAACACCTGTCCAAAATAATAAATTTGAGGACAACTCCATCCTGCACACTTTATCTTATATTATACTCTATTTTTTAAATATAAAAAATTAATTTTTTTACAATTATTTTATCCTTATATTATATATCAAATAAATATAAATATCTAAACAATAATTAAAAAAATCCAAATATAGTAAATTAAAAGTAAACATATATAAAAATTAATGTGGTTTCAGTATTACTTCGACATATGTCTGCATCAAAATTTACTAAACTTGAATATTACAATTCATTAATTTCTCATATATCAAATTCTCATTTACATTATAACTTATACTTTAGTCACAATTAATGAAAAAGGAATTTTATTTATACAGTAATATTCATATAACTTGTAAGAACATAGAAAATAGAGTATAGAGTAGATAAATGTATTAAAATAATGAGACCGAATCAATGTGCTGAATGTCTAGTTGTGGTCTAGGGCCACTATCAGATTTATTCAAATAACAAGGGGGTGCGCACTGCGAGCTCTTGGGGGTTCTGGACCACTGTCCGGGCTTTCGTATAATGATTTGGGCGCTATGCGAGGGGGTTGAGGTCTGGTACCATTGGGAGTTTATTTGCACAGTGAGATGGGTCGTTGTGCAAAAAACTTCTAGATTCGTTATGCAAGAGTGTGCACGGAGCGAATAGTCCAGGTTTTTGTTCACTCTTTTCTTCTTTGCTTTAATTTGATCTAAATGAAGTATTGAACTAATGGTGAAGTATGTATGAATGAATGTGTATGATAGTATCTAATTTATTATGTCACTATTTATGTTTCATAGTGTAAATATGGTTTCAAAGTGGTAAGAGTAAAGTTCCAAAGTGAGATATCTTGGTGAGACTCAAGTAAGTTAGAATGATTTGCAGGGAGCTCAGTATTGGGGGTTATCCTGAAACTCCAATGGTCTTTCTTCTCACGTAGAGAAGATTGATCTATGTCGTGTGAAGTAGCATGATGTCTTAGTCTTGGAGGCTTCTAGTATGCTCCAAGGCGTGGTACAGACTAACCTTGTGAGTGTGGTAGGGTGAAACCCATTGGCAATGACTTTGCAAAGCACTATAAGTCATCACGAGTGACAACCTGTCATAGCTCGACAATCATTTTAAGTCCAGACATTCAAAGTCAGTGTTGTGTCATGCATAAAGTGTATTAATTGTTAATTGATTTGTATGGATGTATGTAATTGTGTTTGATGAGTATGTTGATTGATCTTTTATTTACACTAGCTTACCCTATTGTTTGTGTTTGTGTTTTGCATGTATTGGTGTTTTTGCTTTATGATGATCATCATGTGGGTGTGAGCAGAGGGAAACGAGGTGTCCTTGGAGCAAGCCTTGGACAAAGGAAATGTTGCGTAGTTGGTTTTAGTTGAGTGTATAGTTTTGGTCAGCTTATATATGTTAAGTTTTAAATTTTATCATTATTTTGGATAACTGTAAACTATAATACTTTATATTATAGTTCGATTTATTCTATTTGTAACAACTATAATATGATTTATAATTATATTTTGGAATGTTACATAACTAATGCACGTGAAATATATATTTGGCCTAACGAGAAACACAAGTGAATCATGTTTTAAATAATGAGTTGGACTTTGTGTGTTTAACATTTAATAGACATTAAGATAGTATAAAGTTTAGTAATATCATGTACCATATATAATAATAATTCTATATTAAAATTGGACAATAGAACCTCTGCAGTATAAATGCATATGGGCAAAGTACGTTAGCATAAAGAAAAAGAAAGTACGTTAAGATAATTAAATAGACATAAAGTCAGGAAAGGGAAATTTCAATGTTCTGAAGTGTTAAGGAACATTCATGACTAGAAGTGGCCGGTAACATGGGACCGTCTTTATCTTCATGCATTAATTATCCAGATGAAAAAAAAATATCGGAGAGTTAAAAAAAAAACAAATATATAAGGAAAAATATATCTCAATATATAAAAGAAAATTGTAACTATATTTTAACTATACATAATCAATTAATATTTACTTAAAAATAGCTTGACACTTTTTACTATTATTATTCGTGTAATAATAATTTTAAGAATATTTACAATAATTACATTATACTTTATAATGTTATAAATTCTTTAACTTATTTTTAAAAAATTATATAAAAATATTTAAAAAACAAATTAAGTCTTAATTGACATAAATGAATCTTTAAATTATCTAATTTATTCCTAAAAAATTATATCAAAATATTTATCTTTAAAAATTTATATCAAAATATTTAATAGACAAATTAATTTTTCATTAACACAAATCAATATATGAATTGTCTAGCTTATTCTTAAGAAATCATATCAAAATATTAAAAAGATAAATTGATTATTGATTATTGATTGACATCCTATCTCAAATTGAAAGGGTTGAAGAAGTAACATCAATTTACTGACAAGAAATTGACGATGCAAGCGAAGAATAACTTAGTAAGAATATCTACAACTTGAAGTTAAGTAATGGCATAAATGAGTGAAATAACATGAACATCATAAACTTCTTGAATAGAGTGATAATTTACTTCAATATGCTTGGTGTGTTCATGAAACACTGAATTTGTAGCAATCTGAATTACACTTGTATTGTCAGCATACAAAGGCTTTGGATCGTGTTAAGGGAACCTAAGTTTAACCAAAAGACCATAAAGCCAGATTAGTTCAGAATAAGTAGTAGACATATCACAATACTCGAATTCAGTAGAGGATTTAGATATGCATGGTTGATTCTTACTTTTCCATGAGGTAAATGAAGAACCTAGAACCATGCACTAGCTAGTGACTAATCAGTGAGTATCAGGACGACCTACCCAATCGACATCACTATAAGCAAATAATTTATGAGGTATGCCAATGGGAAAAAAATAAATCTTAATAAGAGGTACCTTTTCAAATAACGACTTATGTGACAAGCAACTACCAAGTGGAGATGGCGAGGAGAATGCATGAGTTGACTCACTTGCTGTCAAAGGAGATGTTAAGGTGTGTAACGGTCAACTGATTAAGACTACCTACTAGTTATCGATATATTAAAGGATCAGGCAAAATGATGGAAACTCATTAGGGCATTCCATTCAAAGGAGTATCAACTTAAGCTATGACTAAGAAAGGGAAGTGAAGAAGGACTTTTAAAAGCTCTTTCTTGTTTCTCTCTAAGCCTTAGAAAGATTTTAACCAATAAATACTTGTAATTGTTGTTTTGTAGGGTTCAATAAAGTTAGGAGGTCATGGAAAAACTAGCCAAGGAGCTTGTTTAGCCAAGAGAAACAAAGGATCAAAAGCTAGGAAGAAAGAGGTTGATTTCCGGATTGGGAGCTTACCTTCCAGATTGGAATTATGATGAAAAAAGGCTTTCAGAATAGGAATTGGCCCAGCCAAAACCCCCTGAAGCCCAGCCGCGCGAGTGGTACTTTTCATGTGAAGGAGTGACTTTCCATGTGCGAGAACCTGGTTCTTGTGCTTCGATCAGCTGGCTCTTCCAATGCATCAGAAACATGACCCTTCTTCACCTATAAATAGGAGGGTCATCTCATTGTATTTTTTTGACTTGTGTCTTTCTGAAATGAGACAACAGCTCCTTATTACCCAATTGATGAGCTCGACTCTGGCGAAGAGCCATAGATCTGGTGCGAAACGACAGAGGAGTCAGACAATAGACGCAGCGGAAGACCGGAATCGGAGAGAACCCTAGGTTTTGGTGATTTGTTCGGTAGAAAGGCTAGGGTTAGGCGTTTGGAAGGTTTTAAACGGCGAAGAGATAGGTTTCACCGATTGAATCGGTGACATGGAAAGTCTCGAGGTTTTAATCGGTGAGATGGAGGAGATTAAGGTTTCAATCGGTAAAATGGATAGTAGATGAGATTTTAATCGGTGGAATGGTGACAAACCTGATGGAAGAGGTTGTCCTGGACTTGGATTCGTGATGGAAGCAAGATTTGGAGAAGACGAAATCAACAATGGAGGCTGTCGGGGTGAGAAAATGCAATTAGGGTTTGACGTGAAATGAGGAAATGCAAGGAAGCCACAAGAAGTGAGGATGTGGCTACACAAGATGTAGATTTGATGAGACGTGTGGACGATGGAAGCATCAAAGCCGTGGTGGATGCAAACCACGTGGTACTGGCTGATTGGCGTGACAAGGGTTACATGGAGAGAAAGTGACAATCTGATGTGGAAACTGAATAAAGTGTAATGTGAATGGAAAGTGGCTGAGGAATCCCTTGGATTCTTCAACCTTGACTTTCAAGGAATTAATTCTGGAGTATTCTCAACAGGAAATTAATTCATTATCTCAAAAGTATGTACAAGAAGGTAGGCATGGCTATTTATAGGACTAGAGGTCCCACATGCCTAACACAATACAAAGTACATCAAAGAAATACTAAACTAAAGAAATTGGGCTTGGGCCCAAGTCATCACCAATGCCCATCACCGTGAGCATTTTTTCAAAGAAAATTTTCATCCAAAAATGTTTCAGCCCCTCAATGTTCCAAAGAAAATGATGGCTGCCCTTTTACAATCCCTAGGACATGTGTCTTTTAAAATAAGGGTGGGGTCCACCCTAAAAGAAAATAAAACCCTAGGATGCCAAGTGTCCTACAATTTTGGGCCCTCATATTTTTGCCAACAATGGCCCATTGTGCATAAGTTCAATTAAAAATATTCTATACTATTAAGTTACAATGTAATTAAAATTGAAATGTCTATGTGAAGAGTCTTGAATTAATTTGTCTCCATCCCAATGCTCCAAAATATATCTCCAAAATTTTTCCCTGCAATAAAAAATGCAAATAATTAGCTCAGAAAATTCAAATTAATTAGAATTAGAATTTCCGGTCAAATTAAGCATAATTAGGAAAAACGGGAAAATACAGGACAATTAAGCATAATTCCTTGATTAATTCTAGCACATTAAACTAAGTGAAATCAATAAAATATAGACTTATCACCCCCTTCTTGCCAAATCTTTTTGAATCTAGAAAAGATATCATATAATATTCTAAAAAACTGATTAAATATTTTATCAGCAGAAGATTTAGAGTCCAAGCCCAATCAAGTCTATAAAAAGAAACCCAAGGAGGAAGAAATCATAACTCATTCAATCTCTCAAACTCCTTGTTAAACTGGTTTTGGTCGCACAAAATCAAAACAAACTAAGTTTCCCCACTAATTTAGTAAAAGGACAACCTAGGTATTAATCCTTGGACTGGTACAGTTAAGTTGAAAGTGTTGGGTTAATTCTTGCTTTTTTTATTTACTATTTATCTAAACTACATAATGGGTGGGGACATAAAATGAATGGAACTAAAAAGGAAAAGAAAAATCTAAACTAAAATATGTTTAAAAGAAGAAATAAATTGAAATGCAATAAAGAAAAGAAAATAAAAGTCTAAACTACTCAAAACAGAAATAAAACCTAATTACATGATATAATCTAAATAGAACTCAAATGCTAAATGAATTAATAAAAGAAATAGGGAAAGAAAATCTTTGAAACAGAAATACAGAACAAAAGCAAAACCTAAGTCTAAAAGAATGCATTAATAATCAAGATCTTAAACTAAGAATCAAATATGAATCAGAATGTAAAACATAAAACCTAAAGTGAATCATCAAATCCTACTCTAAACAGAAGTAATCAAGAACAATCATGCTAGTACTCTCAACTAAAACTGAAATCAATAACTAAATTCTATATGCAGATGTAAAACAATACCAAACCAAACTATCATATGTGCAAATCAACTACCAGAAATATTACAATCAAAAGAAATGTGAGAAATCAAAGCATCAATAAGTAGAATTGGTTAGAATAAAAAACTAGAATCAAATTCATGTAGAATCAATGTACAATGTGGTTGATCATATATCAGGAAGACATCCTGTGAAAATAAGCCCATTACATGGTCTTAAAGTTCATTTTCAGAACTTAACAGTCAATAATCATCACTCAGTTCATCAAAACCACAATTAATCTAAATATAATTCATGTTTCTAATCAATATCAGAGATGGAATCCATTCTAAATACAAATGAAACCTACAATCTACTCTAAAACATATAAAATCCTAATTAAAACAACTGACAGAAACTAAAACAACATGATTGAGAATATTTTTTATGTTCGTTGAACTCATCTCCAACTCGAGAAGACATCTCGATAATGCACACCCACCTTGAGGTCGTTTAATTCCCAAGAGGAATAATAGAATGCAGAGTTCCAGAGTTCAACTCATTTTCAATGAAAAAAACAAGAAACACACTCACATAAACTGAATAGGAACGGAATTGAAAAGCAGAAAATAGAAATTGAAATGAGAAACCAAGAGGAACATCAACGATTTATTCAGAATGAAGAAACCTATAACACTACAGGCATACCAGAAACCATAGAGGAAGCTCATTTTTGTCACTTTCGTGAATTCCTCCGCGAAATCCAGTAACAACTAAGTGTAAAACCCTAATCTACTGAATGTAAAACTGTAGCGTAAAAGTAAAAGGTATCCATTATATTGCAGTGAAACCCTTTTTTATAGGGTCTAAAAAGAAAAGAGAAAAGAAGGGGGAAAAGAAAAGAAGGAAACTTGCATGCAATGCTTCGAGCTTTACCTCATCGGACGATCCTCCTTTATTCTGCCTCCTTGCTTTCTTCTAGCCGTTTGATTATCTCAACGTGGCAGCGCCGGTCAGCTCCGGTCATCTTCTTCGGGCACTTGTGCTTGGCGTCATCTTTTCTGGTCAGCATGCGCTTTCTGGGTAAGGGGCTTGAACCATTCTTCTTCTCGCTTGAACCCTAGCACGTGGGTTCTTCTCTTCATCCCTTACGCTCTCCCTCTTTCTCTCTTAAGTGAATTGCTCGAGCATCTTCTGCAAATGAAGACGAGGGGAGGAGACCCCTAAGGAATGCTTTCCACCAAAATGGATAGCTTCAGTAAACTGGAGCCCAATAAGGCAGCAACTTCACTCTAGTTCAAAACACTGCGTTTCATTTAATTGGAACCAAACCCAACTGCCAAAACGCACAGTTTCATTAATTGGAGATTCAGCCCATGCAGCGGCCCAAATGTGCACTTGAATCAAGCCAATCAGCGCCCTAGCAGCCTAACGTTTCTTTATTTTGTTGCCCAATCCAATGTAGCAGTCACTTAAGTGACAATTTCAAAGCAACATCAGCCCAAATCATTTTAGCAACAACGGCCCAACAGAAACCAAGTGTGGCAGCAACGCCCAACGGCCCAATTCCAATTGCAACGTGGTGTGCTATTTTTGATGATGTGCAACCGAAAATAATAGCTCTTTCTCAGCTGAATTGTACACATCAGCCCACAGTTCAATGCAAATCTACATTAAAAAAAATCAATACCAAAATTAAAGAAAAGAAAAGAAAATCTAACAATTAAAAAGAAAGATTTTTATTAAAGATTTTTTAAAAAAATATAAATTTTCTAATTATTAACAAAAACTAAAAAAAATACTCCTAAGAACATATTTTTAACTAAAGTTATACAAATCTAAAGATTTAAAGAAGATTCCTAAAACTAATTTAATTCTAGATAATTAAGAAGAAAAACAAGCTAACCTAGACTCCTAAACACAAATAAAAGTTCAAAATAGGGAGTTATTACTTCACCAGGATGCCATCATCGACCACTCCTATCATTTTATTTCATCATGTATTCTACTTCATTCATGGAGGGCTAAGCTTCTAGGGCTATTCCATTGTAATTTCATTATGGATTATGAGGTTAAGTTGAATTAATGCAATTGTTTCTTTTGATTATTGATTTGAGTTATTCTTCTTCTATGTCTTTCATCTCTCGATCATATTAAAAGTAATGGTTTTTGCATCATAAGGTGTTTGAATCTACATGCATATTAATCATATGAGTTCAAGGGTTTCTACGTTTGATTGAGAATCTACTTTGATTAAACTTAGGAAATTTAATATGATTAAACGAGTTTTTTCTATCAATTGAGAATCTACTTTGATCGGTGGTAATAATTTCGACTATAATCAATTGAGAATTTACTCTGATTGATTAGCTTTTAATTCGGTTAGGAGATTTAAGAATATATATGATTAAACACACTAGGATTTTATTGAAAATGTACTTTGGTTGAATTCATTGTAAATAATATAGAAAGGTCTTACATATTGATTGAGAATCTACATTGATTAATTGTAAGGTCGCCCTCAAATTAATTAAGAATGTACTTCAATTAATTTGACACCCGAACAATAATCAATTGAACAAAAATCTGTGGATAACCGATGATGAATCTATCATGGAAAAGCAGGGGAATTAGCCTATTTCATTATAATTGTTTTTAAGTTTCCTCTTTGTTCTTCAACATTCTTCAAACATTAACTTCATTAGCATAGTTTCTTACTTAAATTCTTGAGCATTGCATAGCATTCATAAGAGTCGAATATTGAAAAACAATTTCGTATTCGTTGGGAGACGACTCAGGGTTACTTTAACCCTATATACTTTCTTGACTACTAACATGACAATACTGAAGTTGCCTTGAAAAGTAGTATCAATTTGATAACTTCAACGACAGCGTATCAGTAAGTTGTGAAAAAGTTTGGAAACAATATTCAACCCCCCTCTTCTAGTGTTTCCCCGCACCTTCAAAAATGTTAACTAATAATATTGTAACACAAAGTAATAAATAATTAAATTAAATTAGGTGGATTGGTGAGTCAACCCGACGGGTTCAACCCAGGTGAGCTGGGTTCTAAGTGGGTCAAGTTAAAAGTTGACCCTTATAAAAAAAATTACATTTTTTCAAAACTAACCGGGCCCGAACCCATAGTGGGTCGGGTTGTCCCGCCGGTTCTAACCCATTTTGATAGTACTATCTGGTCGTACGAGTTGTCTGCCAATAACTAATTTTTTGGGAATCTCAAATTTAGGGTTTTGGACATCATTTTTGAACATTCTTTAGGTCGGTTTAGGGGTTTTGGACCCTTTCCGAGTAGTTGGTGAGGGTTTCCAAGCTGTTTTCCCTGTCTAGTGTGTGTACCGAGTTGCTATGAAGAAAATTGTGTTATTGTTTGGTTTGGTTTACGATGCATATGTTTTGATAATTGTTGATGCTTTTGAAATGATATGAATATGTTGTGAGAATGAGATATGAGTGTTGTGAGAATGAGATATGAGTGTTGTGAGAAGAATCTCAAGGAAAGATTCTATGTTCAAGTAAGTTGTGGTGAATGCTTGACGGTGAGACTTTAGAGAGAAGGTATTATGATATTCTACCGATCATTCAACTCATTTCGAGATTAATAGGATGGCGGAGAGGATGGTAGGAGGTCTTTACCTTGGCCCTTTGGGTCGTGTAAGGCAAGATTAACCCATAGGGAAGTAGGTCGAGTTACTCTTATTTATGACTTTGCAGAGTATAAATACTACCGTGGGTGCACACCTTTAGCGAAGCCTATGTCAGCATCAGATCTGGATAATTGAGTGGAGAGGTCAAATTGTGATATGATCATGTGTTTCATGGGTTTTTGTGAATGTTGATATTTGATTTGTTATATTAAATTATAATAGGTTAATTTCTTGTATATTAGCTTACTCTTGCTTTTGTGTTGTCTGTTTGTGTGTTATATAATCTTTTTGGCTATGATCACTGTTAAGATATCGGCAAGTGTACCGAATCGTTATCAAGTAATAATAATGATAAGACCAGTATCGTTTCCTAAGAGACTCACAGCACTAAACAATTGTGATATTTCTTAACTAATTAAGACATTGATGAATGAATTTTAGGTTTTTAGATGCAAAACAATAAAAGTAAATATGCATGCAATTGGATCAATTGAACAGAAGCACAAAGGTGAATGGATGATAGTAAAGATGTGAGATGAATATGTTGTTGGGGTTTAGGTTTCACCTAGTTTACTCTCATGTATATAAGAATTCTACTTCTTCATTAATGTTAATGTCACTATATATATTACTTAAAACCCGATCTCTTGATGAAGAAAGCCTATCCTTAATTACTAGACCACAATCCCTTGCATCCCTAATAATTAATTTTGTATTACGATTAGTAGCTTAAGACAACCAAAACTCGTATCCTTATCCCTGAGTAATACTGCTTTTGGGAGAAATTCTTCAGATCCTGGTTTCTAGGTATTTTCCAATAACAAAGAAAGCCAAATATAATAAACAATGAGCAAAGGACAAAAACCCAAACAATTAATGAAAGAAGCACATATCAATAAAGAGAGTCAATTCAATACATGAGAGTTCACAAGGTTACATCATTCCCCTAACAACAAAGAGAATTTAGTTCCCCTTTATTGATATAGTTATTACTTTTGAAAACTTTTGTATAACGGTCCCCTTTATTCGATTCTCACTGTGCTTTTAATAATAATAATAAAATAATAATATTAATAATAATAATAAGACAATTTTTTTCATGTTAAAAATTAATTTTTATTTTTTCTCTACTTATAATAATTTTTATAATTATATATAATATTAACAATTATAATTTTATATTACTAAGTGTAGAAAAGAATAACCCTTATTTTCCAACCAAAATGTGGTGAATTGGTTTTGTATTAAATTTTTTTTTTTCAAAATCTTTGGAAAATCTTTAACCCTTTCTTGAAATAAAAGCAAATAAGGTGTTAAAATAGAATGGCTCAATTTCTCACACCAAGAAGGGGGTGAATTGGTGAAGTGTAAAAACAAAAGCTTTTAATTTTTTTCACAAAATATGATGCCTTTACACTTTTTTTGAATCGCAAGTTAAAAGATAAGGAATGTAGCATAAACTTATTCAAATATGTAAACAACTTAATCGAATGAATAAAAGAGAGTAGTAGAAAATTCAAACGTTGTGCTTTTATACTGGTTCGACCAACCTGCCTACATCCAATGTCCTTCCAACAACGGAAAGCAAATGCACTATAAAGCCAAGGTTTTTACAACAAGATTTTTACAGAAGACCTCATGTCAAAAATTAAAAAACCTCTCTAACCCTCTAATCTAAATATACGCAAACATACAATAAGACCAGCAGCAAGAACACCCTCTTCTGTTGTCTAACCCTTTTGAGGCACCCTCAAAATCAAGAACACTACATGTTCTTCTTCCTGTAATCACAATAGGGAACCCAAACCAATCTTCAAAGATTGCAAATCCTGATCACGCAGTAAACACCCAATTGTGCAGATTTATCAGACGTTTAAACCAGCAAGCCTTGTTCCTCAAGAAATCTCAGAATCCTTGATCACCAAGGTCAATCTTGATTATTGGAGCTTTTCCCTTCTCTGTAAGATCACACACGTTCTCTATGAAAGATATGAAAATGTCAAATGAACAAAAGTTCTTACAGAATTCAAATTAGCGTCAATTTATAGTTAAACACATATCAGACACATTTTAATCGACTTTGCTACTAATGTAATCGAATACAACATTCAGTTATAACAATTTATGAGCAATCATAGCAATTAATTGAATGTACAATCGACTTTCATTTAATGTTGGGTCAACACATTTAAAAATATTACCATTATGTTAGTTGTGACAAACATTTAACAGTTTTTCAAAACATCAACCAACTTAGTCAAATACAAATCACATGCAATCGATTAAGCAACAATACTTAGCACAGTTTTGAAAAATTTTCTTCTTGAAATATCACACAACACACTTGAAAAGATTTTATGCAAACACATGAGTTTTAATCAATTCACCCCCATAATGTAATCGACTTAAAATTGTTGCTTTTGCCACACTTTTAAAGTTCAACCATATTGCTTGTGGTTTTCCTTTTCCCAAAACATATGTCATGTATACACATATAAAATCACATATTTAACACAATGATATGCAATGAACAACACTATCATGTTCTCAGATATGCTCAGACATATTTAACACAATAATGAAAAGCATATAACATGTAAACACAAAACATGTAACACAGAATATACATGTGTTATTAATTATGTGTTGTCATAATCAAAAACAAAAATATTACTAATAGTGGGTTAAGCAAAACCTGTGGTCCCCCTATCAAGAATCTAACATAACGAATGTAATGAAATGAAAGACATAAGGGATAAAAAGACAAACACCAAGTTTTTATACTAGTTCGGCCTCAATGCATACATCCAGTCCACTTTCAATCAACCTTAGATTGAAAGTCACTTCACTATATAGATTGAGTTATACAGCAAGAATTACAGAGACCCTATCTCAATGCAATCTCCTCTACAATTCAAAATATAATATAGAAAAAACAGCACAGAAAGAACAATCCTCTTTCTGAAGAAACCCTTTTGAGTACCCCTCAAAGAAACCAGAACTCCACGTTCTCTTCCTGGCCACCGGCAACTGGGAAACCACAATCCACAGATTGCAAAATCAACGCTGATCTGATTGAAAACACCTAAGAGTGCAGAGGATGATCAACAAACGTAAGCACATAGTAATTCCTTCAAGAATCTTTTGAAGCTTCCAAACTAAATGCTTCTTGATTCTTGGAGAATGAACACTCCTGCAATTTTTTATCTCAACTAACTTTGTCAGATCTTAACGATATTATTCCAAAATTTCTTTTTAATGCAGAGAGTTATGCGTCAATATATAGTTTTCTCAAGTCTGACGCATCTTAATCGATTACAATATTAATGTAATCGGTTAAACAATTAACACTGCTATAACAAAATTACATTAAACCACATTTAACAGATTACACATTTAATGTAATCGATTCCACAATTAATGTAAGTCAAAACAATTCAAAATATGACCGTTATGGTTGTTAAGACTTATCCAGAAAACAGTTTTCAGTGTGCACGAGATTTAGCCGATTAAGAGAATAGTGTAATCGGTTAAGTATAACACTTAAGCAAATTTGAAGACTTTTTCATTTGAAAACACATCACTGCACTCAACAAACAAGTATAATCAAAGGCACGAGTTTTAATCGATTATACATATAATGTAATCGGTTAAAACTTGTAGTTTATCATAGCTAAGCATTTATTGATATCTGATGAATCTAACTGATTACATAAACAATATAATCGATTAATTCATACAGATATTCATTGTGCAAAGAGTTTTATCATTCAAAACCATGAATATGCATACCACATATATAAACTCATGTATAACCACATTAAGTATACAAAACAAATAGTTCAAACACAAACAAACATATAAACACAGCTTTGCATAATGTGTGCAAGAAACTATTAAAACATTTATGTTGTTGTCATAATAAAAACACACAAGGGTTTGGGTTTAGCTTTCACATAGCTCCCCCTGTTAACACTAAGGATATTTTGGTAATCTTCAAATTCAATCAATTAAATCATTTTTTTATCTATCACATGGGTCAAATCCTACACTAATTTTTACAAACTTTACTTCTAAATTCATTCTCATTCACCTCCAAATCCCTTAAAAAAAAACAACAATAAACTCTCTCTCAAATTCATCCACTCCCTCTGTCCTAAATCCATCTTTCAAAACAAACACACCCTTAATCTATTAAATTGGCAAGAGCAGAAAAGACTCACACATCATTCTCTTTCTTTTTAATTAAAATTCAAAATAAAAAAACAATTTAAAAGATTATTTTTTGTATTATATTATTTTAGAAATAACAAATATGTTATAAACTTATAGTATTTCAGTTTAAATTATTTACACTTCCATTTTATTATTGATTATAGTAAAATAATTTAACAAGTAATAATATTTTAATTTGTCCAAAACATTACATAATTAAAAAAATATAAAAAATATTTATATGATTAAACATATATTTTTTTAAAACATATATATATATATATATATATATATATATTAAAACATATTTTTAAAAATATAAAAATTAAAAGCAATTAAAATAAAAATAACAAAAAATTGTATGAGAAAAACAGATAGTATGAGAGAATATAAAAATGGTAAAGAGAAAAGAATATGAAGAAGAAAAGAAAACAGCATGGCCAAGTCTAAACTTTTTAGCATAGGATATTGCTTTCTACACCCCAATTTTGAAATATTTTTCTAATTCAGAAGGTATTTTTTTCAATTTCACTGTCGAAACCTTTTGCCTGTCAGAAACTGTCTTAGACGCCAATTGCTTATTACTCCATGACTAGTTGAAGGGGTTGGTTTTCGTAAGTGTTTTCATTATTAGTCTATGTTTATCCTAAATTAGTTATTCTGGAAAGTGTCTAAATAGCACAATCGAATTTATTTTTCATTAAAGTAATATTGAAAAAATATATTTTGAATTGTAAAATAAAAAATATACTTTTTATTTTATATTGAAATTTATATTCCAATATAAAAGTATTTATGTTTAACATTGAGATTATACAAATTTGGTACGTCTCCCTTTTACACAATCAATCTCTGCGTAAATTTGAAATATTTAAATTTGAGGAGTTACAAGTTGAAATTATGAGGGTGCAAGAACAAATACTTGAGAAGGTCTATTTTGGGCTTCTGAGCATAGCCTCAAACTACGTTTTCTGAGCTTCACGGCTTCCACAAAAGGTTTAATAAATAGCAAATGACATTTCAATTACAATATTAGTAAGTCTAAAAAACAATTTAAGAAAAAAATTCATTAAAATAAAATAAATTAGGTTACGCGTAAACTAAATAAATCAAACTAAAACTTAATTAATATCTTTTTAATAATTTAAGCTAAAACTTTTAATTAAACTTGATTATTAAATGAGTCAAGTTTGAGTCATTATTTTTGTTACAAGTCAAGCCCAAACTTAAGGAAATTGACTCATTTATATCCCTAATTATGATAATAGAAAATTATATTTTTTTAATTTGTAATGGTAACTATTAGTAAATACCATTGCCTCGTAATGATAAAAAATGATTGTGCCTATTTGGTTTATAATTGTAGTTAGTATATACTCCTATCTCCTAATAATGATATTAGTAGATATTATTATGTGTTACTGGACTTGAATATTGTGAGAAGTTTAATTTCAATACTCTATGTAATGAATAATGAATTACTACAATATTTAAAATCAAGTTTAATTTTAATATTAAAATAATAGTACTAAATCATTAAATTTGGAATCAAAGTGGTTACGGGTCCAATTGTAAAATTCTTGAAATAAAGACGAGTCAACATATATGAATACTTGCTTTAATGAAGGTTGAAATTTGGGTTTCATTTTATTCAAGCAGCGTACTTCATGCTCCACTAATTCTTCACATGCATTAATTTCAATAATCTTAAATATTTTTTATTCCAAAACATTTCAACAATTTATTATAATTTTTAATCAAGAAATATGTTATTGAAAATAAAAACAATCACAAATTATAAAAAAATGGTCTTTCTAATAGAAATATTAAAATGTATAGCATAATAAGACTGTTTAAGTCTCTTCGTTCGTTATGAAGCACTTTAAATCTAGTCATATTTATGTTATAATTAAATTTTGATAGTTTAGTTGATTGATTTAAATGTTTCATAGTAAAGAAACTTAAAAAAAATTATTGAACGACAGTCTCTCTAATATGTTTATAGAATCAAATAAGTATATTTTTTATTAATAAAAAAGAGTCAAATTTAAAGAAATAACAAAACTTTCAAAAGAAAAAAAACTAAATAAATAAACAAAGTGCCATTGAAACTGTTGGACTATTATACTAATACTACCATTAACATAATATAGATAAGTTGTAATCTATGTTTGCCACTCACCAGAAAATTGGCAGAAAAGTGGCTACGTATCCAACAAAACCCTAATGTGAGCTAAGGATTCAGTGCATGACATATGTTTGACCATTGTAGTCCTAATCCTTTATTTTAGATTAAACTTTAAAAAATTATCAATGGTTACAAATACTCTTATAACTATGTACCATGAATGTAAATATAATTTGTATATTAGAAATTATTTATTTAGTTTAAATATAAACATGTTGACTATGGTAATGCCAAGTATAATTAGGTTTATATTATGATTCCTTTTTGGTGCAGACAGTGTGAATGCAAAGTAATGTTGATTTGATGAAGAAGAAGAAAATTCCTTATGATTTAATGTGTTGGGTGAGAGAAAAAGTTTTGCAGTGATTAATGGATTATTTATGGAGAAAATTCGGAAGTGGGAAACTTCAAAACCTTAAATTAATGTGTAATGAACATAAGTAAAAAACGTTTGGTTCGATTCTCTTACTATCATTTGTCTCCATTAGGCACCCACCCAGAAAAAAAGTCTTCTCCGTTAGGCAAGGTTGGAATCTAAGAACTAGTTAGGCTGCCATGCAATCACGTTTAGGCTTATCCTAACCCTGTTTTTCACAAATTGTTTTGTTTTTCATTAGGTATAAATAATGATTCCAGCATCCTTGTCATCACCGACATAATGGTCTTTCAGTCAAATTCCATTTATTATCTATCGTTCCCATATTATTGTGTTTATGCCAAATTACAGCAAAGTGGAAAGTTTTTATTTTTAATGCATTTTGTTTCTTTAATATTTAAACTCTTATCTGGTATCATGCATGATATGACTGATAAATGGATAAGTATTTTTTTTTTTTTAAAGTGGTAAACGATAACTTAATTAAATGAAACGCTATATTTGTTGTTTTCATATTTTTCATTGTATATTTGAGGATTATAATAAAAATAGTAACTATTATTATTATTACTATTACTATTATTATTATTATTATTATTATTATTATTATTATTATTATTATTAATTTGATGATGGTTTTCTTAAGTTTAAGATATAAGTTTCATTTTTTCCCTCTTCATCATACTTTTTTTTCAATTTCTTTTTTGTAGGTTTAATTATTTGGATGGTCCTCATTTTCATGAAAAAATTTTCAAATTAGTTCATTTTGTTTTTTTTTTTCATTTGCATTCCAAAATTCAATAAAAACACTTCAATCAAGTCCCTTTTAATTGATGTAGTTAAAAGCGATAACGATTGTATAATTAGACATACTCATTTGGAGTTGATATAGATGTGGGACATTAATTTTTTTGATGCGAAAATTTTGGTTGATAACAATATTAAAAAAAGTGACTGAAATTGGAACTTTTTGGCTTAATAATAATTCCTATCATCTACACTTCTAGTTGCTTCCAATAATGCTTCAATGACTTTGAATTGTAAATGTGCATTGGAGAATGAAGGAAGAAGATAATTGGCACCCCCAACAACATCATCGACGACATCTCCGATCAACTTATACACCATGGTGGCGCCTGTAACGAGCAATCACTAGTGCAGAAAGGATTTTACACGTCTGTTATTTTAAGCTTTTAACGTCTTTTTTGCAACCAACGTCAATACCGGTGACGTTATAGGATGTCTAACTTCCACATAACAGACGTCTATACAGACGTCAGTTAGCGCCATATCCGACGTCACTAAACGTCGGTGTAGACAAAACCCAACATCTAAAGGCAATATATAGATGTCGGAGTAAGCATTAACCGACGTCTAAGAGCATATAAAGACTTCGAACATGTCACTAACTGATGTCTAATGTCACTATAGACGTCGGTGTATGCATTAACCGACGTCTACTATAGTCATTGTGTTTTAGTGCAGTTTTGTTCCTATTTTTGGATAGCCCAGTAGCACACTCTTTCTTTGCTAGTTTCCCCAAAAAAAAAGCTTGCGTCTTTTGAATTTCTCATGACATTTCAACCCAAAACCGAACCTGGGTTCTTGCTTAATTCCATTTTCAACTGCAAGAGGGAAAAATTACGGTGAAACGATAGCTAGGCAACGACCTAGGGTCGTTTTTGGGTCGAAACGCCACTAGAAATCCAAAAGACGCCGCTTTTTCTGGGAGGCAGCTAGCAAAGGAAGAATGTGGTACTACGTTACCCCAAGAGAGGAACAAAACTGCACTAAAACACAACACAAGGAAAACAAATTTTAATCAGTTGAAACAGAAGACTAATATAATCGGACTGAACAAAGTTTAAACGATTTAAATAAGAAAACACGCACTTGGAATGCAATGGCGCAAGAGAGAAAAAGGAGAGGAGGAAGACGATAAAATGACGCGAAACTGCGAGTCTGTGAGGGGAAACTGCAATGCCGCGAAACTCCTCTAAGTCTGCGGTTTATTTAACATGAAATGAGGCGTCGGTTTATAGACGTCGGTTATATCACTAATATGACGTCCAAGATAACTTTTAATCTGCCTATTAGACGTCGGACACACGGGACGTCGACGTCTACGGCGCTGATCAGATTGACGTTTCATTTCCTGTCAGGGAAGTAGACGACTGTTGTCCTGGGATGCCGACGTCTATAACATTTTAGACGTCAACGCCCTGGTACCAGACGTCGAAGTACCTGTGAGTTTGGTGAATTGCATTAATTACAGGCACATAGACGTCGCTCCCCCAAGAGTCCAACGTCTATATTGCAGAAATTGACTGTCTTCCCACCTTCTGGACAAGCCCATTGACGTCAAGTTAAGGGAGCACAGACGTCTATACCATTATAGACGTCGGTTTTTGACTACGTGACGTCTAAGCGCCTAGGAATCAGGTGAAGAACATTAATTGCAGCCAGGTAGACGTCAGCCCCCATCACAACCGACGTCAATGGGGCAGAAAAGACTGTCTGCTCGCCTACCTCAGGCCCTTGGACGTCGATTTAGGACAGAGCAAACGTCTACTATATCATAGACGTCGTTTGCTTTAAAAACTGATGTTGTGTTTACCAACTTATTTACGGTAATGCCACCGTCTACTAATATACGTCGGGCTACCCTCTAACCGACGTCTTATGGGTGACGTTAAACAACGTTTTTGCACTAGTGAAGGATGATGGTGGTGTGAAGGAGTTCTTAGTTTTTGGTGAGAAGTGATTGGTTAATGAAGTGAGGAGAATATGAGGGAAACATGGGGAGAATAACGAAGAAGATGACAAAGAGTGTTGATTTACAGAGGAAATGGTAATAGATTGAGTAACTTTTGTTTCTTGGTATGGATTGCAACAACCATTACAAAAGGAAGAAAAATATTTAGTGAGAGGTAAAGAATAAGGGAAACAAAGTTTACTTGGAGGAAGTGGTTAAGGGAAAGATGAAGGTGCATCGTCAAAGAAAAATGTCAATTGTAGCCTTACCTTTATTATGTTTCACATGCTACATTTTATCCCTTCGGGTTCCATCACTAACATTAAACTTACCTAATTGGTCATATCAAATTTTAATCTTTTTTTTTTCATTAAATGTTGGCAACAATTGAAATTTCATTACACAATCTTATGTAATATCTCATATAAAGAACATTTTAAAATTACAAAAATTGTACTTTTATATTTAGCAAATTTCAAACTTAATTGCAGAATGGGGGAAGAAGAGAATTGACACCCCCAACAATATCACTCGCAACGTCTCCGATAATGACATCATGGCGCTATTGATGAATCTCATTAAGTACACCATGGTGGCACCTATAGTGAGTGAGGATGAAGTTAATGTGGAGGAACATAGAAAACTCCAATGGAAGAAAATGGAAGAGAAGAAGGACAGAGGAACACCAATGATGCCGACGAAACTTTTAATTATGACCCACACTGTTGAGGACAGTTCCAATTGTGTGGAGACAACATTGGCTTTGTGGTTGAGGGAGGAAAAAGCCATAGATGTTTGGCTTTAGTGTCATTCATGTAATGAACATGTAATGAAGAAGAAGTAGGAGGGGTCTTCGTAAGAAACCCTTTTTTGTAATGATATTTTTTAATATTCTTATCAATCCAAATTTTCATATAAAAAAAGATTTATGTATTACATCTGCATCGCGTGCCAATCTGTCAATACCAAATTTCGTCCGGATTGATTTTTAGCTTTATTGTGTTGTGTTTTCATTTGATAATTATTTATCTCAATTTTCGTTATTTATTTATTTATTTTATTTTATTTAATTTTATTTAATTTTATTTTTTTAATTTTTTATCTTTCTAATATTCTATTTTATTTTACTTTTTATCTTCATTTTGTTTTTACCTTTCTTCTCTATTTCGTTCTAATATAATGTGTTTAAATATAATTAACAAAAAGAAAATATAATAAAAAAACTTTTTATAAAAAATTATAAAAATAAAAATAAAACAAAGAAGAAGAAGAATTTGAAAGTTTAGAAAACGACAATTTGTTGTGCGGCGACAACTATGGCAGCGCGTTTTGGTTTCGCCGGGAGGAGCTCTGTGTGGGCAGATGACCAAAAGAGGAAGCAGTTGGGAGAACCTTTTAGCATTGCAGAGAGTTTGGCCAAAAGAAGATAAGGGAGACAAAAATGAAGAAAAAAAATCCTGAAGGAAAAAAGATGAGGAGGGTAAGTACAAAAAATTTCTTCAGAGAAATAGAGGGGATCATTATTCATTCACCAAGACAACACGAGTGGACAATCATAACAGAGAACACAACAAGAGCACCGAGAAAGGAGAAAAGAACTCTTCTTCAGAAAAATAGAGAAAGGAAGCACCGAGAGAGGTGGGAGTGATAGTAGAGAGACTTCAATACCAAGGTAATTTTTCTAACCCATTGTTTGCTAATCTGTTTGATCTCGAAAATACTAGGTATGATGATTGTGCACTAGTATTCATAGATTTAATGTTTTCATTTGTTTGGTTCATTTCGCTGTTTTGGCTTCTCAATATTCCTACCATTAATGTATCCTCATTCCCTTTCCACGGGCATGCCTTGGACAACAAGGTTTCGTGGAAATTTGCTTCTATTTCTCCTCTTCAAAACCACTGGATATCATAGGTTCTTATCTTCCAAGCTCTCAACGTTCTTGAAACATCATGAGAGCCCTATCCAGAGTGAAGCATCGCTTCCTCTTTCATTCTTTTAAAACAGAAGGGCCATCTTTTTCAATATCTACACCCATAGTCGGTTTCCCAGGAACTTTATTGATCTCATCGGCAAAGAAGATAAATATCACCTAACCTGTGGCTTGCTTCTCTGCATTCTTCTTTCCGTTTATGCCCCCCACGCCCATCACACCTAAGCCGGTAGACACCATCATATCTTCATCCACCAGTCACGCATAACACCTAGGCCGGCAGCCATCACCATATCTCCACCATCCTCACAGATTCCAGAAACCACCATACATAATCTTAAGCAAAAAAAAGGGAGAAAACAGAGGGCGATTGTTGCTCATACGTGTCCAAATACACACACACACAATTCCATAGCAGCAGCCGCAAATCACCATTCTATTCTCCTCCACCCCACACGCACAATACCCAAACGCAAGCCACAGAAACAAGAACCAAAAAAAACAATCACCAAGAACCAAAAACCAATTCCCAGCACACACAAAAACCCGTATTCTACTCTCCCTGCCAATAACCAACATTTTTACCTTCCCAAGCCACGACAATACCAGAGTCAAGTGATCATTTGTCTAGGCTGCCATTAGGAACAAAATCGTAGACCACCATGGTTTCGTGGCTGCCTTTATTTCACGCTGACAGGAAGCAAATTCATATGTTGAACATGGCTAATGGCCTTAGTTTCCTTCGTCAAAAACTTCTTGTCCGATCTATGTGTATGGAGAAGTTGGGTTGAGAATCTTTTCACGACCACCTTGCTCCCTTTAGAAGGCTTTCCCCTGTCATATTCTCCTTTAGAATCATTGCCAAACCACTCTGTCCCACTGAATGACCAAGTCGAAGGTTGAGAAAATGTGAAGAGGTGGTCTGCTTGAAGGCAACGATCTCGAGAACGAAGAGGTTGAAGGCGGTGGTCGACGATGGCAGCGACACCCATATTCTCTTACGGCAATGGTGTGTTCGAATTCCAGGATGGTAGAGGCGTTCCCTTCTCGCGCGTGGAGATGAACCCAGATTAAGAACACGACGTCGCGACCAGTCGTGGTTCCAGCGACACTTGTTGTCGTCGGCGAGGTCGGAACTGGTGCGCTGCGGTGGCTGGCGGTGCTCGAGGGTGAGAAGCCCCAACCCTAGACTGTTGTGGAGAAGAGAGGGAGAGGGCAAAGTATTTTTAATTTTAACTTAGTTTAATTAGTAGGTTGAGTTGTTTTTCATCCACTTAATTTAGTGTTGCATTTTAATGGCTTTAATTGTGTTTGGATATTTATCTATTGTAGTGTTCAATTTTCTTTTTCCATTCACCATGTTGTCTATTTTGTTTGGTTTCTTTACCTTCTTGCATTTCCATTTTCCTCACTTGGTTTAAAGATAGTTTGGTCTCAATGTAGAATCGTTCGGTCATCTGTAGGACCGTTCGGTCTTTATGCTTTGTCCATTTATTTCAAGCTTTTCAATTATGTTTGGTTGTATTTAATTTCTAGTTTTATTTTTAATTTCATCATTGCATTAACAAAAAAACCTTTCACAACTCCCCCCTCATTTCGTGTTAGACCTAAGATTCGAACCACATTTGGTCCTTGAGAGACGACCTAGGAGTCACTTCCTAGCTATATTTAAGTCTTTGTTATGTTAGTGTGTGTTGTGTCTTGTCTCGTGTTGTGAGTGTGATGTTCTGTTTTGTGTGTTCGTCATTGTGTGTTGCATTTAGATAGCTTTAGTTGCATATTTTCATTGCATTCTTCTTTCCCCCTTCTTTCCCATGTCTACCTATTTTGGCTATGTGAGTAATTCTTATTCTGCTTGTGTCTATGATTCTCCTCCTGCTTGTTACTCTGATATTGTTTCTCATATATACTCTGCTGATTTCTATGTTGAGAACATAACGGTTCCTCCTTCATCTCATGAGAGTGCTCCTAGGGAGTCGTTTCCACTTGATGAGGAGGATATTCGTTGTGTTCAATTTCATATCCTTGGTCTGGCTCAATTTTCTTAAAACTTAAAAGCTAAGTTAAAATTAAAAATACTTGAAATGTAAGTTAAAGATTTTGGTATTTCTGTAACTATTTAAACTTAAAAGATAATATTTCAAGTTGAAATAAAAAAGGAAAAGAAGTCGAAATCCAAAGCTCCCTTTTAAAACTTCTCTTCATTAAAAAGAGAATTGATTTTTTATAAGTTTCATATCTTAAAAATCTATACAGATTTTTGTTTCTCACTTTTGTTTCTTTCTAGTACTGCAAAATTGTATGAGTATAATTATAATTGTTTATTTTTTTTATTATTTCAGCAAGCTATTGATACAAATGAGCTCGAGGCTTTTTTGAGAACAAGACAATCATCTTGTGGAAGTAATATTTAGAGAGCTTATGAAATTTTTTTAGGATAAAATTATATCAAGTTTATTATGAATTTTGAGTACTTATTGATTAAGTTGTAAGGACGAGTTTTATTTTAATTTGATTTTATGTTACTATGATGATTTTGACAATGAAATTATATAAATTTGTGATGTCTTTTGGTACATTAATATGTTTGAATATTGTTGTAAATATATATTTTTGATCCAAAAATATAAACATCATGTGACAAAAATTAAATAATTCTAGCAAAAAATAAAGTAATAAACTTCAAATTAAATAATACAAATGAGGGAGGTTACAACTTCTAAAGTATAATATTGAATAATATATATTAATACCAAAAAATAGTGTAAAAAATATAGGTATTTTTTTTAATCAAATAGTTGAAAATAAAGGAGGTTAAAAACCCCCACAAAATAAGAATCGGTAATAGAGGAGGTTTTTCTGCGGAGGATAAAAACCTCCGCAAATTGAATGTGATAGCGGGAGTTATTGAATGTGATACCAGGGACGAAAAAAAACCCCGGAATTTATTTAGCAGAGGGTAAAAATCCCCCACAAATCGAAAAAAAAAACCCCTCTAAATAAGCTTTTTTTTGTAGTGTTTACTGAATATCCTTTTTATTTCGTATTAACAAATATTACTAAAAATATTGATATATTTTTTATGAATAAAAAAATAATGTGATATTTTAATAAATATTTAGTTCATAATTATATTAAATGTTTTAATAAAAATAACACGATATTTTTTAAGTGAAACATTAGAAAATATTATTTTACCTCATGTTTTTACGAAAAACTTTGACCGATTTGTTTTTTTAATCTTTTAAAGATTCATCAAGCATAAAAAAAACGTAATTTATTAAACTAAGTTCGTAAAAAAATATTGTTTTCAATCATGGCCCTTGAAAAGTATAATTTAAAGATTTTGAGATTGGATATAGTTTTTAGCACTGTATGTACTATTTTTAAGCTAATTTTAGTTTGCACACCTCTTTTATATTACTCAAATAATAGTTTTATTTTCCTAATATAATTCTACTTTTGCAATACATTTTTCGATTTTCATAATTAAGAAAACGATAAACATTAAGTAAATCATATAATACAAATAGTAAAAATAAAGCATACAAAAAATATATTAAGTTTTTTCATTTCCCTTTTATTTTGCAATTATGGATACTGGACAAGAAATAATAATATGAAAAAAATTCTGAGTCCCAATATTCCTAATAAAATAAAAAAGTGAAAAAGCACTATGATGAGTTCATTTGACTTGTTACATAACTATAGCCGTACAACGTGGTTTTAATATAAATTAAAGCTTTTTTGTTGGCCATATCAAAATATTATTTTGATCTCTCATTTATCACACTCTCCCACAGGTTTAAGCAGCCAACGTTATACTTCACAATCTATTTGATGAGTTTATGAGTAAAAGGATTTTAAAAAAGAAAAAAATAATATAATATATATACATAATTAATATTGAAGTGTTATTTAGTTTTAAATTTTGAAGATTTATTTGAATTAATTAATAAAATAATGAAGTGAAAATGGGTGAGTCGAAGCTTTAGAAAAATAAGAAAAAGCCCATGGACTGTGACATTATTCCTAAAATGCCACTGCCGTTCTGCGGCAGAGCGAGGAGAGCTGGTTACCAACTACGCTTGACTTTTATTTCTGTCTGTTCATTGGAATTAGGGTTTTGAAAAAAATATTAGGGAGCGTTAGATATTTCTGTTTTTCTGTTCTTGCTCAATCCCATTACTTTACATGTCAACGCGGTTCTTACTTTAATTAAATAATGTTTAAACCAATTCACATGAATGAAACTTGTCCTCTTCTATTGGTCCCCAATTCCAATTATACTATTCACTCTCTCTGCAGATTCTTCAATCATTTAACCAGTTTACATTTAATTTAATGGTCTATTTAAGTTACTTGTCAGGGAAATTGGATAAAATGCAGTAAAAGAGTATTTCCAGTGATAAGAATCCACATGATTAAAGAACATACAAAACCATACAAAAATTGACATACTGACGTCAAAGGAACTTGTTCATGTGATTTTCGTATTTGTGAGAAGAAACGACGAAAACCTTAAAAAATAAACCATGAGCTGACAGAAGGATTGATTGATTTATGTGAGAGAACCTAGTTTAATTAGTACTAGAAAAGTGATTTTAGAATTCCGTTAACTTAATTGATGAACTCACTTAAAAAGTAAGGTTGTTCAAATACCTGATTTTTTTACACGGAGTAAAAATGTATGCCTTTGCTTTTTCTTTTCCTCACAGAAAAAGCAAAGGAAAATGATACTTTGACAACCTCTCCATGATAAATTTTTGACATCATCGACATGTCAGATTTTGATTGGTCAGCTTTGAATGAAATAAAAAAAAATTTGAAATGACGTGGATAACCATGGTCTGACAGAGAGGGCATTGAAAAATTTTGAAATCACTTTTCATTCTCAGATTTTGAAATCGAATTTCATTTTGAAACCCTAGAGAGAAAAAGTGTTCATCCCAATCCCATTTCATCCTTGCCACACCGTCGATCGGCGCCCTTTAACCGTCGCCGGAGGAGCACCGATCAAAGCTCTGCCACCGATCAAAGCTCCAGCACCAAAAAACGACGAAACCCCCTTGACGACTGCACCGTCGCTCGCCGTTGAACGGCCACCGGAGGTCAACCAGGAGGCGGCGCCGCCGGTCATTCTTCGCGTCTCTTCCAGCGCCAGTCGTGCCGTTTCCAGCGTCGACGACCTTTGTGCTCTGCCACCGCCACCGTGGCCGTTTAACCCTACCTTGGCGAGGTAGGTTTATTTTCGTTTTTTTTTTTAATATGGGAGAGTTTCGAACCTTAGGATATTTTGAACCTTGGTTGCAAAAATACTGAGATAGTCCATTGTGTGTGTATGGTCGAAATTGTTGGTTGATCATATCTTCTATTATTGTTGGCTGCTTTGTCTGAGATGATACTTGTGTGCTTGGAACGGTTGAACCCTACACATTTGAGAAACATTGTTCAAGTATGTGATATTGTGTTGATTAATTACTAACGCTAAGTATGAAACTTGACATTACATATTTTCTCTGGTTTTTGAATTGACAGCATAGCTATTCTATTATTGTTGGATACTTTGTCTGATATGAACTTGTGTGCTTCGAACTCGCTATCGTGGTTTTGTATCCTTGATGCTCTTGCGGCCATAAGTATAACCATATCACTGTGAACGTTTTTAAGGAAAACCTACCAGATATTGATAGTTGTTTTGAAAAAAGATAGTTAGCATAACACCATCACTCAGATTCATTAATATATATTCATGTATGCAAAATGTAAAGGTTGATTATATGAAAAGGATTTTTGCAGTGAAGTTGAAATCAATTGTTAGCATTGGTCATCACTTTCCCAGAATATGTTTGTTTAAGAAGTTGAGTTGTCTAATTTCATAATTGAGTGGTGTAATTATTAGCATTGCTTGATGGAATGTACCTTGTCTTGTCCTTAATATAGGTTTAAACTTGGGTGGAATCTAATTTTCAGCATAATGTTCTTAATATATTTGTTGACCTTATTTTGGTGTAGTGTAATGGAGGAAGTTGGTCAAAAGACTGAATGTTCTTATACCAGGAAGAAGGTATGTGTGGTTGTATTACATTTGCATGCATTTGTTGTTGTTATGTATTTGAATACTTACGAATTTTTGGTATGCAGTTAGTTTTTAAACACTCATGCAAGACACAATTGGTTGGTGCTTTGAACGAAAGACTGAATCCTGAACAAAAGGCTTTTATTGAGAAGACTATTTTTTCTTGGTTTTTATTGTTGCCGAATTCTATTAAGATAGGTAGGAATGTGTTGGGTGATTTATGTGATAGGTGGATCGATAACATGGGAGGGTTTTATTTTGGAAACAAAATTATAGAATTTTCTGAACTTGATGTTTGTTTGTCTTTAGGGTTGCCTATTGTAGGTGAAGCAATTGATTTAAATAAAGTTGGTCATGAAAGTGTTTGTAGGGACTACTTTCCTAATGGGAATGTAGATCTTAAGATGGTGTATGACTTTTTATTAGAGGAACATGATAATTTTCCATTAGAACACTTTTGCAGCTTATATTTATTGGTTGGGATAAGTGAATTTTTGTTTCCCAATCGTAGTGGATTAGTTTTTCCAATTATATTTGACCTTGTTTCTGAATTGGGCTGTCTGGGTAACTACAAGTGGGGTAGTGTAGTTTATGAGTACTTTATAGAAAGTTTGTCTAGTGCTTCAACAACAATGAAGAATGAAAGAAGCAGAAGCCATTTTCATGTTTCTGGATGTGCATACCTTTTGCAAGTATATGTATTTAATCATGTTTCTGGATGTGCATACTTTCCTAATGGTAAAAAAAATTAATTGCACTCGTCTCTCCTCCTTTCCTTGTCCCATTCAATTTTCTCACCCAAACATACATCATTCAGCATTTTCTTCTTCCTCCCACCAAAAACACACACCAAAGAAACCCCATTTCAAAGTTCAACTTCATTCAAGACAATAAACTCACACTACTACTACTTCAACTCAACCCAATCTTCCATTTTTTCAAGCTCTTGTGCAAAAACGAAAATAACATTATACCATTCAACTCAAGCAATGTCCAACCCCAATAACATCATCAAACTCTGGTTCCAAACTATTTTCAAACATCAAAACCGAAATATGGAAGAAAAGAGCCAAACCCACAACACCCACACAACACCTTAAGCTCTCTTTAACCCAAAACTCACATAGAACCTCATGTTCATCAACCAACCAACCAAAATGCAAAGAAAAACGTGAGGAACAACAGTAAAGGAGAGGAAAAATGAAAATATAAAGTCACTCAAACCCAACAATCACCATTGAAATGCAAAGAAAAGCTTAAAAGCTCAAGCTTCAAACATAAAAAACAAGCAAATGGAAGAAGGAATGAATGGATTTTCACCACCAATGAGTTAAGACAGCCAAGAGTGAGTCAAGGGAAGAAGAAAATCTGCATAACATTCATTGAAAATGGTCCAAAACTGTGGCACCAAGCAAGCACCCATGAGAGCATGTTGAAACAAGAGAAACCCTAGGAAAATGAAAGCAAAAACATGAATATGGAATTGTTAGTGTGTGGCTCGGTTTTCCCACCCCATATGACCGAGAGTTTTAATTTTGGTGGGGTCCACATACTACAAGTCAGCCCTAAAGGGATGCCACATGGCCCCCACAATTGGTTTTTACAAAAATGCCCCTAAAGGGGTCCAAAACACCTAATTCTAATTAAGGGCTTCTAGAAAACGAAATTACAACTTAATTAAAATGGAAGTGACTAAATGTTGAGTCTTGAATGATCACGCCACCATCCTTAATGCTCCAAATGATATTTCCCAAAATTTCCCTGCAACCAAAATACACTTAATCAGCTCAGAAAACCCAAATTAGCACAATTACGAATTTCCGACCAAATTAAGCAAAATTCGGAAAACGGGGAAATAACAGACAATTAAACACAATTCCCTGGTTTATTTAAGTGCAATAAACTAAATATAGTTCAAGAAATAACCATTCATCAACCACCTTCTAATGAAACCCTAGCCAAAAGCCACATGTCCTACACATGGGTTTTTTACAAAATTACCCCTAAAAGGGTCCAAAACACCTAATTCTAATTAAGGACTTCTAGAAAACGAAATTACAACTTTAATTAGAATCTAAATGACTAAATGTTGAGCCTTTGAATGTGTCACGCCATATCCCAATGCTCCAGATGATGTTTCCACAACTTCACTGCAACCAAAAATGCGCTTAATCAGCTCAGAAACTTCAAATTAGCATAATTACGAATTTCCGACCAAATTAAGCAAAATTCGGAAAACGAGGAAATAATAGACAATTAAACACAATTCCCTAGTTTATTTAAATGCAATAAACTAAATATGGTTCAAGAAATAACGACTCATCATACTCCTTCGCTTGGTGCTTACACGAGGACAAAGGCTCGTGCTCACCTTTATCAAAGGTAATGCATTGGTCACAATATGCGACATGATAGTGCATTTGTCTTTCTAGAGAGAGCTCTTCATGTTCAACCTTGTGTTGATCTCATCCACTGCCATTTAGATGGTTTCGAGGACACCGTAGCCATCACACTTGTGGAGGCAAGAAATCTCACCAAGAAGGAGTATACCACAAAGCATTCTACTCACAAGATAGGAAAGAGTCTTATCTTTAATTTCATTTTTCTCTTCCTTTACATATGCATTTGTTTTACCTAATTTGTTGTTGTTTTATTTAAATTTAAATAGTAGAAGAAGTGATATCAAGTAAGAGGAAAACATACTTATTATGTCGATTCAAATTATAACTAACATAATAAATCAAAACTATTAATTAGAAATTCTCAAATGATGGTTTTAGTTACAGTTAAGAAAAATCATATTATTACGAAAATATTTAAAAAAAAAAGTCACACACACAATTCTGCTTAACTATTGTCTTTGAACAAAAAATTACTTAAAATTATATACGAGTTTTTTTTTTTCGCAGTTTCTATATTGCTCCGTGAACTTACGCTCTAAACATATATAGTGCTACATAAAAATATACTTTCTTCTTATGTAAATCTGATATCCCACTATTGTAAAATCATTGATTTTTGTAAACGAAATTAAACTAGTGCCATATATATGGAAATATTCGAAATATTATATTAAACATAAAGTGATAAACGAGTTCCAAAATTGACAAGTTTTTATAAATTTTATTTGGTGGTTGTGCAAAGTTATGAGCACGCAGAGTAACACGAAAGAAAGGTACCTAATCATGTTAACATGCATGGCTGTCTGAACCACTACGTTTTTTCCTATTTTGTTTTCAAATTCACTACCTATGATAACATTTCTCTCTCTTTCCCCTTATTCAAATTCACCAATGCATTGTTAAGTCATTTAGATTAAATAATATCACTTCAACAAGATTCTTCTTTTACCCTTCACTTAAATATATTTCAAATTGTACACTTTCCTTTTATAGTACTGCTATTTATTAATTTAGGTCAAACTAATAAATTAATAGAAAATTATTAAGACTATAGTTAAAACGGAATATTGAGAATAACAGTGTCTCGTTTTTAATACGATAACACAATAAAAATTAAATTAAATTTTAGTCAAGTTAAAATTACAAGCTCAATAACTCTTATTACGGAATTTTACAACATCTTTTTCGAAATGTATAAAACACTGTTTCACTTCACCTCTTTTTTAGTTTTGTTTAGAAATAATTAGAAGAACAATTATTAATTCTTGGTGTCTTAATTTGAAAAATCTTTTCATTAATCGAGTGTATAATGTATTAATTTTATTTTTACAGAAACAAAGGCTATATTTCGTAATCGTTTTATGATCTGATTTTATTTTTCCTTGTTACTTAATTATACAGTATTATCCATTTTCTTTATCATTTAGAAGATAGCTTATACGGACTGCACCAAAGACCTTAAGTCCGTTAATAGTGTTAATATTGAATCGTTAGTCTCAATTATCTTATTTAAAATATTGTTAATTTTTGTGACAATTTGACTTTATAAAAATACATAAAAAAAGTTAAAAAAGAATATATATTTAAATTTTTCTTAACTTTGTTTTTGAAAAATATAAAATTATTGAATATATATAAATAATTAAAAAATTAAAAAAATTTAAAGGTTTGTTTCACTAGAGTTAAATGAGTTATGTATATTTATGAGAATATTGAGATGAAAAAAGTGAGAATAAGAGAAAGGGAAAGTGTAATTTGCGAACTATGATGCTTGAATAAAGGACACTAAATGGCATCTTTGTTGCCCTAGATCATTTGAGTGATAGAAAGATCTATAAAGTGGGTTACGTGTTCACTACTTATTTTGAATTTCAAGCAAATAACAATATCTCATGAAAGTTTCTCAACTTTACCATCATAAGCGGATAAATTACAATTTGAATTTCCTCATGAAAGTTTCTCATCAAAAATTAAATTCAACCAAACTATATAAAAATAAGTCAAATCATAGTTGTGGTCCTTGAATTTGTGTTTATGACATGCTAAAACTACTACTAACAATTTCAACTATTGACTCCACCTGAATCTTCTCCTATTCATAGTTTCCCACCTAATCTAACCCTACTTCGGACTCTTGTATAAGTTATATGTGTATCACACAACAATAATTATGCACTTATATATAAAGAGAGCGAAATATTATTGAAACTTTTTCATGTTGAAATATAAAACAATTTATATTTTTAAAATAATTTAAAAGTTTTGATAAATTTTTTTTTAATGTATTGATAGTGCCACGAATTAATAATCTTAAGTATATTTGAAAATCATGAGTTAGTTAAAAAAATATGATGCGGAACCACTCTATCTCAATACGTTACTGCACATCACTATAGTGGAGTTAAAGCCCCAAAACTAGTTATATTATATCAAAGCGTCAATTAAAGCTAACTTGGTAGGATAAAGTAGTTATCATGATCACCGTAATTTAAATACAAAATAATCTCTTACCCAAATAACATGTTTATTGGTTCTGAAAATCTGAAAATCGCATTCGGTTAGGAAAGAAATATGTAATATTATTGTCTTATTATGTTTTGATAGTTTGGAAAATTGACTATGCCTCATAATTATGATCCGATTTAGTACATACATTTATAAAATTAAAAAAAAAAAAAAAAAAGAAGAAGATGGTTAGTTATACAAAAATTATTCAACAAATTAAAACAACCATTGTTGAAGGGATCGTGTCATAAAAATGTGATGAAGGAAATATTCAGCATTTTTTATTATAGTTTTATTATGAAACGGAAACAGAAGGGAGGCCGAACTTGTTACCTATTAATTAGGTAAATGTGCAATTACATTGAAAAATAGATTTTTTTGCAAGGAAGCGAGTAAGGCGTCACGTGGTGATAATTTTGTTGTGAAATTCTTCCATAACTAAGTACACAGAAAGAATGGTAATATTGTTGAATTAAGAACCAAAAGTAACAAGGAAATTACCACCCAATAAATATTATGCTGAGAAAGGAATGGATGTGCTTTCCTTTGTTTCTCCTCCCTCACACAAGGGAAAAAGTCCAAATATACCATGCTGAGAAAGGAATGGATGTGCTGTGCTGTAAACGAGTGAGCGAAGAAACGTTACAAGGACAAGGACCGGATGGGATCGTAACAGTTTCGTTCTTCCCACTTTTCACACGAGAAAACGGAAAATTAAAAAAGAAAAAAAAGTCAGTGAGTAGAGAGTGGGAAGTTGGCAACCACCTAAGCCGGTGATCCGGTAAACTGTTCAAAGTTTCAAAGGGTCTTCATCGCCGTACACACTATATAAGTATTTCTTGACGAATCACAACGAACAACAAGGTCCCATCCCATTGCGCATTCATAATATTTCACTCCTTCTTTGGCCACTCTTGAAATCCGTGCAGTGCTAGTCCCAAACCGGACACAGTGATGAGATATAGCCACTGAACGCAGAACAGCGTTGCCGTTTTGAAAGACGCAAAACGACGAAGCAAAGCGCGTTTGTAAAAGCACCTTAACTGACAACTGTACCAGTGGAAAATCAACGACGGTATGGTCGTGACTGTCACTAGTGCATCGTTATTTTGTTTCATTTCACCGCCACGAAAATGGATCTGACTTCCTGATTCCCAAAATCTTCAAATTATTCTCACTGCTTGGAGTCACCTTCGAACGATTCACACACTTTTTATTTCGCTGTCAAAGTGAAAACCAAAAGCACGACTTTCTCACAGGCCTCGCTCTGAATTACTGCAGATTCTGTTCAGCAGCTCGCTGAAGCAGTGTGCCCAAGTACCGGGAGAAGGTTCTAGAAGAACCGAATGGGAAAATCGACGAACGGTAACAGAGACTGGACGCAGATGTACGCGATCTACGGAATGGAGCAGCGCCAAACCCTAATTTTCCTCCTCTGCCAGGCGATGCTCTTCTCTGTGTTGTCTGTTCTGTATCTTCTTTATTTTGATCTCGTTTGCAACTTTTTCGAGCGAATCTTTTCCGGCGCCGGCGGAACCGCGCGATTTGCGGCAGGAATCACTGGCTCGGTCACGGCGCTCTCCGCGCTGTGCCTCTTTTTTGCGGCGGCGAACTTTTTTTACTCCTCCGTGCCGCTGCACTTCGACATGGCTCAGCGCATAGTCTCCGCCGTGCACGACTGGTCCTCCGTGAAGCTCGCGCTTGACCTCGGCTGCTGCGGCCGCGGCATCCTCCTGAACGCGGTGGCGACGCAGATGAAGAAGGAAGGGAGTTCCGGCCGCGTCGTCGGCCTGGACCGGTCAAAGCGCACGACGATGTCGACTCTACGCGCGGCAAAGATGGAAGGAGTCGGCGAGTACGTGACGTGCCGCGAGGGTGACGCGCGGCGGCTGCCGTTTCCGGATAACTACTTCGACGTGGTGGTGTCCGGCGTGTTCGTGCACACGGTCGGAAGGGAGTACGGGGCTCGGACAGCGGAGGCCGCGGCTGAGAGGATGCGCGCGGTGGCGGAGTTGGTTAGAGTAATGAAGCCTGGTGGAGTGGGAGTGGTGTGGGACCTATTGCATGTGCCGGAGTACGTGCTTAGGTTGCAGGAGTTGAAGATGGAAGATGTAAGAGTCTCGGAGCGTGTAACGGCCTTCATGGTGAGCAGCCACATCGTTTCATTCCGGAAGCCCAGTCAACACGTGCATGGCCCCGCCGAGGTTCGCCTGGATTGGAGATTATGTTGACGGTGGAATTTTTCACACTGAATAGAAAAATAATAAACATATATCATACTGAGAAATGTTTTTGTTAAAATGTTTTATCTTTTTTTAAAAAAGAAAATATATGAGTGAATATCTTAAGGTTAGTTTATGGCTGGGGAGGCGAAGTCGAACCAGATGTTGAAAAAAAAAGAATGTAAACAAAAAGATGGATAGCTTAATAACTTGATAACAGATCTGGAACAGAATTTTTGTATATGTTGATGGTTATATAGATAACAATGAAATTTCAGCACTTATGGTGTATATTGTTCTTATTTGTTTTTTAATTTTTCGTAAAAGTGATTTTACGTGATTACTTGATCGTTTAGGTTTTGTGGGTAAGATTGTGGAAAAGCTTGTCTTACATATTTGAATGGGTTTTTTGTGATTTTGCTACGGTTGCAAATTGTTGAAAGGAGTTTAATTATGACCTGAGGGAAAAGCCGGTGATTGTGGGTTGAATAGATGAACAGTGAGGACAAGGAAATAGTGGTAACTTTTGTATTTTATTTTTTTGAGCTTGAAGATGTCGTTGTCTTTATTTAAATTTAGGGGTTTCGGTTTCTTCTCTCCATGTGAGGTTGGATTCTATTTGAAAAGGTTGAAAGCTAATTGACGAAGAATGGATGGGAAAAAGAAAGTAGTGATATTTCTTTCTAGTATTGTTGAACTTTGTGGAGGTTGTGGGTTGAAATGATGATGGCGAGGATTGGTGACCCTGTTAGGGAGTCACAATCAGAGATTTTCGATGGTGAGGGGTTTGTTGGAAGTTTACATCTCATGCTTAGGAGTGTTAGCTAGTCATAGAGGGCTGAAATGGTTTGCCAAATATTTAATCATTTTACTTTGTTTGTTCAACCAATTTGAGCGTGAGATCTTCAAAATTATGTTCAATTAATTGAGCTATGACTCGCATTGTCTTTGTAGGGTTGTTGCTTCAGTGTCAGTTGCTACTTGCTAGAAAACACTTGAAAGACAAGAAGTGCTTAAGTGCATTTACAGCAGACATTTACTTATTTTTATCCTGCTCTTGTTTGGTTTTTTGGTGCTTTTGTTTCCTCCAATGAAAGAGAGAGGGGTAGTAGTATGTTTTGGTGGAAAATATAACTCGCATTTACAATTAATGACCCGCACAACCAATTCAATTTAATAGGGGGGAAGTGTCGTTGTCACTGTTACTGATTTGAATTGCTTACTCTTAAATCAAAATTATATGGTTAAGTTATTTCCTCATTGACATTATTATAATTGCTTATTAGATTATCTAAAATAGTAGGCTCTCTCACAGGACCACATGGTGCATGTGCTCCTCCAATCTGACACCAGACGAGTCTGGGGCCATATTACCTATCCCGGGACTTGACATCAATGAGGCCTATATGATTCGAAAATTAAAATCCATTAAAAATTGTGGTGATGATATTTGATCCATTTCCTGTAAGCAGTAGATGCGATGTAAATTAGAAAGGGCAAATGCTTGTTTCTACTTAAAATGCTAAACATTTGAAGATGTTTATTTTTCTTCTGGGGACCAGAGACACGCCTCACAACTAACCTATCTAGTGTAGCGTGGAGAGAAAAACTTTAAGGCAAGGTCCACAACCGCCATTGGCACGATTAGTTCTGCTGAGAGCAGAGATATATTTTCTTTAACCTTTTTGAAAGTTAGATCAATGGTTGATTTTTTTATTTTCTGAAAAAAAGTTCAAACCAAGAAGCTTCTCATACATTTTCGTATACATATTTTCTGCCCCATTTTGAAACGATCAAAAGAGCAAAGCAGAGTTGTACATGTACAACTATTGACTAGGAATCAATACATTATCTTTTACAACATGTATTTTATTATGCCACATTAATATATGCTGAAATTAATCTTCACATATACTCTGTCTACGTCAACGCAACAAAGACAACTATACAAGATTTCGTGCTTTTTCTTCTTTTAATTTTGATGCACTTTGTTCACTTTGTGCCTGGGCACAGTGGTCATGGAGTACATGTTAACACAATTTCAGTCCAAATCTTTCACTAAAGAAAGACGAAAAGTAAAAACAAGTTGGATAAATTTGGCAATTTGGGATCACAAAGACGTCAAAGATGAGACGTGAAGAAGTTAAAAATTTAACAAACAGGGCCATAGCACGACCCCATGTGGATATTTTTATTTACCCCTGCTTATATTTTGGGGGAAAATAAATAAAAGAGCAGCAAATTAATGCATCACATTACCATGATCCATGTGTCACTACTTCTTCCATTCATATGTCTCCTATCTCTCTCACAGCATCTGGAGAAAAATTAAATAGCCATGTTCAGCTGTTATTTGAAAATTAGTTGATTTGTTTGGGATTGAGCTCATTCTTTAAAGTTTGGTGGTGCATTCCATCTCTGAATTGCAACCTCACCAATTTGTTTGAATGATTACCGTACTTAATCAACAATGCAGCATGTGAGCGAGAGCCTCAGCCAGTTTTTGTTGCTCATATTTTTTAACAAAATTCTTCAAAGTTAGGAAATGGTAATAAGATTTAATGTGCACTTGGATATTTAGTTGGAATCTTTGTGGGCTAAAGGGAATTATAAAGTATTATCAAAATGTCATATCGCTGTCTGTACTTTTATCCATTTATGCAAACTCACGGTACCAAGATTTCACAAGAGCTAGGCCTATTGAGTTTTTTTTTTTTTTTTCATTTATTTATAGAATATGTGTATTTTTTTCTTTTAAATTTTGTTAGATATATTATTTTTATTTTATGTTTATCTTTTATCTTTAGTTAGTTTGCTATTATTTTTTTTTTATTTTGGGTTTAGTCTATATTTTTTTTATTATAAATAGAGGACCTTATGTGCATATATTATCGTTGTCGAAAGTGCCGTTGTCTACCGCTGTTGTCTATTGCTGCCACTATCAGATATTACATTTCAAATGATGATCACATGGTTTTGATCGTCTTGGCCAGACGACTACCATGCCATTAACGACGCCTTCATTCTGGTGCCAATTATTGGAAAACAGGTTGGCTTCGTTTCAACACCAAGAGGGGGTTCAATTAGTGAGGTTTCAAAATCAGAGTCTTTTTAAAATCTTTTTCAGAAAGTATTATCCTTTACAAAGTTTCTAGAATCACAAGGAATGAAAAAAGTAAGTGCAGCGGAAAATATAAAGTAGACTACGAAAGCAGGTAAGTCGATTGAATGTAAAAGTGTAAGGATAGAAAATTCAAACGCAGGTTTTTATACTGGTTCAGCCTCAATGCCTACATCAGTCCTTCCACAATCCGAAAGCAAATGCACTATAATGGTCAAGGTTTTTACAACAAGGCTTTTATAGAGACCTCCACGTCAAAAATATAAAACACCTCTCTAACCCTCTAACCAAAATATAGGCAGTATACACAACAAAGATCTACAGCAAGATATCCCCTCTTCTGCAATCTTTAAACCCACTTTGAACAATCCTCAAAGTGTCAAGACTCCACGAGTCAACCCCCTGTAATCACAATAGGAACAACCAATCTCCAGTAGATTAAAGGTAGTCTTGATCAACAAGAATACACCAGCTGTGCAAATTTTTTATCAAACAATAAGCGCAATCCAATCTCCTTCAAAGAACCTCTTCAAAGATAGATCACCATGGTCTTCTTGATGAGTTCTTGAAGCAAATTCTCAGAGATCACAATCTGTAAATCACAAATGAAAGTGTTAGAACATCCAAAGTCTCTGTGATCAACTGAGGCGCGTCTATTTATAATTTTCTATAAATTCGACGCTCCTATAGTCGACTAAGCTACTAATAAAGTCAATTGTCCTTAGACAGTTATAACAGTTAAGTCAAATAGTAGATGTCAACAACAACCAAATTGATTTTGCATTTAATACAGTTGACTATCATAAAAGCTTTAACTAACTTTTGAAAATATAGTCGTTACTGTACACACACATTAACAGAATTTCAAACATACAACTAACTAAGTCAGATCCACTACGCATGTAGTCGACTTAGGCTCATCAGCACAGTTTGAAAAACTTTTCACTGCAAAATCACTCACAGCACTGCTTTTGAAAATCTATGCATAGTCACGAGTTTTAATCGACTTACTTCATAATGAAGTCGACTTAAAACTTACATATATGCCACACAATATAAGTTCATAAAAGTACATGTGGTTTTCTCTTCAAAAACACATGTAATGCAATCATAAATGATGTATCAGATATAAGCTCAGCAAATGTGCATTCACATATCAAGATCAACACAAAACATGTTCAATAGAATATATCATTCAATATGGAACAAAACATGTAACACATAACAAAACATGTGTTATTAATAATATGTTGTCATCATAAAAAACCAGAGTGATTAAAGCAATGTGAGATTAAAGTTAGCTAAACCAGTGTTTTCCTTATCAACAATCTCAACACCTTTTAAAGTTATGGATTTGCTCCCTTTTTCGTCGTGCATTGTGGCATGTTTGGTAGCTATTCAGAGCATCGAGGTTTTGCTCTTTTTCTATGTGCATTGTCCGAATTACCGTTGCCACCGGCGGTCCCCTAAAAGTTTCTTTTTCAACCTGTGTCTTTATACTTCAATGGGCGATCCTTGGTTTCTGTCTCACCAGTGTTGTTGTCCGCCATCATTCGCTGCCGTCCTTCCTCCGCCAGAGCCATGATTAAAGAGTCAATCCTAGCGATATATGTTGTTGTTGTTGGGCATGCTGTTCCACCCTCTATCGGGCCACTATTGGATCACCCATTAAATGTCTAATCCTACACTCGAGATATATATACTTCGGCGTGAGCGAGGGCTGCAAACCTCACCTTACAAGCCGGTTTTGTGGGGTTGAGTTAGGCTTAAAGTCCACTTCTAACATGGTATCAGAGCCATCGTTAAAAGCCTATCCTAGCGATATTTGTTGTTTGTTGGGCATATTGTTCCACCCGCTATCGGGCCGCTATCGGACCACCCATTAATTTCTAGTCCCACGCTCGAGATGTATATACCTCGGCATGAGGGGGGTGTGTTGGAAGTCTCACATCGACTAGAGATAAGGCTAATTCATAAATATAAGTGGGTGTAAACCTCACTTTACAAGCCGGTTTTGTGCAGTTAAGTTAGGCTTAAAGTCCACTTCTAACAAATTTCATATAAGAATGTACGTTAAAAGACTTACATGCAACGGTGAATCAATATAGTAAAAGATAATTTTGTAATTTTGTCAAATCAATTTATACATAAATCTTTGTTATGTTCAGGCGTTAAATTTAGTGATTTGTTGGATGTCTTACATAAAAAAGAGATAATACCAACTTATAATATATAAATAAGTGCAAATATTAGTTTATAAATTAATATTATGAGATTGAGTTAGGTTTAAAGTTTACTTCTTAATATGGATTAAAGTAATGGATTTTCCATTACTCTTTAGTCTCATGTTTGAGATCGTAAGTCGTTCATCAATTATAAATAAGATTAATTTACAATATATAAATGGATGTAAAACTTATCTTACAATTCGATATTATGAGGTTGAGTTAGGTTTAAAAGAGATAAAAGAAAGAATAAAGAGAATCAAAACAGATGAAACTATATTATTATATATTTTCATGTACATAAATATCCTCCTTAAAGCTTATTGGAAAAAAACAAATTCTTTGAATAAAAAGATATCAATTTCCATATGTTTAGTTTTACAGTGAAGAATTGGATTTTGAATAACTGCCACCTCACTCTGATTGTCACAATATAGGACTGAACCAAAAAGGAAACTACTAAGTAAATAAGAAGCATATGAATCCAGGTGATTTTAACATCAACACTAGCCAAGCTAAGAAATTCAACTTCAATAGAAGATATAGCAAATTGTTTCTTTAACCACCAAGAATCAAATTTGGACCAAAATAAATCACGTACCTGAGTTAGAGTGTCAGTCATCAAGGTCTGAAGCCCAATCAGAATGACATAGAGTCTTGATGGAAAAAGATTGAAGAACTGGAAACTTGAAGACATAAACCATAATGAATATATCATTTTAAGTACCATAAAACATGCTTAATTTCCATCCAATGAGAATCCAAATAAGTACCCATAAATTGAAACACTTTATTCATAACATAAGTCAACTCTGGTTGAGTAATTGTAACATACTAAAGATCACCAACAAATGATCCATAAAGGGAAGGATCATGAAAATAATATGAACCAATTTTAGTGAGTCTACAATGAGTTGTCATAAGAGATGAGACAAATTGGGCTTGATTCATCATAGTCAAGATCATTTGCATTAAGATCAAAATTCTATAACCAACTAGAGCCTAGATTTATTTCTTGTATCTAAAAGCAAAAGGAGAATTAGTTAGACCACAACTTAAAACCAGTTTCCACTCAATCCCAAGCTAGTGAAATATGATAAGTGATTAGTTCATCCAACAATAAATGTAAATTAATTCACAAACATGTAATAAAAACATACTTTGATAAATAATATAGTACCAATACAAGAGAGTTCAAAGGATTACATCTATGATTCAACACTCTAAGAGATTTAGCTCTTCAAAATAGATGGAAAGATTGCAAAATAATGACGAGTCATCCTTTCTTATGACCTCTAATGATGTTCTCTAAGTACGTACTTAGGTAAGTATATAAGAAAACCTCTAAAAGTCTCTCTAAGAGTTGTGATGGGGAAGTGCATACCTAGAGAGAATATATTAAATGACATACAAGAAAATGGAAAGGAAATAAAAAGCGGAAAAGAGTAGAGAAGAGGAAACTTATGACTCGTAGACACGCCACATGAAGAAGACTCCAAGATAAGTGTCGAAGAAGGACCGCCCACTCGCTTTGCGCAAGATAAGGTCTGCCCAAAATAGACTAAAAAGACAGAAAACTATCTCTAAGAGGAATGCAAGAATGCAATTCAACTCAATAATTCAATTCATTCAAAGGTGAGTACAAAAGAGAACCCCTAGGTTGCTTATATAGCTTTTGGAATGACTTTGGTGAAGAGTTTCAAGCGATGTGGGACTTGGAAGGCTCCAAGTTCTGCCCAGCAGCAATTGCAACGTCCCTAGGTGCATGGGAGTCCCACATTGCTTAATTATCTCATTCCAAAAGGGTTTATAAGCTTCCTAGCTCTCCTAGAGTTCAAAAACTAACACTAGTTGTGCTTCCTTGTGTTACAAGCTAAGATGCCTACTTACTCTTCTTTTCTTTTAAGACCAAGCCATGGGAAGTCCCACATTGCTTGTGCTAAAAGAAAAAGAAGGGTTTATAAGCGTTTATTCAACTAGAACTAACGAAAAGAAACAAAGGGGAAAATACAAGCCTTTGAAACCTATTTTACTCTTTTTATGCTCTTTTGTCACTCTGAAAACTCTTTATTGTTGTCCCATCTATGATCATATCAAGTTGTCACGAAGTCTCTCTAAAAGTCCCTTAAAACAGAGGAGCAACTCTGTTTTTATAAATTATCCACGACAAAAGGATTTGGCGTTGTTGTCCCAACTACATTACATTATATATTTCTTGGCTCACGATCTTCTTTAGTGAGAAACCACATTGGAATGATAGGATTTACAACAAAGTATTTAAGTTTATATGTATTAATCATTGGTTCAACTTATTGCCTTTATTAGAAAAAAATTAGAATCACTCAAATTTCAAGAAATGAGATGAAATACAGGAATAATAGAGGTAGAAAACACAAAATTATGAGATAACTCCATTAACGGATCTTTCAAGCTCTCAATACCACCAAGTAAGGTATGAAATCAATATTTATATGAAGAATAGAATTTAGGATATGAAATTAATGTCTATAGCTATACGAAGAACAACATAAACTTTTCAAACTTTTTAACATGATAAATTGTTATGTTATTTGATGATTCTTATACTTTTTATTGTTGGCTTCTTTCTCCATTGGTCATTATTTTAGTTTAATCAACATATAAAGCATAAATCATTCTTTAAGATAACTTTAAGTAAATTGGTATTGAAAAATAGATTTTATACTTTTTCTAAACATAATGATAGATTATATTAGAGAATAATTAATTATATAAAAATAATCGATTATGATTGACATTTATAAAAAAAAACCTCGTAAATAATCAATAATCTTTAGAAATAATAATAAACATGTTTTGTAATGACTTGTAAAAATAATTTTAAGTGGAATACACGTGGCAGCCTGACATTGGGCAGAGTTTTGGAATGGGACTTTAATTAAAACACTATTTTTCTAAGTTCAGATTTCCTCCACTGTCCCTGCACACCTCTCCTTTTTCTTCTCTTTTTCTCCATTGCCTTACCTTCCATCTATCATAACTCAGAATCTAACCATTTGTTTCTCAAATTGAAGTTGCCTAAACCTTCAGGACTCCACGAGCTACGTTTCTACCAATCGATTTTCCGTTTCCTCCAACCGGTAAGAAAGCCCTCTTTCCTCCTTTGCCCTAGGGTTTCAAGCATGTGATTTCTTATTTCATGCAACCTATTTCGTTTTCTTCCACCATCTAGCTTCAACTTGGTTCTAAAATTCGTTCTCCATCATCAATTGATGATTTATAGGTGATTCTCACACTTCGAGGTCCAAAGCAAGTGGTCTAGGGTTCTTCTTTAAGTTGGCCGTGCACACTAGAGGTAAGGGGAGCTAGTTCTTCTTTTCATTTTAGTAGTATGTTGTGAATGTATGATAATTTTGAAGTTGTATGTTGTTGGAGGCATGAAATTGGTTATATTGGCTTGAAATGCATGTATGGAAATGTGTATGTTGCATGAAATTGGTGATTGATGGATATGAACCGTTTGAGATGATTTTGAGTGATGGATTATGCATGTTGGAACTGTTTTGGTGTGGAAAATCTATTGTGGCATTGTTAGGAAGGAAAATCAAGTGTCTTAGGGTCACTTTTTAGTCATTTTAGAGGAAGTGAGGTAGTGATTTTGAGTAAATGGGATTTGTCACGTTTTTGGACTGTTGGGACAGTTTCATGCACTGTATTGTGACTTGTTTGAGTCACTAAATTGGTCAAAATAGGTACCAAATGGTAAGATTGGGTTTTGGGTCCCTAAGTTGGGAAAATGCGTGTTTTAGAGTTGGAAAAGAGCTTAAACCACTTTAGAAATGTATTAGTAATGTTTAGAACCATTTAGATAAGTTTAATTATGCTTAAAACACATATTAGGGGTGTTAGAAGTTGGTAAAAATGGTTGGAAGTGGTCCTAGCAGGTTCTGTCAAATTCTGCATAATTTTGCAGAATTCTACAGAATTCTGTAGAGTCTTGACCGTTCGGTCTGGGTCTTGGTCAGAGAAGGATGGTTCCTTCTCTTGACCATTCGGTTTGGTGCCTTGGTCAGAGAAGGATGGTTCCTTCTCTTGACCGTTCGGTTTGATGCCTTGGTCAGAGAAGGGTAGTTCCTTCTCTTGACCGTTCGGTTTGGTGCCTTGGTCAGAGAAGGGTGGCTCCTTCTCTTGACCATTCGGTTTGGTGCCTTGGTCAGAGAAGGGTGGTTCCTTCTCTTGACCGTTTGGTTTGGTGCCTTGGTCAGAGAAGGGTGGTTCCTTCTCTTGACCGTTCGGTCTGGTGCCTTGGTCAGAGAAGGATGGTTCCTTCTCTTGACCGTTTGGTCTGGCAGGTGTGCTCTCGGTCAGAGAAGGTTATTCCTTCTCAAGACCGTTCAGTCTTGTGCTCTCGATCAGAGAATACTAGGTTCTTCTCTTAACCGTTCGGCCTATCAAAGAGTGGCCGGTCCTGACACTTAGTTCACCCCAATGGTCGGCCAAAGTATTAATTGCTTGGCACAGGCTTGAAGCCTTCGGTCCATACGGTCCAGTATATTATTTTGGTAAAATAAGGGTGCATGTGATTATTACTGCAACGTAAGAATGGTTGAAGTATATGGTGTGGGTATGATTAATATGACATTGAAGGTATATCATTTGATTGAATTGGTTGGAGTCAGTTATGAAATTATGATCTCTCAGTGAGATCGATTAGTGTATTGAACGAATTTCCATATGGGGGTTATCCCTAACACTCCAACGATCTTTTATTCTCACTTAGAGAGGATTGACGCGTGTGGTGGGAGTAGTGGGAGGTCCTAGGGTAGACGCTCTCACTGGAGGTCTATACTGCGGTAACGGACTAGCCTTGTGTATGGTCGGGTGAAACCCCTCGGCAATGGCTTTGCAAAGCAGTAGGGGCCATCACAAGTGCACAACCCGCCCCAGCTCTACATTCATTCTATGTCCGGACGTGTCTAGGAGTCTTTGCATGATAGGATGATTGATGTGGTTGAGTTTATGAAATAAGTTCCTATATTCGTGATGACTTGCATGCTTGTATGTAAATTGATGCTCTCGGTAATGTTAGATTAATTTGATATGATTTGTATGGTTGTTTGAGACCTAGCTCACCCTTTGCACTTGTATGTTTGTATGTGTTTGCCTTTCCCTCTTGCGATGATCATCCAATCCTTTGGATGTGAGCAGTAGGTGATGATGTACCTCTGGAGCAGGTGTTGGAGATTGAGGAAGATCCAGCACCTAGTGCTTAGGCGTTTATTTTGTTTTTATTTTCTTTCTAGCTTATTATTTTGAAGAACACTCTCTAGGTCTTCTTAACGTTTAGTAGTATCATATTCTGAAAAACCTTAGACATTTGTACTTTAATTCCTCTTCGTTTTAAATTTATCCTAGATTTTGGATGACTGTAACTTACACCTATACGGTTATCTACTACTCTCACTGCTTTCTTTAATTATGATTGTTACATTCTATATCTATATACATTGCTATATATTTTGGGATGTTATATGTTTAATAATATATATTTAAGAATATGTCTATATACATATTGTTAACCTTGAATTTGAATCCATACATTTCTATTTTGTTACCTTTAGTTTCTCCAACCATCCTTCATCGTCATTTTAGGATCGTTTTCATCATACACATGGAAATCAAATAACATGCAAACTTGAAGTCCAAATTCTCTAATAAGTTTGTTTGAAAGTGTCATCTGTTTAGAATTAAAAATACACCGATGTTTGTATATTATAATTTTTGATATATATTTTTTAATATATTAAAATCAGTGTCAAACTGGATATTTTGAAAACATAAAAAAAGAAAAAAAAAACTCCACTGAAAATCCAAATTCACAAATATAGCTTTCACATTTAAAAGTTTCATTATATTTTTTATTTAAATACACTAGAAGAAGCGCCAATACCACATTATATTTTTCATTGTTTTTATTCTCCAACTCAAAGTTGGTGTATTATAATAAGTTATCTATGGTCCTGTTTTAAATGCATGTTATAAGATTAAACCATATATAAAAGTTCATTCATACCTCAAACAGATGCAAAACAACTTATTTTCTTGTGCACCATAGAGGCATTTGTTTTTTTCAAGTCCACCCACTTTATTTACCATTTGAGATCACACTCATGCATCCCCCACATTCTTAATAACTCATTTTTGTTTGGATTAAATATTTTTTTTTCTCTCCAAACTATTTTTAAAAATCATGCTTTAAACTAAATTATATATATTGTTCTATGTTTAATGAAAGTTATATGAAATATTCCCTCAATAAATTACACATAAAAAATTATTGTTTACTGTGTAAATCTATTTGTTATATTCACGTGTTATTTGTTAAGTAGGATGTTTTACTTGATTTTCTAAAAGTGAGGTACGAAATAAATATATATTTAGTTTAGGAATAAAATAAATATATATTTAGTTTAAAGACAAAACATATCATTAAAAATAATTTTTAAAAATAACTTGGATACATAAAACATATTTAATTTTTTTTGTTTTATTTAATGTTGTGGTATATATCAAGTTACTGAGTTAAAATTAACTTATTCACATCCTTTTTAATTAGTGTTATCAAAACGACTACTTCAGCCTGATTTGGTCTGATTCACCACGGATTGGTCACTTAGTGAGACAATTCAAATTGGTTCACTTATTATCAAGTCTAATAAATTTGAACTCGGCTCGGTCTACAATGAGTTGGTGGGTTAGACGTTTTGATTCATTGACTAACTTAATTAGAAGTTTTTTTTTTCAAATAAAAAAATTACAAAGTTTTTGTAATTCAAATCTAAATAAATTTCACTTTAAAAATGATGTTAAACTCCAAAGACAATTAAAAAAAAAGTGTCATACAATCCAAATGTAATCCAAAAGCAAGTACAAAAAGCAAATAATAAGTTTCTAATATGATCATTTTTGTGTCACTTTTCTATTTATAAGATTGGAGTCTTGAATGCATAAATTCATAATATTTTGCTTTCTTGAAAAAAAAAATCTTTATCTCGTCTACAATACAATAAAAAAAAGTGTTAACTAATAATATTGAAACACAAAGTAATGAGTAATTAAATTAAGTAGGTTGATAAGTCAATTCGATTCACCACAGGTTCAACCCAAATAAATTAGATTTTAAGTAAGTCAGATAGAAAATTGACCCGTATAAAAAAGTTACATATTTTTTAAACTCAACCTAATCCAAACCTGTAATAGACCGAATTGACCCGTGGGTTCCAACTCAGACAACACTATCTTTAATGTTGTGGTATATACTATTGATATATTGTGGTTAATTTGAGTTAATTTTTAAAATTCAAATTACTATTTAAGTCAAACAACTCCGTTAAAAAAAACAATTATTTAAATTGATTTTTAGTGTTTTTTATCCGTCTGGTTTTAAACACTCATACATATTAATAAGCCAAGAGAATATTTGGTGTTATTGTAAATAGAATTGAAGTTTTTCTCTTACTAAGAGCGCGAAAAATTGTTTTGAAAATATTTTTTCTCTTTTTATTACCTGAACTTAGAAATTAAAATAGTTCTCCAAATTTTCTTTTCAACAAAATATTTATAAGAATTAAGAAGAAAAACAAAAAGGTATAATAAAACTAGTTCTATTTTGTTAAAGTATAATTATGTTATTTATTCTTATCGTTTTTACTTTTAAAAATGATAATTTCGATTGATTATTTGAATGATTCAACAATTAATATGAAAATTAATGAATACGACATAAGGACAATGTTAAGAGGATAAAGAAGTTTGAAATGTGATCAAAGAAGACAAATCTCACTTACCAAAATAAATTTGAATGGGACTTTCCCTAATTAGAAGCTCTCCAAGCACAGACTTTTGATAAATTTTTTGCAATGATCAAGGAAGTGAAAAGATATGAAGATCACTGTTAGAAATAATTGTTTTGTTAGTGATCAATGGGAAGCTTGTTAAGATGCGAAAAAATTAATCTGAATTAACATATTTTGAATGCAACTTGCTCTCACATGGTTATGGAATGACAGCACATAAAGCATAAAGAATCAATCAAACTTAAGTTTTTAAAGGGACATTACATATATTTTCGCTTATATTAAGTTCATCTGTTAAATGTTTAGAAAATACTGTTCATTATTTACCCAAAAGTAAGAAAAAGTTTATTTGATAAGCATAAAACAAATCTTTGTTTCGTCTGCATAATTAAATGTTCTAAAAATTAAACTAAATGAAATTATGGAGAATTAAAAAAAGACTATAATTGAGAAAAATAGATTAAGAAACAAAACTGCACATTTTGTAAAAGATAAAGATTAAAATTGTGTAAAAAAAAAAATCTGGGAACCAAAATTGCGAATTCCCTAAAACAACTAAAATTACAAGTAAACATAAATATTTTTTGTAGAAGTCTTTTCTGTTTCATTCAAACTAGTGGAAGCATTACGCGTATTTACTTTTATTTATTATAAAAAAAATTATTAAATAATTTTTTATTATAAGTAATTATTTGTATGAAAATAAATAACTTATATATTTTTTATTAAATATTTTTTATGATAAATAATTATTTAAATTTTAAAAAATAGTTATTAAAGATAAAATAAAATAAAATAATAATTTTAATTTATAAAATAGTTCAATTTAGGTTAATAATTATTCAAAAAGTTAAAATGAAAAACTAATTAGAAACTAAAATTGAAAAAAAAAATGTGTAACAAAAAAAAATAAACAAATCCTCTTATCTAACAGAAAACCAAACAAAGAGTCCCTTTTACCCTTACTTTTGAAATGGGATGCATGCAACCGAACATCAAACATAGTGATTCATTGTGGCAATACTTTCTACACCCCATCATTTCTGGAACTTATTTTTCGGAATATATAATAAAAACAATTTTGATTTTTTTTAGAAGAAATTTGATGAGATAGAGGAAGCAGTTGCCATTTATTGTTTGAATCTTTTCAGAGAAAATTATGTAAGCCCTTCCAAATCAAATGTTAGTCTGCGTAGACTGTTGAAAATAAAATTATGGAAATCGTTTGATGAATAGAAAGTTAGGGGAAATCCGAATGAACTAAGAACGTATTCTCTCTGATATTATTGGTAAACGCAACAGAGTTGATTTCAAGATGGAAGATTTTTAAAAATGCTAAAATTCAGATGATGAAAAATATTGATACTTTTCCATAAGTATTTGTTAATTTATCGTATTTAAACTAAAGAAATTAACATTTTAATTATATATGTTGTAATCTAGGATAATATCTGTAGAATCTTCCTAATTAGAGGAAATAGGTACATGATATTTTATTTTATTTTATTTTTCCCTAGGTTTCCTAGTTTCCCTATTTCCCTTTTTAGGAGAACTAGATTATTACAAATAGAAGGTTTGAGAATGTATTTTTCATAATTTTGAGAATAATAATAAGTCTCATTTTCAACTTGGTGTCAGAGCTCCTGATCTTAGGGGCTAGATTCCGCTGCAAGAAGCGCACCGCCGCCACTGTCCGACCACTGCCGCTGCCACCGTCGCCAGTCGGGGTCGTTGATAGGGCAGAAAGGTGCGCCCAACACCGGCGATCTCAGAGCCGGAAGTCGCTCCTCGAACGGAGCTGCCACGCGCCGCCACGCGCCGCCACCGTCGCCGGCGCGTGTAACCCACGCGCCACCCTCCGACGAGACCCACTCGCCGGCGCCGCCACAGACAGGGTCGCCGGAGCCCCCTGAGTCCGTTCCTAGGGGCGGTGACGACTAGTTTGAGCTGTATTTGTGCAGATCTGACTTTTACGTTTTGATCCTCTTTTTCCGGTGGAACCCACTCGCCGTAGCCGCCACAGAAGGGTCGCCGGAGCCTCCTGATTCTGTTCCTTGGGTTGGTGACGACCCGTTTGGCCTTTATTTGAGTAGATCTGAGTTTGAAGTTTTTGCCCTTTTTTATTGGATACGGGATGTCTGAAGAAAAGAGTATTCCTTTGGGGGTACCCAATGACTTACCAAATATAGGAAGTACCTCGTGGCTGGATGGTCAAAATTACTTACAATGGAGTCAATTTATTTTAAGGATTCTCAAGAGTCGCTCCAAACTTGATCATATACATGGAGGAGGACCGGCACCAGATGACAAACATTTTTCAATGTGGGATAGAGAAGATTCTTTAATTATGACTTGGATGTGGCAATCCATGTCTCCAGAAGTAAGGAAAAATTATATGTTCCACTCTTCTGCAAAAGAAATATGGGATGATTTACAGAGTACTTTTTCTTTAAAAAAGAATCTTGCTGCTACCTATGATATCAAGAACAGGATATTTAATACAAAACAGGACTCCCTTTCTGTAACAGAGTATCACGGGATCCTGAATGGTCTTTGGATGGAACTAGATCAGATCCAAACAATAAAGATGTGTAAAACAGATGCTGCTGTTCTTGCTGAATTCATGGAAGGAGAAAAAATCTTTAAATTTCTCCAGGGCCTTAATCATGAATACGACCCAATCCGGGTTCAAATTTTTGGAAGAGAAAAATTACCACCCCTGTCAGAAGTTTTTTTTATGGTAAGAGGAGAAGAAACTCGGAGATCTGTCATGCTTCATGGAGGGATCTCCAACACAGGCTCTGCCATGACAACTGGAAAGGGAGTCCACAAGGGAACAAATGCTGGGGGAAAAACGTTTGAAAAAGGTACTAATGGGGACTATTGTACATACTGTAAAAGATCTGGACATACCAAGGAAATATGCTTCAAACTCCATGGAAAAAAGAATGTTCTCGAGCGCATTGGAAACAACAAAGGGCCTACTAAAAAATGGGTAAATCATACTACCTCAGAACGGGAAGCCACAAATCAATCTAATCCGTCCCAGTCTAATCCACCACCACCACCTCCAGATCTTGATATGCAAACTTATAAGGAGAAACTCGAACGCTTGGAAGCAATGATTGAATCAATGAGTAAGCCCTCTGGATCATGTACTCTGTCCATAAAAGGTAAGATTTGTCTCAATACTGTTGGTCATGTGTCTCACGGTATTTGGATCCTTGATTCGGGTGCAACTGATCATATGACACCGTTTAGTGGGAATTTCGATTCATATAGCAAGAGCAATAAAGAACAAATTATTACAGTTGCAAATGGACAGGGTGTACCTGTATGCGGCTCTGGGAATATATTCCTGGACTCATCTATTGTATTGAAGGATGTTTTACATGTTCCTCAATTAGCTAATAGTCTTATCTCTGTGCAAAAGTTCACCAAGGATTTAAATTGTTCAGTAATATTTTTTCCAACTTATTGTGTTTTTCAGGATCTTGCCACGGGGAAGACGATTTTAACTGCTAAGGAGCAAAGTGGGTTGTATTTTTTAGAGTTTGATAACCAAAGCAACACACAAATCCTGAGTCAACAAGCTACATCCGAGACGTGGGCTAAATCACAAATATGGTTACATCATCAAAGGCTTGGGCATCCATCATTTAGTCTTATCAAGTCCCTGTTTCCCCATTTGTTTACCAAGGAGTCTGTTGAGTCTTTTAATTGTGATATTTGTCAATTGTCAAAACACCATCGTGCATCTTATCCTACTAGTAATAAAAAGAGTATTTCTCCATTTGATTTAATTCATTCTGATGTTTGGGGTCCTGTCATAGATTCTATTTCTGGAGCCAAATGGTTCGTTACCTTTATTGATGATTGTACTCGTGTCACGTGGACATACCTTATGAAAAATAAATCTGAAGTTTTTCAAATTTTTGTTAACTTTTTCCGCCTTGTCCAAACTCAATTTGGAAAAAATATAAAAAAAATTAGGTCTGATAATGGTACTGAATATGTAAATCATGAATTTCTCAAGTTTTTGTCTCATAATGGTATTGTTCACGAACTAACCTGTGTTAACACTCCTCAACAAAATGGGGTTGCTGAAAGAAAGAATCGTCATCTTCTTGAGGTAACTAGAGCTCTTCTTTTTCAAATGTCTGTTCCCAAACATTACTGGGGAGAAGCTGTGTTAACTGCCACATATCTCATCAACAGGTTACCCACTCGTACCTTAAATGGCATTAGTCCTATAGAGTCTCTATTGTCTTTTGTTCCTTCTTCTTCCCTTACAACGAGTCTACCTAGTCGAGTCTTTGGATGTGTTGTTTTTGTTCACTCTCATCCTCCTAACCGTGGTAAATTAGATCCCCGAGCCCTTAAATGTGTCTTTATTGGGTATCCTTCTAATAAAAAAGGGTACAAATGTTATCATCCTCCAAGTCGTCGTGTCTTTATCACCATGGATGTCACCTTTCATGAAACCAAATCCTTTTATGTCAGTTCACCACTTCAGGGGGAGAAAGCACTTGAAGTGGATGAACTCTCCTTCTTGTCATTACCATGTTTGTCTTTGCAGGATGCCCAAGACCTGAGCAATGAAGCAACCATAGTCCACAGTGAACAAGAAGAGGAAGACAGATTTTTTGGCAAAAAATATGCAAGAAGAGAACAACCCACTTCGACTCTAGAGCAAGAAGAATTGTCTGATCCGGAGGTGAGTATCCCTGAAGATATCAATGAGGAGGAGGTAAGTATTACTGAGGATTTACCCATTGCATTGAGAAAGGGAAGAAGATCATGTGCTAAATATCCTATTTCTCAGTATGTTTGCACTAACAATCTCTCTGATAAGCACAAAAGTTTTATTGCTGCCATTGATGCCACAGAAATACCTACCTCAATCCAGGAGGCCATGAAACTTGAACATTGGAATCAAGCTATGAAAGAAGAGATGAATGCATTAGAAAGAAATTCAACTTGGGAGATTGTTGATAAGCCAAGAGACAAGAAGACAGTAGGGGTGTAGATGGATATTCACAGTCAAACATAAGGCAGATGGGACAATAGAAAGATATAAAGCTAGATTGGTGGCAAAAGGATATACCCAGACATATGGGATTGATTATGAGGAGACATTTGCCCCAGTGGCAAAGATGAATACAGTTCGAGTTATTCTCGCTTTGGCTGCCCATTTTGGATGGGACTTACACCAGCTGGATGTGAAGAATGCCTTTCTTCATGGAGATTTAGATGAGGAAGTGTACATGGAGATTCCTCCAGGGTTTGAAGTGAAAAATGAAAGGAACAAGGTATGTCTCCTAAAGAAAGCATTGTATGGTCTTAAACAATCCCCCAGAGCATGGTTTGGAAAATTTACAAAAGCAATGGTTTCCTTGGGATACAGACAAAGCCAAGGAGATCATACTCTATTCATAAAGCACTCTTCTACAGGTAAACTCACTTTATTGCTTGTCTATGTGGATGATATGATTATTGCAGGAGATGATGAAACAGAAAAATTGGCATTAAAGGAAAAATTGGCAGCTCAATTTGAAATGAAAGACCTAGGAAAACTCAAATATTTTCTTGGAATAGAGGTTGCCTACTCCAAGAATGGAATTTTCATCTCCCAGAGGAAATATGTACTTGATCTCCTCAAAGAAACAGGAAAGTTGGGATGTAGAACCTCAACTGTTCCTATAGAACAGAATCACAGAATCGGAAGTGAAGAAAGTGCTCCTGTAGAGAAGGCCCAATATCAGAGATTGGTGGGAAAATTGATTTATCTATCACACACAAGACCTGACATTGCTTATGCAGTTAGTGTAGTGAGCCAATTTATGCATGATCCAAGAGAGAGACATATGCAAGCAGTTGATAAAATTCTCCAATACTTGAAGTCAAGTCCAGGAAAGGGGCTATTATTCAAAAAGGAAGACACATTGAATATGAAGATATATACTGATGCTGACTATGCAGGTTCTATTACTGATAGAAAATCTACTTCGGGGTATTGTGTATTTCTTGGAGATAGTTTGGTAACATGGAGAAGCAAAAAGCAAGATAGAGTGTCCCGTTCTAGTGCAGAAGCTGAATTTCGAGCCCTTGCTCAAGGAATGTGTGAAGGACTCTGGATGAAAATCATCTTGGATGATCTTAAAGTCAAAGTAGAGCACCCAGTGCAACTACACTGTGACAATAAGTCTGCTATGAGCATAGCCCATAATCCAGTACAGCATGACAGAACCAAACACATTGAAATTGACAGACACTTCATCAAAGATAATCTTGACAGAGGCTTTGTGATTACAACTCATGTTCCTACAGAACTTCAAATAGCAGATATCTTCACAAAAGGGCTTCCTCCGGGTAGATTTCAAGATCTTGTAGGCAAGTTGGGAATGATTGATATTCATTTACCAACTTGAGGGGGAGTGTTGTAATCTAGGATAATATCTGTAGAATCTTCCTAATTAGAGGAAATAGGTACATGATATTTTATTTTATTTTATTTTTCCCTAGGTTTCCTAGTTTCCCTATTTCCCTTTTTAGGAGAACTAGATTATTACAAATAGAAGGTTTGAGAATGTATTTTTCATAATTTTGAGAATAATAATAAGTCTCATTTTCAACAAAAACATAAATAAAACATTGTTGTATTTATTGCATTAAATTTAAGAAATTTATAGTTAAATAATTAAATTTGGCGATTGGGATCAGTATCTAATAATTAGAAATGCAAAGCTTGTTGGTTACCAAAGAAAGAATTGCATACATCCGCAATTAAGAATTAATATTCGATTCAATGTCAAACTCTAAAAAACATCTTAAAATGAACTGAAAATCAAAATCAATTTAAACGGTATTGCATATTTGATTATCATAAATACATTTGTTTATTTAGTATCATGTAAAAACGTCCTAAGTAGACAACTGAAATAAATATCAGATAATAAAATGAGTAATACTTTCTATTTTAAAAAATTGAATACCTGAATTACATGCATAGTTATAAAAGTCCACCTAACACGCAAAAAAAAAAAAAAGTGAAATTCTTACAGTTACACGCCTAAAATTTCACATATATTATACAAGTAATATTGATTAAATCAGTGACATGATATTGAAAAACAGAGAACCCATCATGAAGCAATCATGCAAGCATAGTATGTTCAATTAGTTAAATGGGATGAAACAAATTTAATTAATATGCTAATTGATTAATGAGATGGGGGAAATTTAGGGGATGGAGGGAATCAGGAAAATGTTCGATTCTAAGGAAGCAAAATGATGAAAATTGAATATGGTGGTTCCTACCAACTTTTATAATTTTGTGTATAATAATGAGACAAAAGAATGTTATGATCCGTGTATCTGTCTATCGTACAAGAGCACAAAATTCTACTATACATGCGCCAGGGTTGCTGCTGCTCAAACTTTGGAAACTCCATGGAGGCTAAAGGCAACACAAATCCAACTATAGAGATTTTTTCATGCAACGGAATTACCAGGCACAAAGTTACACTTCCTACTTTACGGAAATAAAAATTTCTCAAACATCCTAAATTCCTATAGAACACAAACTCAATCAAACTTGAGTATCGGATAGTGAAAACTCATGAATTAACTGGAATGCAGAATGAAGAACTGAGAGGCGGAGGCAAAACACAAACCAGATGTGGTCCAGCAGGCTTGCAGCTTATATTTGCCTCGTCAACATCTGGCAACCCTAGTAGGGGAGGGCGAACATAACCAGCCACCAGTGGCATGCATAACACTGAGATAATAATTCTTGCGCCTGTCATGAGCACAACGAAATCCATATATCAACAAAGGCATAGCACATCCCAAGTCATTCAACACAGGAAAATATCTGTTACTGAAAACAACAATTTTCTAAACAGTCAATTGATTCAAGTACCTTGTTCTGTGGACAGAGATGCGTATCCTCTTTTCCTCCCGGCTATCATCCAATTTCCAGAATTTGCCTTTACCTCATATAGCAACTCATCCTGTCAAAATTAAAAACAAATGGCATCAATCAGAATACATTAAGAGTTGAAGATCGCCCAATAATCTCAGTATTATCGCCCAATAATCTCAATATTTATCCAAATTCAGATACCATATATTTAACAAAAGTTTCCTCTCCTGTTTCTCCAAATAAAAGCATACAGCATGTTGACATCATTCTATAAGAATAACCATGCATTGTTGATAGAGTAATAGGAAGAGGTGAAATATATTACTACATTGGGAAGATTGGAGAGAATATCATGGAAGGAACCAATAAAGGGAGTTTTTCTTTTTCCGACAGGCCCATTAAAATTGATGCAAAAAATATATTGGTTGCATCTTGGTTTTATTACTACCATATCAATCCCACAATCTCATGGATTTGTTTCCTAGAATAGACTATGCTTGTTTCCAAAGTTATCCAATCAATGTGTGTGTATATAGAAGATGTATGTATGTAATGAGACCGAACAATAGAGAAGTTATTCTTTTTCTAATTTTCAGATGGTAGTAGATCTCCTCATCCTTGGGAGCCTCTATCGTGTAGTTTAGTTGCAGCCTTTATTGTTGTGTAAACCCTAAGACGCAGCCTTTATTGTTGTTGTGTAAACCCTAAGACGTAGCCTTTATTGTAGTGTAAACCCTAAAGCGCAACCTTGTTGCGCCTCTTTGGTCCCTATTGCAGCCTTCATTCCTGCCCCACCATCAAGCTAGTCACAAACTTTCTTGTTGTGCCTCCTTGGTCTCTATTGTAGCCTTCATTGTTGAGCCTCTGATCATAATCATAATGGTTGAAATGGAAAATGGTGACAAGCCTCATAATGCAGGAGAATTACAAAGGTTCATTCGGTCTATCGATTATTTTCATTGGTGAAGAGTAAGAAAACAAATATAGTAGCAAGATTTAGTGCAAAAGAAACAGAGTTATAACCTTGTTTACTTGTGAGCTTATTTGGCTTAAACGATTACTTAAATAATTGCAATTTTTAGAGGTCACTAAAATGACACTTATATGTGACAATCAACTTGTTTTTCCTATTAGCTTAAATCTCATCTTTCATGAAAGAACCAAACATATTGAGGTTACTTATCATTTTATTCTAGAAAAGATTGTATGTAGAGAAATCAAGACTGCTTATTAAGTCAACCGATCAACTAGCAAATGTGTTCACTAAATCATTACAAGAACTTAAAATTGATTATATTTGTAATACGCTTGATACATATGATTTATATGCATCAGCTTGAGGGGAAATGTTAGCTATAACATGCTTAAGCCATCTCTTTGTATTTCCTATTTATAAATCCATAACCCGATGTACTTAATACACATTATGAGTTCACCTATGCCTCTTTTTTTATTTCTACACGTCAAATAAAAAAAGTTATTTAAAATGGTTTCAACTCATTAAGACCATTTTGAAAGGGAAAGGAAAGACTAGCCATTTAACCAATGATGCTCCTACTGAAGTTGATCCTACATTCAAGTCATGGGACGAAGATGGTTCCATGAACACAATCAGAGTAATTTTGTCTTTGACAACAAATCATGATCGCAAGTAAGAATAGATTCCTATATGGGGATTTTGAAGAAGAAATATGCATGGAGTTACCACCTGGGTATATAGGGTAGATTAAGGCCAACACAATTTGCAAGGTGAGAAAAACACTATACAGGTAGAAACAGTCAACTAAAGAATGGTTTGAAAGATCCACCAAAGTTGATGGGCCTTAAAAACAAACAGAGCCAAGAGAACCACACTTTATTTGTCAAGCATAATAATTCAAGGGGAGTAATACTTCTATTGGTCTATGTGGATGATATCATTGTTACTGAAAATGGGAATTGAGGTAGCCCATTCCAAGAAAGGGATCTTCACACCTCAGCAAAAATACATTACTAACTAGCTATAGTATAGAGGTAAAACAACCTGCAAACCAGCAACTACCCCTATTGATCTAATACAAAGTTGGGAAGTGCAAAGGATGATGATATTATAGATAAAGAAATGTACAAAAGACTTGGGAGACTTATTTATCTATGTTAGGGCTTGGAGAGTGTATGAAAGGAAACGGGTAAGGCAGAATAATAAGTAACTGTTCAATAGTTAGTTGGGAGCGGGAGCGGGAACAGGGAGTGGGAACAGGCCTATATAAGGACCCTTTGTTTGTTTCAGAAGAGAGTTGGAGACTTTGCTGTAATTGTTGACCGGTTTAGTTACCTGGTGAGGGAGGTTAAGCTCCCAGTATAGTCTGTATTCTTGATTGTGAATACCATTCGAATATTCATTCTACTTTGTTGTGTGGTTGCTTGAGTGTGTGAGAGTGTGAGATAGTTAGGAATTCTTACCCGAATACCTAACAATCTATCTCACACTAGATCAGATTTTGCTTTTGCTATCTAGTCAATCAATTTATGCATAAACCAAAGGAAGTACATTTACAAGCTGCTCTTAGAATTGCTTGGTATTTAAAAGATACCAAAAAAGGAATTTTGTTCAAAAAATAAAACAAGAATGTCATTCTTGAGACATATACTGATGTTGATTATGCAGGTTTAATTATGGATAGGAGGTCAACTAATAGATATTGCACTTTCCTTGGTAAAAACCTAGTAACTTAGAAGAGTAAAAATCGAAGTGTGGTAGTTAGATCTAGTGTCAAAGCAGAATTTTGAGCAATGACACAAGGAATGTGAATTGTTATGGCTGAATATTATACTAGAAGATTTGAAGATAAAGTACGATAAACCTATGGGATTATATTGTGACAATAAATCTACAATGAGCATAACTCAAACCTTGTACAATACGATAAAACTAAATACATTGAAGTAGACTGACGTTCTATCAAAGAAAAACTTGATAGTGGCTTGGTTTGCACCCAATATGTGTCTACTCAAGGAAAGCTTGCAGACATTCTTACCAAGGGGCTAAGTAGCAGTAACTTTGAGAAAATTATATCTAAGCTGCGAATGGAGAACACTTATTCACTAGCTTGAGAAGGAGTTTCGGGACATTTTAGGAAGTTTTAGATTTTATTCTGTCAAAGATACATTATTCCTATTGGTTTTAATTCTGTATATTGGTTGTATCTTGGTTTTATTACCAGCATATCAATCCCAAAATCTCAAGGATTTGTTTCCTAAGATAAGTTGTGCTTGTCTCCTAAATTATGTAATCAATGTATGTATGTGTTTGTGAATACATAAATACATACATACATACATACATATTGATACTGAATAAGAGAGATTATTTTCTTATAATTTGGAGAATTTTCTATCCTGTCTCAATTTGTTCCCAAAATTAAGGTCCCTAGATGGTGCAAAAAATATCAAATACACAAATAACTAGTATCTGTATCTTCATTTAGCAGTGACACCAAACGTAAAAACACATAAATAAGTTGTTGGCTATTTGAAATCCCAGCTCCAGAGAAATAGAACACCATAAAATCGTAGAATTGAAATGTTATCAAAATTGTTCTCTGTTTATTTGAACTTACATTATGTTTAGAAACTCCTTCGTCATCCAAATCCTTTAACCTTTCCACTCTCCATTGCATCTTAACTAGTTGTCCAACTCTCAGGCCATCCGAAGGGAGAGGAAGAAAACCAACAGCTAGGCAAGGATCAAGCACAGGCCTCTGCAAAGTAATTGCACTCCTGAAGATTAACTCTTGTCTGGCATCATCAACTCCAGTAGATTCATTCATAACAGGAGGGTGAGCCCCAATTGTTCTACTACCAGAAATTCCGTATTTGATATTTAATATGCTTTCTTGTTGCTTTCTGGCTTCTGCATTTTGTTTTGAAAAATCAAATCAGCTTATTAACTGCATAAATCAAGCTATAAAAATTTCCACAAGTACTCTTATTAGGACAAGAATTTTAAAAACAGGTAAATCCAAATATCACTCAGCTTGAAAATTTTGAACATGTCAAGACCTCAGAAAAATAAAGAATGTCATAATGCTTTAATGTATCCATAGCATAACATTCCATTGACAAGCCACCTATGCTTAATTAATAAAACAACACAAGGAAAAACATAATAAAATAAAAATATGACCAGTAAGGTAGTAATATAATCAAAATCACTAATCAATTGTGCCTGCAGAACTAACAAACACTACAAATCAAACCATTAGAGTTTGTTTGGTTTGACGGACGGGAGGGGAGGAGAAGAGAAAGGACGGGAGAGGTTTTAGTTAGGTACATATTTGGTTGAGGAACGGAGAGGAGAGGTTTTGATTAGATGCATATTTGGTTGAGGAGGAGAGGAGTGGAGGTAGTCCTCTTCTTGTTTCTTCATACCCTTATAACTGGATTTCAAAAGATAAATAAAGTTACTTTTGTCAATACACTTGAAATATTTCAAATCACCTCCCCTCCAAATGCCCCCAATATTGGAGGAGAGAAAACAATAAGATTAGGAGGGGTTTTCCTGACTTCCTCTCCCCTCTTAAAAATTGGACCAAACAAGGAATTTAAAAAAAAAAAAAAAAAAAAACTCCTTGCCATTTCCCTCGAACCAAATTATATTTTAGTGTTTAACAAAGATTACATGTTAAAGATACAAGAACAAAGTCCTCAAACACATTTGTTTCCTGTTAAGAAAGATCAATATTGAATTTCAAAAGAAAAAGAAATATTAGTTGAGTAATTGACTGCTGCAATTGGCCACAAAATATTAAACTTGAAATAGAATAAGTCAACCAATCAGAAACCTCTGAAAATGGGTGGGATTACAGTTTCCAAATTCTGCGGTGATTAATCAGTGCATTTATCAAAATAATTTGGTATAATAATATTAAAAGCAACAATAACATCATTTCAGTGACCTCCCCAACGAAATTAAATTACCTTCTGCATTTGTTTTGTCTAGGCAGATACTAAACAAAATTCCTGCTTTGGAAGTGGGAGATATGACTAGCGGGAAGAAACTTGAATTAGCTCTACCCTCAGTTTGTCCAGTATGAACAAATCCATCTTGAAGATCAAGCCAAGCATCATATACAGTTAGTGTAGCCTTTACTTCTGAGTGAAGTATTATCTGGAAGTCATGTGAAAATTTGCATACTTTATCAATGAAAAATAATACTATAAACTCAGAATTTTAGTGGTTAACGGTGTCCATGAGAAAATATTATTGTTATATTTCTGTACATATATATAGGAATCTTCATACAAGTAGAAAGCTCATAATATTAGCAGTTGAATGTTGTCAAAGAATAGACCACTCAAAAGCTTAAGCAATTTGGGAAGGCAAATGAATGATTTATATATAACATATCCCCTCATGCAAGAAAACTTTGGAGTCGAATCATGGACAGTGCTCAAGCCTACAACAACTTGGTCAGAAATTTTATTTAGTATAATGCAGGAAGGTTATGGAGGGTGTGATAACATATCAATCCAATCATTCCAAAATTAACTTGTTTGGTGGAGCACCAAATGGTTTTAATAACAAATCAACAATGGTTTGATTGAAGCATCTTATAATGAGATGCAAACATTGTCACAGACCTTACAGAACTACTACACTTCTTGTCATAAATCAACCATTCCAAAAGCATAAGAGTGTGTATGTTTCACGAATTTAAAGTTCAATCCCAGAAATGTAATATTCCCATGTTTGTTATAACTATTGAAAAATTATTCCCAAGATTGTTTGTTCCTGGGAAAGAAGTAATTTATTTTTACTGTGTTTTTCCACAATTTCATTCCCATGGAGAGGAGTGGGAAAGCAATACTCCCTACTGGAAGTTATTTTTAACACACCTGTAGCGTTAATTTTTGCTTTAATTTTATTTAATTTTTTTAAAATTATTAAGGTATTCCTTGAAATATCAAAATGTAACCCATGTTTTTATATATACCCAAAAGTAACATTCCTAGTTACAATACTTTTGGAAATGTGATTCCTGGGAATATAATATCATACCTTCCCCTAAGTTAGGTAAACGTCCATGAATGGTTTTATAATGACATATTTAACATACCATGCCATGCAAGAGCCCTTTGGGCTTGAATTGTGAACAAAGCACAGGTCTTCAACATCGTGCTCAAATTCAATTTCTTATTAGAAAACGGAAACAACAATGATTAATTTTCTGACAACTTGGACGTAGACTCTCTGATATCATGCCATTAACTAACTGTATTATAAAAGCTTAATTTGTTGGGAGAAGGTACATAAACAAGCATTTAACAGCTATTTGCAAAAAAAAAAAAAATGAGCTGAAAGTACACATTCTTTTACAATGGCTAAGTAATATGAAAACACCTTGAGATTTACATATTCCAAATAAGGTCATGTTAGGCATCATGACCTTGAGATTTACATATTCAATCTATCTTTCATTTTTTTCTCTCTGCAGGTAACAATCAAAGTTAGTCCAAACCAAAAATAGGCAATGGATTTATTATTTCCAATTTTTGGCACAAAAAACTATGAAAGGGACAATATTTTATGCTTTGATTCCGTTATTTTTTAATTCATGATTGTTAATGGCATTTTTTTCTTATCAGCATATCGTTCAAAATCAAGGGCAATTAAATAATTATGAAAATAAATATCCATACCTGCAGTAGCAGGGTGCCATCATTGCATTTATCAGTAACACGTGTCCTCACATAGAAAGGATCTGTAAAATGCACTGCTAGGGTCCTGGATATCAAGGTAAGAGACTATTAAGCAACCAGTGGCAGATGATCTAAAAGTCATACGCATGACATGCAAAATTCAACGGATGTATGATATTATTATGTTGATTCAAACATAAGGATGAAGGGAAATGGAAAAACCTTTCAAATATCTGATTGTGGAATGCTCCAAATTCAAGTTTCAGAGCTATTGTTCTCATTCCATCTACAATACTCTCTCTCCTTGTTGTGGCTGGAAAGAGAAAACAAAATCAGTACATTTAAAAAGAGCATGTATGGAGCCATCAAAACTTGTCACCATATTAACCTGAAGAAGATCCTCTGCTAAGTGTGTCACTGATGGCACGTACCAGAACCCAAAGAATAGAAGGATTGTCACTTGCCCAATTCGGAAATTCTATTTTGCCATCATTAAGAGTCAAGCGTTCAAAATTTTTATCAGAATTTAATTGAGCACAGTCATTTTGCAGCTGGTCATCTTTATTCTGTGATACACCAGCATAGCTTTCCATCTCAATTACATGTGACTCTTTAATCTCCAACCCTGGACCAGTATCGATATGCAAAACAGCAGCTTTGAGGGAGTATTTTACAGGTCGAACTAAAATTCCAACCCATTGGTGTTCATTTATCAACAAAGCAGATGAAACAGCAGCATCAAGATCAACAAGAGCTCTAGGTTTGAAAACCTAAAAAAAGACAAAAAGGAATTATTAGGTAATTAACTTTTTGTTTTGTCACCAAAAAGATAAAGAGCACTACTGAAAACAAATGGTAGATTGTAATTACCAGAAACCAATACAACATCAATTTAAGTTCAAGTCATGTACTGATTAAGAGGAGAACAGGAAGGAAGTAAATTAATAAGAATAGAAATCCCTATCTTCTATTGAACTGTCAAACTCCATTACTTTTTTCATCTTGCTAAAAGTCTACCTTCAAAATGGGTTTAGCTGGCTTTTCATAGCTCATAAAATCATCACTATCTGCAGGACCAACTTTTGAAAAACTGTGAGATCTAAACCTTAAATCTCCAATCTGTCCAGTGAGAACTCCAAGAACATAGGATCCTGGTTTCTGAGGTGGTAGATCTAAGGTAATAGTATTCCGACCAGGGTGTAACACAATAGCTGTAGAACTTTTCAATGCCTAAAACAATTTAAATAAATGAGTTAATCAGAGAAGAAATAATTAAAAGCTATATACTTCTCATACTATAGTTGAAAAGAGTAAAATAGCTCCTAACAACAAATACCTTTACACCGTCATCAGTATTATATGTTGCATTTAATGTAAGAGTGATTGAATTAAGAGTTATATCATCTGGAAACCCACTCCATACAGTTACAGAAAGGATACCGGGATCTCTATCACATAACTCCAAAGGAGGCCCAGGGTTTCCAGAAAAAGTTATTAACGACGATACATCAAGATGTATAGGGTCCTTCATTTCACTATGAGCAAGACGAATGACTTCTGATTGAAAGGCTTGGCGCTCCTTGGTCAAAAATAATCCTTCATCAAGAGAAAGTAACCTCACACAAGATAATAAGTAGCCAGCTTGATCATTGATCATCTTCTGACACTCGGCTAAATTGGGAAGAACCTCAGCCAACAAATCCTGCCATCCTTCACCAGCATACAGTGCACAAACCTTCTCATATGACTCTGCAGCTCGATCAAAATTCCCATGCTTAAAAGCGACAGCTGCTATCTCACCATCAAGGACAACACCATGTCTTTTCCACCAGGAACGATGGTAATTGTCAGCAGCACCTTTAGTTAGCTCTAAATATTTTTTCTGCCCACAACCAAGATACATATTATTCAAGAGGTAAAGTATTAACAAACATGTTTACAAGTATTCAAGGAGCATTCCATAGGAGGAAAATGTAAAACACAATGAGAGATGTGGATAAATTATCAGAAACTATAAAAGAGATCTTGGAAAGTAATTTCATTGAGCTTGTACTATGCATCACACTAAGACGATACCTCAAATTCCTCAGATGATGATAACGATCTCCACAGTTCTGGGCTAGAAATGGTTTGCTTCAAAGCATGCTCAGCCGCAATGAATATCTCAGCAAGCCTCATTGGTCGGTCAATTGAACTATCAAAGTTTCCTGGTGAAGAATTTGTACGTGTCATGGAATTTGGAGGTGCTTTGTGTGGTGACATTCTTGTGGACGCATCGAAACCTGATCTGTCAGCATACAAATCAGATTGATAAAAAAACCCAAATTGTAATAGGAAAAATATAGGATTTCTGGTTAAGTCATGAAAAAAGAATCCCTTTGTAACAAAATATATTGCATTTCATTACCCATCCATTGGACCCTGACGACTGTCAAACATTTCAGACACATTTCCAGCCGAAAGTGAAGCCCTGCGCCTGTTGGCCTCTCGCAGAAGAACAGTAGGTTCAAGGGGCAGGGGTTTCCTCTGGATACCAAAGTGCTTGGTTCTGGAAGTTGTTTGGAGAATAAGCTACAAATATATAATCATATTATTTAAGGTAAAATATGATGGGTATAAATCTTGGGAAACAAATAATAATAATAGTAATAATAATAGAATAATAATAAAACATACAGCATAAACTCAACTCAACCCATTTCATATGTAAATTTGTTCTCACTATTTCAAGTGAGATTCTGATTCTACTATAAGAAATCGTTAGGATACTCCAACTAGGGTAAGGGCAGCAGGGGGAGGTGTTAAGAAGTGGACTTTAGGCGTAACTTAACCTCACAAAAACGATTTGTAAGGTGAGGTTTGCACTCACTTATATACTCTAAATTATCCTTATCTTTCTTCGATGTGAAACTTCCAACACACTCCTCATGCTAAGATATATACATACCATGCATGGAACTAGACATTAATGAATGGTCCGACAGTTGGTGGAACAATATGTCTAACAAACATCAAATCTCGCTAGGATAGCTTTAACTCATGACTCTGATATCATGTTAAGAAATGAACTTTAAGCCTAACTCAACCCCACAAAACCAGCTTATAAGATGAGATTTGCACTCACTTATATACTCTAAATTAGTCTTATTTCTAGTCGACGTGAAACTTTCAATAGGAGAGATTATAGACTATAACAAAATTGGCATAGCAACTTTAGTAAAATATTGTGAGTCTGCAGTACAAGGGAAATGAGAGACGGTAGTGTAACCGTTTGGGTAGACTATTTTCTCTATCATGCCACAGTAAATTCAGTTCCCATGAAAGGCAAGCAATTTTTTCTAATTCTAGTTAAAAGAATTATTTTCAACTTATAATAGAAGAATAAAAGAAATGACAAAACGCCTTGAACCAAAAATTAAGTGAACTTGTTTACAGAAAAAGAAAAATGGTTTTGAAACAGTTGTATGAAAAGCATAGCCATATGTTGTTCATTGGTGCCTTCGGCTGGTGCAAAATATGTGGGCTCATAGGCAATATCTTTCAATTCCAATAACATGTGAAATGTTGATTGATGGAGGCCGGACAGACAATTTCAGAAAAAAAAATATCATGACAGCTAAAAATTACTTTGTATTATTCACATCAACTTCGATGTGAAGATTCTAAAAACTTTTATGTTGGCTATTGGCTGCATCATACAGCCGTCCTCTATTTTATACACATCGAACTCTACACCACACAGGTACTGTGTCAGGGGAGACAAATTCCTAATTAAGATCCTTTTTCATACTCTGTCCACACCAGTTGATATAACAGTGAAATGTCAAGGGGTGAACAATTTTTTTTAATTATACTTTCTATTGGGTGACAAAATCTGGTAAATTGTGAAGTCATTCCCATGATTAAGACTACAATACCTTTTCTTTCTCAAGCACCTCTACGGATGAGTCAGCAGGAACTGAAGGCCAGACAGCTGGCTTTGGCCATGGTAGCAAGCTGAGGGAAGCACTAATCAAAGGGAAAGAAACAACTATTAAACCAGAAACAGGGAACACTACCAACTGTGATGTAACTAAACATGCACTACACAATTAATGAAAGGAATACAGCATGATCTCATTAAGAAAATGCAAAAGAAAATGTTGGTCTTCAATCACAAAAATTTACCTGTTGACAGGACTTCTTTCTATATCAGTTCCATACCCAATTAAATAGGCAAGCCTCATGAACTGCCAAGATATATAACATTTAGAAAGCAATTCTTGTTAACAATGGTATGGAACACAATAACAATGTAGTTGATAATCAACGTGGCAGAGAAAACGAGAACGAAAAAGATGCCAATGATTCAACTCCATTTCTAAATGGTGCATTTTTGTCATTGGAGTTGTCTCATTTGAAGAGTGGATCAAAACAAAATAGATATCCAGTCTATTTACCAACTTCATGAGAATCCTACCTTAACTCTAGCTAGAGAGTATAGGTCACCCAGAAGACGAAAAAACTCCTTCTCTATGTCAGGCGCCACATCTCCATCAGTATAATTTGAAGTGGTTGCTTTAATTAAAGACATGCAAGCAGTTGCTACCCAGACTTCACGCATACAAAATGGCAGAATCCGCTGAGAAGAAATATCATAATCAAGTCAAAAAGGGAGAAACGAAAAAATTATACAACTCAAACTGGAATAGTACAGTAATAGACACGTGAAGAAAGCATTAGATCAAAAACAGTAAATTAAATACCTCATGCAAGGACAAGGACTTAGAGAAGCTTATTATGAATGAATAGCCTCGTGTTGCAGCCTCAATGGGACGATTTAGCTTGAATAAGAGCTGCAAAATAACAGTAATTTAGTAAGATACGTAGTTCAGTTACTTGCAATATAATACCTGAACACAGAATGTTAAAGACAACACAAACAGATAGTCATTAAGAAGGCTTTGAACTACAATTTTTGGGGCACAAACATCTCTAAATCAGTGACAAAGACCAAATAGATCAAACTTTAGGAATTGTTAAATGGATTAGTGACAAATCAGGTCATGGAGGATGGTACTGCACTAACACCATGTTGAAAAGAAACCGGGAATAATGAATTTTGTGTTGTGTACATACATGAGTATCATTATTTATAAAGAAGAGATATACAATAATAAGGAAAAAAAGTCAATATCTAATAACAAGAAATATTTGGTAAGATATTTCCCAATCATATCATATCATATCTCCTTATTTAACATTGTTAGAATTCCTACATCAACTAAAAATAAAGCTAATTTACAATATATATGGACGCAAACCTTATCTTACAAGCCGGTTTTGCAGGATTGAGTTATGCTTAAACTCCTCTTTTTAACATAGTATCAAAACCATAGGTTAGGGTCTTTCCCAGTGAAGTTTGATATTTGTTAGGTCTATTATTCCATCCATTATCGAGCTGCTATCAGACCACTCAATAATTTCTTAACAAACATAATCAAATCATGACTAACATGAAAACACAAGACTTTTGATATAATGCACACTTTACAATGTACGAGTTGAGGTATTCTAGATTTTAGCAAATGTTATAATATTTGTTGGAAGTCTCACATCGACTAGAGATAAGGGCAATTCATAATATATAAGTGGGTGCAAACCTCACCTTACAAGTCGGTTTTGTGGGGTTGAGTTAGGCTTAAAGTCCACTTCTAACATGATATCAGAGTCATCCTTAAAAGCCTATCCTAGCAATATTTGTTGTTTGTTGGGCATATTGTTCCACTCGTTATTGGGCCGTTATCAGACCACCCATTAATGTCTAATTCCACGCTCGATATGTATATATCTCGGCGTGAGGGGGGTGTTGGAAGTCTCACATCGACTAGAGATAAGAACAATTCATATATATAAGTGGATACAAACCTCACCTTACAAGCCGGTTTTGTGAGGTTGAGTTAGGCTTAAAGTCCACTTCTAACTATATTTAATTAATAAAGTCTTTGTAATGTTAAAAGAGGATCAATATGAAACAGAAAAGAAGGTTTGTTATCCAGCACTTGTACAAATATGTATATATTTGGGACAATAGGAAAAATAAATATAAGATGCAATTTACTTGAAAGAATAATTAGGCTAACAATTCTAACTCTATTCTCCAAGTGACAATGAATCCAGGCAACTTGGAATGTGAAACGTCTTTATTAATATGTAATTTACAACAATACGTATGTAATTATATATTACTATTTGTTAATCAAAGATTTGTGCAATTATTACCAGATAACAGAATTAACTTCATGATGCACTTAAAGAAAACAAAATTATAAACTTTGAGCACGATTTACAAGTATATTCTTTGGATTTTGACAGTAAATTGCATTTAAAACAACTAATAACGAAAACAAACATCCCAGCTTTCTATAAAAGACGGTTGCAGGCTGCCCAATCTCGACATTTATTTAAAGCACTTGAACAATCAAATGCCTCCAGTGATTACGCAGAGGTCCATATACTGGCATACGAGAGGAACAAAAGGAATATTATAGTTAAAAAAATAAATGGCTTTTCAGCAGCATATTATTTTTTAAACTACATTTTTTTGTGTTTCCATGTAAATTATTTTATATTTATTTTAAATGAGTGCAAAAGTTAAAATTGAGTCTGATCTATATATTGCATCTTAAACATTGTTTTCAAAACCAAATTGGTAGTTCAAGGTTTATTGGTTCAATCGATAGGTCAAACCAATACTAATAAAATTATTTTAATAATTAAAACACACTAAATGATGTCAAAAAATATATAATACATAATTTTATCTTGCTCAGAACTAAATAAAACTTAAATTTATAGGTTCTTAGCATTTAAAATGCATAAAAAGTTCAAATAAATATGTATCACATTTAAACTCTAAGAAAAAAGTTAAAATTGTAATCATTATTATCTTTGTTGAACCGGTTTTTTACTAGTTTGACTGGTTCACTGGTTCTGTACATTACCAGTTGTGCACCACAACCGAACTAGACTAGGGACTTATTTTCAGTATGACCAGCGGTCCAATTTTGAGAACCATGATCTCTATAATATAAAAAATAATACAAGCAAAGAAGCAGCTAAGCTTACAAGCATCAAAGAAGACAATAGGGCAAAATCAATCTAAATTTGTTTTACAGCAAAGCTGCTAACATGTTTAGCATTATATAAGTATTCTGGCAAGGGCAAACCTTTGATTGACATGCAAATAGATACTGTCTGAATTCAAACTCCCTAAACGTGTCCTCTTGAACCATCTGTGTCAATGGTTTATTTATTGGATTAAGCAATGTTGCCTGATCATCACCATGATCAGCCCCTCCAAAATCTCTCTGCTTTCCAGTCATGTTAACTGCATTCATTCAGTCATTTGAGTCAATTTCACAGTAGACTATCTGTTAGACACAAGATTTAATGTCCCCGTGAAGGGGGGGGGGCTTGTATAAAGCACAAAAGTGTCAATCTAAAAACATCAACTTTATTTGGGTACAACAACAGAGAAAGAAACTAAGCATCAAGCACCTGTTTCAAGGTAGCAGAGTTCCAGCTCATCGTATTCCCGTAACGCATCATCATGAAGGTGAGCCATTTCAAACATAAAAGCCAAGCTTTCCTGCGCACAGAATACAAATTTATTATAAGACCCCAAAAGCTCCCTGAATTAGTAGAAAGGGGTAATTTATAAAGAACAACAAAAATTGGACTTTCATACGTCAAAATCATTTATTGCACTTTTTAAGTATAATTCATCCAAATAGCATTAACCTTTAGAATAAAAAAGTTGCAGAAGTTCCAGACTGGCATGAGGCGCTGTTCACTGAGCTTTCTTATCTCATCCTCATAAAATTGTACACGTCTATCCAGGGTATTTCTGATGCATTCCATTATCTTTGATTCTAGATCCTCCCAAAAGTTTGCTTCAGGAAAATGCATGTCATATTTGCAACATCTAGATGAGGAAGAAACCGTGTTAAAAGCATCAAATGAGAAGGAAATAAAATTGTCAATAAAAAGGGAAGGAATTAAGTTGTCACTAATGCAATTAAACTAAATATTAAACATAAACTTGAATAACAAATCTTTTATCTTTCTCAATTGTTATTATTTCTGTTTGGTAACTATCACTGTGTTTTTTCCTAACTCTACCATCAAAATTGTTGACCACTTGCATGTGTGATGTTAACAGATGATTCCATAATATTTATTTATGAAAGAAAGAAGAAAAAATATTGATCAAATAATCCTATTGAAAGAAACTATAAGAGTGAACCTTGAAGCTAAATTCCAAGCACCACTTTTACTTTCTATATCGACACATCAAGTTCATACTAACCAAAACAGTAAACAATTAAATAGTTTAAATTCCTATGTGTTTGATCATATTCTTTAATATATATTAAAAAGTTGATAAAACATATTGAGTTGCAAAGAATATCAGCAAACTATCAACAAAACATTCAAACTTCCATTGGAGAAGAGAAGAGCTCACTTGTTGCAAGTCTAATTTGTCAAGTTACCTTTCTCTTTTTTTGGTATTAAACTCAACTTCAAGTTTAGCATATACTTTCTTCGCCATTTTGTTTGCCTGATCATTAGCTGGATGAGCTTTTGATACAAATACAACGAACCACTCCCTTTCTTCATTTTGGACAATTAATTTCAAACGTGGTTTAAGGATGGTTTTGAACTCATCTAGATCCTGGGAATAAAATTAAGAGTTAAACTACACAATAAATCCCACAACTGAATCAATAAGTGAAAGAATTATACACCAAAAACCTATTAAAACCATGAAATTAAGCTCTTATAATGGATTTCTGCATCAGATTATCAGTATATACTTTTATTCGAAGAACTCCCAAAAACATTGAAAAAACATCAGCATTGTTTTACACAAGCAAGAAAACTAACCACAATCAGGATAATTCAACATGATAGTTATACACCAAGTATAGATTAACCTATGAAATAAAACTCCTAAATGGATTTCGTCAGCTGATTAACAATAATTTTTGCTCCAACATTCGAAAAAACTTCCAAAAACAGGTAAAAATCGATCAGAATTGTTCTTCTCACGAAGCAAGGAAACTAGCAACACATCAGGACATCAGGGCATCATCAAGCTAATTCAACAGAACCAACAAGAAATAACATTTAAAATGCAATCTTAATGCCAACAAAAGTTACAAATGGTGAGGAAATGCGTGCAGAAACAAACCTAGTCAAATCAAATGAATTAAAATGGATTCATTGTAGCAACTATCTGAAGACTGAACATTTTAAATAAAAAAGGATGTCATGTGATAGGATATGGAGAGTTTATGAGAGAAAGAGAAGAGGGAATGAGGCAGTTAGGAGAGTTAATGTGGTATAACTGTAATAACAGTTAGTGGCAGGAAAGCAGCTCTTATAAAGAGCTGGTACTCTTGTAATAGTTTCAGTTTTGGAAATTCATTCTTTGTATAGACAGGAATGTTTATCCTTTGGAGGGGGAATTTGGCTCCCGTGGAGGTTGGTTTGTACAAATTGAGAGGAATAATACCAGAATTACTGAGTTTTGCTATCTTTTCTCTCGTGTGGTGTGTGTTAGTGTTTAGTCTTGATAGATTTCTTACCAAAAAATCTATCATCATGCAACTTATTTATAATCATAGAAGCTAAAGAAGTCAGGTGCAAATCCATAATGTAGTTTTTCCAAATTCACTTCACATTAAAGTTCATAGGAAATTGAACCTTGGACAAAGAATACACACGACATTACCTTGCGCTAAAGCAATATAACTACAAGAAAGGATTAACTAGGACCCAATGTCGGCTTCCTAATTAAAAAGGTTGCATACCATGTAAGAAATCTTAACCAAAACAGATTGGAGAAATCGTCATCTTAACTAAAAGCTCAAACGTTAAGTACAAGCTCAAGAATGTATCTTAAACAGACAAAATGTTATATTTGAAAACAGATTTTTTTTTTTTTCCAATAGGAAAGGGATAAGTCATGGTAAATTCTTACTATCAAAAGTAAAAATAAAAGTACCTCTCTATGTAATCAGTTTATCAAACGTATTTCACGTATACGTTATTCACTAACCTATTAAAAACCTTTCTTTCAACTAGGTAAGAATTGAATCAATATGCTTTGCATGTTATTTACCTGTTACTTATGGTTTTTCACTCATTCAGTTGCACAAAATGTAGCATCACTAAGGACGTGTTTAATTAAATGACTCTGTAAGAACTAATAAAATAAAAGCTTGTCACATGAGGGCTTAATCATGAGCTTTCTTTTATGAAGATTATTGAAATGAGCCACAAATAAATTTTACAAAGGTCAGAAGACCAAATAAGACCCCCTCATCTTGAAAGGAACAATAAAAATATAAGTAGATTGCAAAACTTATAGATAGTTTCCTCGAATCCAGATGGCTGCTATATAGTCTTCAAAATATATAACCACAAACATCTTTTCTTCTGATTAATAGTATGAAAAAGGAAGAAGATTAGGAGAAATCTCCCTCATGTGTCTTTGCATACACATAGGGTAATGTATTTATAATAATAAGAATGTGGGCTAAGTCCAAATACAAATGAATATGTAAAAATAACATAATAAGCATAGGGACTATGTTTCCCTAATTAACATAAACACACAACTAATATCTAACACTCCCCCTCAAGCTGGAGCATATAAATCATATGTTCCAAGCTTGTTACAAAGATAGTCAATTTTAAGTCCTCGTAAGGACTTGGTAAATATGTCTGATACCATATGAAATAGGAAGAAGATTAGGAGAAATCTCCTTTATGTGTCTTTGCATACACATAGGGAATGTATTTATAATAATAAGAATATGGGTTAAGCTCAAATACAAATGAATATGTAAAAATAACATAATAAGCATAGGGATTATGTTTCCCTGATTAACATAAACACACAACTAATATCTAACAAATAGCAATTTATTCTCTCTATTATAACATCAAAAAAAATTCTCATCTTCTGATTTAAACTAATAGCAATACCTTATTCTTTCTACTGTAACAAACACAGATCCCTTCATTCTCTCCCTTAAACTAACTGTAACTACAATACAATTAACTTATTTCATTCAAATCAACCATGCCCATCATCTTCCTGTGCTTCGGAAAGGCCTCAAGTTTCAAGGCTTTAGTCATTAAGTCTGCAGTCTGATCCTGTGTTCCACAATGCATCAACCTCACTTCTCCATCTTTTGTAAGATCTCTTTAAAAGTAGAAACACACTCTGTTATGTTTGCTTTTTCCATGCATGACTGGATTTTTTTTAGGTTTAATGGTTGAGTTATTATCACACAAGATGCTCGTGCTACCTTCTTCAGCATGGTTTAAATTTCTCAAAAACTGTTCTCATCCACATAGATTGACGTGCGCAAGCATCAGCAATAAACTCTGCTTTAGTAGTTGAAAGAGCAGCATTTGGTTTATTTTAGATATCCATGACACTGCTCCCAAGCTTAACAAGAAAACATAACCAAATGTAGTCTCAGAATCTTCTTCATCTCAGAATCTGTGAAAGCAAGCAAGTCTTCTTCTCCTCCCTTCTTGAAAAAAGATCCCAAAGCCAATAGTTTCCTTCAATTACTTTAATATTCTTTTTGCAGCTTGTAAATGCAACTGAGTTGGTTTTTATGCATGCCTGCAAAGTAAGCTCACACTAAACATAATATTGGACCTTGTAGCTGTAAGATACATCAAACTTCCAAGAATTTTCTTAAAATAAGTGTCATCTACAGATGCACCATCAACATCTTTGTTAATTTTATAACCAAGAACTATTGGACTTCTTACATGTTTGCTCTCAAACAATCCAAACTTCTTCATTACATCAGTGGCATACTTTTTTTTTACACATGAAAATTCCTTCTGGTTTATCCAAAACTTCAATGCCAGTAAAGAATCTTAGGTCAACCATATCAAAATCTTGCATCATAGACTTCTTGAACAATGCCCTCCTCTCATCACCAATGTAAATAAAATCATCAACATAAATGCTAATAATTAATCTTACCTTTAGTATTTCTTTGGATTGACAAAGTTTGCCCATTTGGCCATTTATTTAAACCATCCCTTCATGAAGTGAGACTATATGATTGAACCATGTTCTTAGTGCTTGCTTTAGGCCATGCAAAGCTTTGTAGCTTGTATACCTGGTGCTCTTCTCCTTTCTTTACATATCCTTTTGGTTGCTCAAAGTGTACGTCCTCATTTAATTCTCCATGAAAAAAAAGCATATTTGACATCCATGAATGATGTCTCATCCTCTGCCTGCTGCAATTGCCACAATCATCCTTACTATATACATGCATACAACAAGGACAAACACTTCAAAAGAATCAATTCTAGTGAACTTGTTTTATTGTCCAAAGCCTTCCTCCATTTATCATGCTTCACAACTTCAAGAAACAAAGTTGGATCATCACTCATAATGTTTTGTACCATGTAGGTTTATGCTTCTTCACTTAACTCCAAACCACTCACAATCCTTCCATCTAAGCTAGTGTCGTCCTTCTTCTTTCAATTGCATTTACATGTGAATTCTCTGCTTCATTATTAGCATTATTAGCCTTCATATAATTTTCATTATTAACATCACTACCCATCACATTATCTTCACTAGCATTACTAAAATCATCATCTTCCTCTAAACCATCAATGTTACTCTCCCTTCAATGCTCTCCCCTCACTTTCCTCACTATTGAAGCCATCATCACCCCAAACCAATTTTGCTTCTATTTGTTTTTATAATTTCATTCTCAATCTCAACTTTTTTCTTCCTCAACCACTACATCCTTACTAATTATAATTCTGTCTTTGGGTCAAAATTCTTATCATCAATTTGACCTCATTTTGTCTTTGGTATGCTCACATGTACTAAGATATTGTCTTCTGGTCTGCAAATATATGCATGTGTGAGATTCAATATCTTACCAGCACGCCATTCACTCTTCTTAGGAATAGGATTATGGTGTTGCTTATTGACAAAACAATCTCGCCATTCACTCTTCTTAGGAATAGGATTATGGTGTTGCTTATTGACAAAACAATCTCCACAAGAAACATTTAAGACTTCCAGCTGAGGAAGTCCATGCATCATATTCTTTTTTTGTTTGTAGTGTCTTTAAACCCATATAGCTTAAGTGTGCATACCTTTGATGCCAAAAGGTAAATCAGTTTGAGGAAGTATCCAAACATTCTTGAATAGGAGCACTGTTGTTGGAGCTTTCATTGAGAAGAATAAGCATATGATTGGTACTCATGTTCGTATGTGCAATCAATCCTTTGCTTGGATGATAGAGATTATATATTCCATTTTTTATGAAATGGTAAGACCTTTATCTTGCAACTGCCTCATACTCAACAAGTTGTTTGGAAACATAGGAACATAAATTACATCTTGATAAGAAAAGTAGTTCCATTAATCGCCAATCTTACATTGCCTTTTCCAACATTGAAGAGTTATTTTCACACATGATTAGAACATCAAAGGTTCAAAAACCATGCATCATTTCTTTTGGTTTTATTTTCTTCTGCAAAAGCCACCAAAAGAAGCTCCTCTTCATCCAATTCAACGTAATTTGACTCTTTGTTCTATTTGAGACATTCAAATTGAAAATGTCCCAAATTGTGGCACTTCAAATACTCCACCTTGGCCTTTGAGAAAGATTGTCTTCATTGTCCACATCCTCGACCCCTATATGATCCTCTTCCTCTTCCCCTTTCTCAACTATTTTCAACCTGTGTGCTTGTTCCCCACCTCTACTACTTTTAAACTATTGAATCAAAACATGTAACCACAAATATATTTTCTTCCCCCTATTAATAGCCATTTACTCTCTATATAACATAAAAAACCTTCTCATCTTCTAATTTATAATAATAACAACAATACTCTGTTCTTTCTACTGTAACAGCAAAAACCTCTTTACATCTAACCTAAGATGTTATTAAAACATGCAATTTTATACTGCAACCTAAACAATATAAACAACTGGAATTCTTGTTACCTCACAGGTGACAAGTACAACTGTTGCATAAGGCTCTCGGAACCAAAATAAAAACTGCTCCTGAGGGAACCGGCTGCGTAGTCTTGAATCAGTAGTTAATATGAACTCGGCTGGCAATGTGTCAACAAAGACAGGGTTCCGCGTCTTGTTATTCAAAGTCGCCCGTTTGAACGGCAAACGCCCCTCAAAAGCAGGTTTGACAGTTGGCCACAAGTCACTCACATCCTCCACTGATAATCAATTGACAAAGCATCAATATAAAGTCACATGCACACAAATGCTCACGCACACATCCAGATCAATAACACTACATCTATTGTTTATTACTGTTTCTGCTTCCACTGCGCCTATTCACTAACGACAACAGTTGAGATTATTTTTGCAGTTGAGATTGGACCCCTCTCATCTTTACCTTAAAACTATCATCACAATACATTGAAATTGAACTATTGCTAGGTTCGATAATTACAATCAACAATTATTGACAATGCTAATATAACATAGGCAGAACAATAAATTGCAGCGAAAGGCAACTAAAACCCTACACCACGATCTAAAACTGATACAGAGTTCCTCTAAAGATAAAAACGGAAAGAAACGGAGGGTTTGGATGTGATTGCGAATAGCACAATGCTTGGAAACCACAAGCGAATGCAGAGAGAACGGAGGAGTTGGATCTTCGGTTACAAAGCATGAAATACCTGAAATGACGAGGCGATCGGAGGAGTTTTTTATTGTCTGGAACTGAGCGAGGAAGTTGGCCATGGTGGATCTGAAGAATCAGGAAAGATCCATGAAAATGAAATCACGGAGAAAGAGAGAGAAGAGAGTGTGGTGTTGCAGTGAGTGAGAGTGTTGAGTTGGAAGAGCTAGTTGGAGTATGGAGTTCGGAGAGGTCACGGCCCGCAGATCTAGTGCTTCGCGGTGTACACCATCACCGTTCGCACATTTCATCAGACCGTTGCCTCAGCCGTCATGTCACTCTATGTATGCTTATTTTCTTCCGTGGGAAAATGTTAACTGCACTTTGCTTCTGAGAAACATTAGAGTGAATACCGCTCTCGTTCGCATATTAACTGTGTATACAGTATATGGAACTGGTTTTTTTCTTTAACCAGAGTCTCTTCTAGTTATCTTTAACTTTTTTTCTTTTCTTTTCCTACATTGCATTTTAATTTTAATTTGATTTTACTGTTCTTATTTTTTTTACATTGGTGTTTTTTTCTGGTAAGATAAAAAATAGAAAAACAATTTATCTACACCAAATAGAGAAGCTGTGCTTTGTTGATATAAATTATAGATATGCTTTTAATTCTTTCTAGAAATAAGCAAGTTTTAGTCTTTATAAAATAATTATTTTTTATCTAAAGTTAAAAATCATTATTTTATATTTTTAAAATGATACTAAGTACTACTAACCTATCGGGAAAAGAAGGTAATTGATGATTTAAATGATTTAAAACAATATGATACAACTAAAAAACAGAATTTGTAAAACAAATTTTATTTATGTATTTTAAAATAAACATTAGAGGCTAAAAAAGATTTGAAATTTTAAAAGAACAAAAACAAATTAACTTTAGAAGAACTAAACATAAACTCACATATTTTATAGGAATTAAAATAATGATTCTATCCCATGCATGCATCCGATCATCTTCCTAGATTTTAAAAAAAAATACAATCTTGGCATAGAAAGACTCCACCCTCACATCACTCTTCACATTCACAAAAGTAAAAATGTGAAACCCTTCCTCATGCATACTCTTCTCACGTAATAACCCCAATCCAACCTCTTCTTATTCTTTTTTTTCACTTCCAAATCTCTTCGTGTTAACATAAAGATATAGAGAATAAGTTTTAATGATGTCTTCATGAAGATTTGTCTTGTGTTAAAACTTTTGTAATTTAGTAGATTTATGTATAAGATGTGGTTTATCTTTGATTCTATGTATTATTTGTCTTAGGTTGCGTTAAAATTCGTTTTAAATCAAAAAAACTTCATTTAATACTTAAGATAATTGATTATTAACTTAGCCATAATGGATTATCACGACTAATTATGAGAATTTTTAAGCAATTTTTTTATCTTTGTGCATTCATTAAATACATAATCCATTACCATAATTAGATAATCGGTTATCACACATTAATTAGTTGACAACGAATTTTTGAAAGTATCCTTGAGTGAGATCTTTATAAATTAAATTGGGATTCTCATTCTAAAATATAAAATACGTTTATTTTGAAAATCTTATATGTTTAGTTGTGTGCTTTGATAAATGTGTTATAGGGTTTGTGTAACCCTTATGTTTTGGTTTTGAGAACTTGGTGTTAGCAT